>JAFIDM010010028.1:12832366-12908772 GCA_023159025.1 Thereuonema tuberculata | reverse complement strand
CTTAATAAAAATAGTTTATTGTTACAAAAATTATGTAAATCATTCAACATTAATGTTGGCTTTAGATATAAAAATAAAATTAAAAATTTACTTTATATATAAATATTTACTGTATATATATATATATATATATATATATATATCTTATCACTATACAGAATGGGGAAAATTCCCATAGAGTTTGCTCATTCTCCTTTATGTACGATTCTCATAAGGAAAGCTTTTCTTTGAACCATATATCTTCAAGTTTACAATACTTTTAAATGAAATCAACAACAAAAAAAAAAAGAAAGAAAAGATATTTACTTATTTAAAACAATCAGGTATCACGTGATCAGAAGTAAACAACAGATGTAATACTAGCATTGTTATTACAAGAGAAGCACTTTTAAATACTATGAAAATCGAGTTTCTTATAGATTTTCTTCCTCACTTTGAGTGAAGCAAATAAAAACTTACTTAAAACAATAAATAAAAATATTCTTAAAACATAAAATTAAACATTTCCGGATAGGTATAAATTAGAGAATCTCATGGAAGTTTCGGTTTCGATTTCCGTACAGCAAAGTGTAGAGTGCGAAACATTCCAACTAAGTATAATTAATATCATTTATTATCTGAAATGCAAGGCTTAATGTTCAAACTAAAAATTATTTGGTTTGTATAAGAACGAAACAGTAAAAATTACACAAATTACACAATATATTGCCGTTATTGTCACAGTTAAAAATTGCGGCGCTTTTACTAATGTTGTTATTAGTATTCTGAGGAATATCTTCTTTTTTTGAGAAATTCATTTTAGAAAGTGATGAATACAATAAGAAAGTTAGTAAATAAGAAAAAAAAATGTCCTGAAAAAAAAAAATACCAAGAAACTGCCAACTATTTTACCTCGTTAAATGATCAGGAAAAATTTTACTATTTTGAAAAAAACAAAAACAAAAATAAAATAAGAGAAAACGTAGTGAACACATTCGAAATATAAATAGCGTAAATTGTAGTATTCCCGTTTATTTTTTTCTTATTCATTATCAAATTTATCTTGACTATCTAAATATAATCTAAATATAAAATGCCGCTGATAGGAGCTCCCAAATGCATTTCAACATTAAGTGCGCTGTAATAGTTTCAACTTTCGTATTCATTTTCGGTTTGAAATGGCGCTACAGAGATATTCTTCAAAATACAAATTTGCAAGTTTTTTAAAATCAATTAGCATTTTTCTGTTGGTAAAAAATTGACGTATTAATCTTAACAACTCTAAAATACACAATATTGAATTTCAAATTAGTTTTATCAAAACAAATTCTCAGTTACTCGAAGAAATATAAAACCTAAAAACTCAACGTGATTTAATAATAAAGATAGAATAGATATTATTCAAAGATGTATTCATATATTCATTGTTACATTTTAGGTCTTACTTCCTAGAATTGTGATTAGGTGGTTCTCCGAAAATTTGGTATTTCTAAACTTCCAAACGAAGAATTTATCAAAACAAAATTACTGCAAATTTTGAACATGTTATTTTTACATGTTAAATGAGAATATATTTGGAAAGCTTAGATTATCCGTCAAAATACAGATAGTTAAAATGAAATTACGAAATTCAAACAATCAGTAGCGAACATTTGACATTGTTAATATAACAATAACATTAATAATCTGATAATACTATTGATAGAAGTATGATGTATATTGAATATACATATGCACACGATCAATTTTAAAGATGATATATTTATAAACAAAAGCAATCAATTCATAGTTTTCCATTAAACATAAAAGCAAGCAACGCTTTACAATTTGCAATCTAGGAAACGGTTTCATTGTTAAAAATAATTTTTAAACTACTATTGATTCGCGCACAAAACTCATTTATTCAAGCTTTTGTAATTCTAGTGTCAAGTGCAATTTCAAGGGATGCCAACATTGAATTCATTTAGCATGTCTAGAACTCCATCATTTTAGCCACTACCAGCTGGAAGAGGCCACTTTTGTTGGGGTTATCACACTCGTTCTCAGAATAGTCGATTCATTCTAGAAGGATTCCAATTTTGTCCAAATACCACTATTTTCCTGACCCCCGTTAAAGACCACCTAAAATCGGTGGTCCCTAAACCTTCAGGCCATGAGGAGTCCAACGTATGATGCACGAGACTCCGGCTCTCGGTTTGGTCTGTGGAGGACTTTATACACACAGACACGCAAACCTAATGGCTCCTCCCTACAGGAGAGCTAAATGTTATCAAAGTGATGATTAATATCTTTGGTATTCAGAAAGTATTAATATTTTAGTATATACGGCAACGATTCTGAGTAGCGTTTAATTTAGGAAATTGATTAAATTTGAAAATTAATCAATAAAGACTAATTATAATTTTTAATTGTCCAGTGATGAATAGCTGAAAAAAATGATAACATAATTAATTCCATAATTAATGAATGAAATTAATTTTCTTGTGGAGGATCTCGTAAGTGCGAATGGTCGTAAATTGGGACCTTAAATCAATTTTCTTTTATATTATTTAGAAACCTCCGTATTACAAATAAAAAAAGACGAATTACTACTGGATTATGATGCTTTTTTAAAAACCTTTAAATTTCATAACTTAGAATCGGCTAATGATAAATAGCTGTTTATTAATTTGATAAAATATTTCGGTAAAGACATTATTATTTAAGACATGAAAATTCGATAAGACATTAATATATAAGACATTAATAATTCGGTAAGACATCAATATAAAAGATATTAATAATTCAGTAAAGAAATTAATGCATAAGAGAAAATCATTAATATATCACTTAGAAGCGTAAGTGGTCATCAACTAAAAAAGGCCAGACTCAACTAGAAAATACTCTTAGATAAGTATTTCCAGAATTCAACAACAGATGTCGCCTAAGTACAGTTATATGGGTGTGAGCGCCTCAGTTTCAATTCCATGTTAAAGAGTTTGATAAAGTATGGATTAATAAAGAGGAAAATGTATCAAACACAAATAAACTTAAATAAATAATGAGAGAGACATTGTTCGTTTAAATATGTTTCAGTTAATTTGTTGCGTTTGCAACAAATAAGAATTTCGGTTATTATTAATTTTTATTATTAAACCACGAGACAATATGTCGAAAGTCGGTTCGGTCGTATAGCGAAAGCCATATACAGTATATGTACGTATGTAGATGTACAGCATATGTCAGAAATCACATTATTATTTTTAATAGTAATATATCCAAAATATACTATTTTAATAGTAATATATATATCCTTATAGGCAAAAAGGCAGAACAATACTCAATATACATACATAAATATCCATTGTACAGTGTAATGTACTGTATCATATGTGCATATGTCGGAACATCTGACTTATGCTTACGACTACCACTGTCACGGGATGCAATTCACAAGTACTTGTGAAGGATGTCGTATGTGCGAATGGTCGTAAATCGGGACCTATCTCTGTAGCAGAATTGCTCTATAGATCATTTTAGATTTGTATGAACCAGAGTTATGTGATTAACAATGAGACTTTTTATGTTTTTTACATCATCTTAACAATGAATTGCAATTCGCCTATTAATTGTTATGGCAGCCCAATTGAGAGAAAGCATATATTAGTAAAATATATAAAAAGTAAATATTAGTCGTCTAACAATGATTCTATTAAATGGAGACGGACTGCATTACGAAATCATTTAGTTTTCAAAAAGATTTAATAATTTATAATAATTTTAATATTATTATTGTAATAAGATACAGTAAAACCTCGTTAAGTCGTCACTCAAGGGACCAAACATTTTTGACGACTTAAGCGGAGTGACGACTTAGGCGGTGAGGGAATTTTTGAAAAAACAAACAAACAAAAAAACACTGAAATATAGTATTTTCATGAATTGATGTAGGAGTCGGTGAGAAAAACAAGATTTTCAGAAATCAATACATTGAAATGAGTGGAAAGTAAAAAAACAAACAAAAAAAAACCACTTTTTATAGTTACCACATTATAATCGTTTTAAAGAAAAGGCAATGTCTGTCTTTGAAACGTTCCAGCCAACCACTGCTGCCACCAAAATCTTTAATATTCAACTCCTTAGCAATTTCCATGGCTTTTTCTTTGAGAATCACGGCAGAAGTCGGCACATTTTGCGATCTGGCATGTTTTAGCCATCGAACTAAAACCTCCTCGATCTCGTCAAACATCCTCATTCTCTTTCTTTTGTCTTTGCAGTCAGCTTCGTCAATTACTTGTTTCGATGAAAGAATATCGTTTAATGTAGTCCTGCGAATACGATGTTCTTTGGCAAAAGCTGTTTTTGAAACATTTGATTTTTCAAAAAATGCAATTAAGTCTTTTTTTTTTCTTTAAAACGTAACGAGATAAGTTTTCGTTTCCCTAACATGTTACAAATGCAATCGAACCACGAAATTGCAAGATAAAAAATAGCCGTTGTAGTGGAGCTTATTCGCTATGAAATGAAATCACAATCAGTAGCGGTCAAGAAAAACTTATACATTTGACAAGAGTCGCAGCGAGAAGTGTGTAATTTCCCAAGTGAATTTCCCACGTGAAAATTCCCGTAAAGGCTAGGCTTTCTTAGAGTGAAGGGGCGGGGCTGAAAAGATAGCAGGCAAAATTGAGAATAAAATGCTTTTCGCCATTTTTGAGGGTGACGAGTTATCCGGAGTAGAATTAAATTTGGTGACGAGTAAAAGAGGGTTATTTTACATTATTGTCTATGAGACCTTGTCGGGACCAAAGGAAAACGACGACTTAAGCGGAGTGACGACTTATCCGGGTGACGACTTAACGAGGTTTTACTGTATATTCACAGAGTTTTCTGGAAAAGCTCAAAAAATTTAAAAACTTAAAAATGAAAAACATTTACACCTACAAAGGACTAGTTTTAGTCTGTAATACAAATATTGACCTTCAATCAGTGATGAATTTGTCATACAATTAAAAAATATCTTTTCTTGATTAATCATTACGTCGTAAGTAAGTCATTTTTTTCGGTTAGACTGTTGCAATGTTCTTATAATATATCAATAAAAATAAATGTTAATGAAGAATTACTTGGTATCTATTCATTTTTTTTGTGGCAATTATAGCAGGAAATATTTGGCAATTGTGCCAGGAAATAATAATCCTAGTGGTATACCAGTCTTTGTCTTCTCTTCTGTATTTTGCCCCATTAGGCTGATGATCCAGGAGCCTCTACTATCAATCTTTGTTCGAGATTATGGGGATAACGGTTTATTCTTTGAAGGGCACACATGCTAGTAATTATGGTTAAAAACAATAAAAAATTGTCATGTCAACTTTCGAATACCTCCTATTATTTATTAAGATAATATAAAAAAGACAAACAAGAAAGTCCGTTATTTAAGAGAAAATAACGTAGGACATTAGAAGACACCGTATATTAAGAAAGAAAAAAAAATAACATTCAAAAATAATTCTAGGAGGCAAAATATGTAAGACATGTAATCGAACTCAAGCTCATTTCGAATATTCAGATGTTTGAAATAGATTGCAGCTATATAGTTATTGTCCGAGATGTACTAAAATAAACTAACTTAGAATGTTTCTTAAGAGAATCAAAATCTTCTACCAAAGTTTCAGGCTTCTAGGATAAATAGGTTTTTATTATCCTGATAATATTATTCATCTTCTTTATAACAACAATATTTCAAGAAACTAATCGGTTTCCTTTCTTAAGTTTACTAGAAGGAAAAGAAATACAACATCTCTTCTTCCGAAAATATTTCGGAATAATAACAAACATGAAATTTGAAGATTAAACTTGTGTATCATAATAATCAAAGAACATAAAACCTTCTGTAGGATGTATGATACGTTCTTTGATTATTATGATACACAAGTTTAATCTTCAAATTTCATGTTTGTTATTATTATGAACTATTTTCGGAAGAAGAGATGTTATATTACTTTTTCTTCTAGTAAACTTGAGAAAGGGAACCGATTAGGTTCTTGAAATATTGTTGTTATAAAGAAGTTGGAGAATAAAGAAGATGAATAATATTATCAGGATAACTATTATTTATTCAAGATGTTTTCAGTTTTTGGTTATCTTAAGCATGGATGGACTGACTACAGATCAACAAGCATCTTGTGACTTCAACTGCATTCTGATTCTTTTGTGTCCATATTTAGGGGCATGGACATAGCAAATACTAGATCAGAATCTTAAAATCTTATGATAGGTAGTTATCAAGTTAGTGTAATAAATTGCTGATGAATTGTGGTTAGCAGTAGTTTTATTTACAGAGCAGTTATTATCAAAGAATAGTTTTTCTGCTTTTCTGCAGTAAATTGCAGTTCTTTTCGCCTGCATCTGACAAATCACAGTGAAAATAAATCCGTTTAACTCCAGTCTTGAATGCCTCTCTATCATTTACTTTACTTTCAGTGAACACACGAAATTACATCCGGCGTCACGTCAAGCCATCGCTTACGAGGGATACTGTGGGGATTATTGCAGATGGAGAAGCATTGAGACTTCAGCCACCGTCAACCACAGATCCTGCACTTACGCGCCGCTGTCCACGACTGAATCTCAATGGTGGCAGGTTGCAATCGAGTCCGCCAATTCAACAGATTGCCTCCGAGTCTTTAAGAGAGCCGCTAATACTGTGTGGGAGCCGCGAGAACCTTGTCCGACAACAATGAAGACCAATTTTCGAAGAACATCTTTGAAAAGCAGCTACCGGCAGTTGTTGGACGCCCAAATCGAAGGCAGTAGCGAGTCTCGAGGGACCCGTATTCAGCACGTGCTCGATTACGCCAATGAGCCACTGCACTAGGGAGGAAACGAAATGAATTCTGCGCTGCCTCGAAGGGAGATTTTCAAGAAATGCCTCCACGGCTACGTGAAGATGATGGTAGAAAACTTATGAGAGACGAATAACAATTTCGCTGAACCTTTTCATAATATCGCGTAGTAACGTAAAAGCGAGGTTAATATGTTTTACAATAACCTAAAGAAATTAATCTCGATTTTACGTTTCCCATTTACTGGGTTTTTCACACGCTTTATATACCAGTCTTGCTCCAAAGGCCTTAAGAATAACGGGAAATCTAAACAGATTTTACGTTTACCGGTAATTTAAAGTGATTTCCGCACCTCTTAAATAGAAGGAAATGCAAAGATTATTGATTGTTGAAGCCAGTCTCCCCAGCGCCTTACCTATAATGTTATATTCATGTTGCCCTTTATAATTATTTCGATTAGATTACACATCGCATTTTTTTCTGATTTGCAGAAAAATACCCATGACTATCGACAATCGAAAACAAATAACAGGAACTTCAAATGTTTACTTAAAAATGAAGTTGCAGTCAAGACCTACCTGATCGGACAGAACAAATCCAAATAAGACGAAGATATTTGTGGCGGCAGTATTAAATTTTCTGAGGGCCAGGTGGCCTAGACTGAAGTCTAGAGAAGCTGGGTTCGATCCACGATCCCTGCGCGGGTTTCCATCGCTGAATCTTCTCCAGACGGTCCGAGGATTCACCCAGCCCTTTATTAAACGGATTTCTTTAAAGGGAGTTAAAGGTGGGAGAGAATTACTTCTTTGAACTGCGTCCAACAACTTTGAACTTCCTTGACAAGTTAAATTTGATTTCTATTTTCTCATCCCATTTATCCCCCTCTATTTAATCTCTTGACTTTACACAAAAAAAAATATTATCAGGTAATTCCATGTAATATGATTACTTATTTTAACTTTCAAATCTTAAATTAGCAATATTTTATTAATAAAACAGTAATAGTTAAAGAAGGCTGAAGCCGAATTCATATCAACATATTAGAATACAAAACAAAAATTTAACAATTACATTCACAGGCAATTACCAATTTATTTTATTAACAATTCACATTATCGTATAATTATTTTATCAACTATAAGGAGTTAAGATGTATTTGTAAATTATAATGAACACTTTCCATATCTTTCCATTGCAGTTCCTCTCAGATATTTATTGACAGTTTTTAAGAGGCTGATAATGACGTATGTGTTCTTTCTATTAGGTCAACACAGTAATGAATAGTAAAAGGTGAAAAAGGTGTCATGGTGACCTTAGGTGATCAGAAAGTTTAGGTTCCCAGCGATGGGAATAGTGAGTTCGTATGGTGAGTCCGACGTCTGCCCGCTTTTAACTCTCGATGTCCATTTGACAGAGGGCTGGTGAACCCTTGGGTTCGTTTGGAGGAGAAATAATCGTGGAAAAAATCCTACACCATCATCGGAGATTGAACCCCTTTCTTTCAGTTCGCAGTCCAGCGCTTAAACCACTGGGCTACCGGACCCACAATACTGAATAGTACGAATTAAAATTGAATGTGTTTAACATTCTAACGAAAATAAAAGTAAACCTACATCAATGCCGTTCTTCTTCAGCTAACAAAGGCCTACAGAAACGGAGGAGAATTGCTTTGAACAGTTTTTCATCAAAGAAAATGGCAGTAATTCTTAATCACGTCTGGAAATGACAGCAATTATTCAAAATATGAATAAGACAAATCTATTAATTAGTAAAACTGTGTTTAACAGAATTTTCAAATGTTCAAAGAACATAAATGCTACTTTCCTAAAAATTGTAATACCTTAATTCTTCTCTCTTTTTCGAAAGTCAGAAAATGACAATACGAAAAGCCTGTAAATTATATCTACTGAATACAAACCAAATTCTTCCGCAATCTTCTTTCTTTCCATATCAAAAATATTAGATAGAATTAGATAGTAAATTTTAATACCATTGTACTTATTAGAGATTACTTAAAATTTGATAACCGTAAAACAGCCAATATTAAGGAATTAAATTATTAACAATATTTTGAAAGATTACAATTTATAAGTCAGATTGTAAACAACAATTAAATTTGTTTGTATCACCATGCTTTTATTTATTTATTTTTTGTAACAATAAAATTAGTTAATAGTCACTTTGAGATGTTTAAGCATATTGTATCAACAATTAATTTTATTAATAGTTCATGTTTTTAAACCAATGCTGCCAAGCTTATTCTTAATTCTGTTATACCTATATTATTGACTTGAAAAAAGGAATATGTACAGTTCCTGAAAATTTGTCTCCCTTATTAGTATTTTAATAAATATTTTAATACTAATGCAATGTATGGAAGAGTGTGTTTCTATCTACTGAATACAGTAAATATTTTCCATTTTCGAAAGAGAAAAGCAATTAAATCTGCATTATTTCATTTGAATCTGATGTAATTAGCTAAGATTTAATATTCTTTTTAATTGTCTGTTTTGTTTTCATTTGTTTTTATATGAGTTCGAGGAATATTTCTCGCATACAATAAAGTTATTAAATTTAGCTTTAAAAAAAAATTAAAAAACCTTTTCGTATTTCTTTAAATTATTTTCTTATGCTTGTAAGGTTCAAAATTATTACTATGCCTGTTGGAGTTATTAAAAGAATTGGACTTTTATAAGATGTCTTCAAAGTACTTGTTTTCCGTAAGCAAAATAATTTTTTCCAATGGTTTTGTATGAGAATTTTCTTCGCCTTCTTGGGCTAGTTTTTTGACAAGAATCCATTTAGAAAATATTTAAAATGTAAAAGTAGGTTCGTCCCTCGTTCTTGAACATGCATACCAGGTTTTAAGAAGACCCGACTAGCATTGCTTTTAAGTTCTTAAGAGGAAGTGCAAACACACTGACTGACTGACTTCTTTTCTATTTAAACTAGACTACAGTAATTAATAATGTGAGTCCAAGATGTAAAGGAATTACAATAGTAAATAGCGTTCCATTATGTTACTTCCATTCACTAACAATGTAAAATAGTTCAGTTTTTCAACAATAAATACCGGTAAATTTTGTAATGATCAATTAGTTAATAAATTCCACGCTCTTTTTTGTATTCTTTAGTGACCTGAACAATGTAGTCCTCGTAAATTAAAGTAGTTCTGATTAACGAGAAGCTGAGAGCATGAGGAAACTGATTCGAGCTTATTGGGTTCTCCTCAGCCAGAGCTACCTTGCAAGCAAAAGCCAGAAAGAATAATACGAACGCCGCGCCGGGAGAATAATCTATAAAGCTGAAGAGTGTGTGTTTTTGAACGCCCTAATCTCAGGAACTACCAGTCCGATTCGATTTTTTTCTTTTTGCGTTAGATAGCCCATTTAGTGAGGAAGGTTATAGGCTGTATAACATCACGCTACGACCAATAGGAGCGGAGCAGTAAACATAAACGTCAACCAAAATTATCTCTTTTTTTTTTTTCCTCTCCTTTTTATGTTTTTTATATTTATTTTTTAATTTTATTTTTTACCCTAATGGCGCATCTAGAATAAATCTCATCGCGGTAAAAATACAGACAACGCGTTCACAAGGAAGTCAATTTAAATGGTTGATCCAGAAAACACCCCCTCTTGGTCAACAATGGAATAACCCAAACTTGTGACTGACTGATTTATCAAGTTTTTCATGGAAATATTAGTGGGTTTGGTACTCCTTTATTCAGTGACATCTAATGAAAGAATTCCGGCTGGAATACAGAAACGTAATGCAGTTCTAACAAAATTTTAAATGTTATTAATTTTTAAATGTTGTTGTGCAGTTGTGCCCCTGTGGTCTCCTGAATTTTAAACATTTGTGAAATCCAAAGCCATCGACAGCCTTGCAGTAACCTCAAAAGGTATTTGAACACAAAAAATCAATCAAATAAGAATAAATCATCCCATCACGGTATATTAAAGTAGTTCTGTTGATAGGTACAAAAATTGCAGAAATCTTACTATGTACAGCAAAAAGGGAGCCAAATATACAATGCACTGTCTTCGAGACGAGTACTTGAAACGTAGTTCGCTGGCAAAGTTGAGCGTTGTTGTAAATCAATTCTTGCTAATGCCGAACAAGTACTTTCAATACTTTTATGACAACATTCAATACGTCTTCTGATTGCAATCTTTTTATAACGAATCTCTTACAATGTTATTTACAATTTCATGTTTTAAAAGCCCCCCCCCCCCAAAAAAAAAATGCAAAAGTTTTAGTTGCGAAGCCTGACTGCATTTCCTATCTATTTGCTTGCATAGGTCTTTCGAAAAAGCCAATATAGACAAATCTACTTTTTAAAACTAATGGGAACTTTGTTTATTGATTAAAGAATGAATACCATCTAAACAAACAACGTAGGCGATAGATATCTGGTCAATATCTACTCTGCAATAATTATTGGTGCTTAGATCGCTTAGTCCAATTTTTGTCGAAGCTCTGCCTTCCAATAATTTTAGCTTGTTATTGGTTTCAGTTAATTTCCATAAATATGTCGCTTCATTTTCGAAGCAATGAATTAGTTTTCGGTTTATTTTCGAATTTCATTCGCGTTTTATGATTTCGTAATAATCAACGTATCCAGGCCAATTAAGGTACACTTATTACCATCCAGTTGGGTTTTGAATGTCTATAGAAATCCAATGGGATCTGATATTATTTGCAAATAATAAATCAGCTTTGCTAGTATTTTTCTGCGAGCTGATGTAATTGGAGTGCTCTGAAAACTTAAATATTTGATCGTTAGCTTCGATTTATGACTGATTTTAAAGTGTAATTTATAGGTTCTCCAACGACTTTATATCCATTTGCAATTTCCTATTTTTTATTTTATTAAAATAAATTTACTAAAGTAATATTGTTTCAGAATAATTAAAATATAGTGTGTAGTTATTAAATAACGGGAATGATGTTTTCTGCAGAGCCTATATAAGAGCAATTAGGTTTGAGCCTTTCGATTGGGCGCATACTCGTTATTCACTATGTAGTTCTAGAGTCATAAATTTGAAAATTTGAGTAATGTAACATATGTAGAAGTGCAAGAGAATCTTCCGAGGATCAAAAAAAAACTTAAAGATTAGTATCTCTCATGTGATGGTTGTGAATTAATTGAAGACGACTCCAGAAGGCAAAGAAAACGATTGTGCTCAAGAAAATAACATTAACACTTCTATTCGGCAGCCTTTAATACAGCTCAAAGTAATACATTACAAATTTCAGTGGACAATTATTAAGTGGCTAAAATGATACTGATACATGCTTTCTCTAAGTTAGATCATCGTAATAAAGAATATTAATTAGTGTATTGATGAGATGACCTAAGGGAATGAAAGTGTATAAAGTATGTGATGGCCAAGATCATTTTTGGCCACCAATAAATAATCCAAGGAAATTTTAAAAACTAATGAAAAGTGACCTAAAAACAGAATCTATAAATATCACCTATTTACAAAAATATATTAAGGCTTAACTCTTAATAAAAATTTTCATTAGTGCATTGTATGTTCGGTTCTGAACTCAAGATTCTAAAACATGCAAACTTACAATTCTTTGTTGAAAATCAGGTTTAAAAATGATTTAGTTACTGGACAATTTCCTTTTTCATTAAAATAGATTACCGATATTTTTTTCTTGTTATTGTCCAAAACTTAATAAAACGGTTTTGGGAAATGAAAATTTTGAAAATATATTTTGTGTTTTCTGTCGCAAGTTTGATTAATAGTCTTTCCATGCTGCTATTTGGAGAAAACAAGAAACTCAAAGGACTTTCCTCAAAGCAAATTTTCCTTAAAATGATGTTTAAAGAAAAATATAAATTTTCAAACGTTTATTTTCAAATTCTAATATTTACTGAATAGAAACAGTAAAAAAATTTTAAATTCTAAAAATAAATAAATAAATAAATCAGCATTAAAAATGGAAATCTTTTGAGTCAGTCTGAGACAATGGGACAGTTGTTTCGAGCGTATTAGGCTCTCTTCAGCCAGGTCTACACAGGAAGCAAAAACTCAAAAGAGACGCTAGAAGAAAATTAATATATTGTTAAAGGCATAATTGATCTCTGAGAAACCAAAGATTAAGAAAATAAAAACATCAAAATGTGAAAATTCAAATCCTTGGGCTGCTGTCATCACAAAAGACATTTGACTACAATGAAAAAAAAATTAATAATAAAAAAAACATGCAAGGATTGCGGTAGTATATATTTTGGGAAGAACGATGAATGAAAGATTGTCACAGACACATTAGAGCTTATAAAAAGAAAAAAAGAAAAATTTCTATTGGGCTGACCATTGCATGGATAAAGGACATAAACCAGACCTTATTGTTAAAATTGAGGGTAAAATTGCTAATGAAAAGGAAAGGTTAATGATTGAATCGTGTTTTATTAACTCTAAAGATTATATTAATAAAGAATGAGCAATATGTCATTCCGATATATAAAAGATATAATGTCGAAACAAAATTTCATAATATTGATAATTGAAACAATTCATGTGTATAATGTATCAATAATTAATTAATGCTTATTAATCATTATATATTATGTTTATATGTTGTTAAAGTGTTTGTTTATTTTTAAAGATGGATTCGTTTTGTAACCGTAACAAAAAATTGGAGTAAGGGGATGAATTTCCTGTCCTCACATTGATACCTGAAGAAGTCTTTCGCAAAGAAACACGAAATATTATGAAGATTATATTATAAAGAACATTACATCACCCATTAAACAAATAAAATATTTAAAATATGTTCAATAACGCAAATTTTCAGAAAGAGTATTTGTCTTTCCTTTTTCAAGCTATAAATAAAACAACAATTAAAATAACAAAACAGGATAACGTTGAGCATTAACTTATTTAACAAAATATGTAACCTAACAGGATAGTAAGAAAGAGATGGTAAACTGGCTTTCTTGGATATTTGCTTGACCGAAAAATGGGAAAAATTTAATTTTAAACCAATTTCGGAAAGATTTCCAAAGTGATCATTCATTGAATCCAGTCAGGTCATGAAAATATTATAAATAGAAACGTAGTGGACAATTATATTCATAGAATGGACAGAGTAATAAGTTCAGAAAAGAAAAATGATTATAAAGATAAATTTGTAAATGAAGTTATATTGAAATACAATAAATTTACTATTGAAGAACTGAATATGCAACAAGAATAATATTATCTTATTTGAACAAAAACAGTTTCATGTTAAAGGGAATCTGTAAGAAACTTAATTTTAATGTTTACATTTGAATATAGGAATAAACTTTAAAATGTTTTATGTTCTAAAATAAATAAAAGTGATTTGAAAAATGAATGGGTATTGTTTATAAAATTGAATGTGAAAAAATGTAGGTAATTCTATATAGGGGAAAGCAAGCGAACGATTAGGAAGAGTATAATGGAACATGGAAATTATTTGAAGCATAAACAGATGGTTAAATCAGAAATAACGGAACATTGTTTTAACTGTGGTCACACACCTGATAATAATGAAAAAACGTTGTACACTGAAAAAGAAACGTTAACTAGAAAAGTGATAGAAAGTATTCTCATAAGGAATACGAGAGGTCAAAACATGAACAGAAATGATGGTGTAGAGATTAAAGAGAGATTTGTAAATTTGGCTCAGACATGGTAAAGTTAAATCAAACAAAACTATTAAATTTGAAGAATTAATAAATTAATATAGTGAGTATTATTAAATTATGAAAAGGGAATATATTGGATTATTATTTTTTAATTGTAAAAGTAATGATAGGGTTTTTATTACTGTGTTAGGTTACATATTTTGTTATATAAGTTAATGTTCAACGTTATCCTGTTTTGTTATTTTAATTGTAGCTTGAAAAAAGAAAGACGAAGACTCTTTCTGATAATTTGCGTTATTAAATATATTTTAAATATTTTATGTTTGTTTAATAGGTGATGGGACGTTATTTATTAATTAATATGACTATTAAGAGAGAAGAGATAAGGAGGAAATATGGAGTAGAAGATTGTATTGTAGTCGGAGTATTTCATGTGTAAACAAAAACCAACTTAATAAGTAAAAAGAAAAGAATTCAGTTCTTAATAAAATACCTTTTGTAATTAAAGGGGAAACATTTTAATGCACAAATAAACAAACAAAGGTTCTCTCATCCTGAGCTAACTTGTCGGGAATCTGTGACAGCTGTTTCAGCCTTATTAGGCTTCCTCAGTCAGATTTACCCTTGATTGTAACTCAGAGTGCGAGACAAAGATGGCCATTCCCGGCTCCCCGGAATGGCCCCTCAAACCAAATCAAGAATCCACAGTAAATCACTGGTGCACCGCAAAGCCCTAAATTCCTTGTCCCAACAACCGCTGGGCTCCAAGGAATTTAAGAAAGGTTTGAGAACCAAATTTTTTTTTCCTTTAATTAAAACATTGATGCTCGTTAAGCGTTTTCATTTTACATTAACTTACAATGTTTTGGTTCTCAATCATTTCTTAAATTCCTTTGAGCCCAGCAGTTGTTGGGACAACGAATTTATGGCTATGCGGTGCCCAGTAATTTACTGTTGGTGCTCGATTTGGTTTGAGGGGCCATTCCTGGGAGCCAGGATGGTTACCTCATCTTTGTCTTGCACTTTTAGCTACCATCAAGGGTAAATCTGACTGAATAAGCCTAATAAGGCTGAAACAGCTGTCTCAGATTCCCGACATGGTAGCTCAGGGTGCGAGAACCTTTGTTTATTTATTTGAGCATTATTTTTTTTTTCCTTTAATTAAAAACTTTGATGCACGTTAAGCTTTTTCATTTTACCTTTTATAGTCAAGGATTTAATTTTCCCATTTTGATATTGTTTTATTAATTTTAGTTGCTGAGGGGTCTCTTGTACCTAAGAAGAATTAAATCCGCATTATCTACTTAAATTGTCGAAATCGGATCAACTTTAATTATATGAAACCGCGCGCTAAGTAATGGATTAGCTAAGAGGGGATTAGAGAAATAGAACAGAAATCGATTGAATAGATTCCAAGTGCTTTTTCTAAGGGAAACAATTCTTAACAAGGACCCATTTGGTAAAAAAATTCAAACATAAAAATTATATAATCTCTAGTCCTGGAATGTGCATACTAAGTTTCAAGAAGATCCACCAGCTGTTGAAAAGTTGAAAGCACAGACTGTGCTTTCTTTTCCTGGAAAGTAAAAGTGGAAAGTTTTATCAAAGATTTAAGAAAATTTAACAAACGAAGTCTCAATGTTGGAAGATTATTTTATTCTTATTTCTGCAATCTTTGATGTTCGCAAAGCTAATTTCTTTAATCGTAACAACTTTTCTACAAACGCAAACAACTACGTCAAGTAAAAGTTCCTTTGTTAGATTGTCGGTTTTTCCACAGAGAAAGAAATGTTTATCGATTTTCGTGTTGAATACAAAGCGGAATTTAATACGAAAAGATAAAAAAAAAGGCAAAGAGATCTCTTTACGTATTGAAGGGTTCATTTTATACGGATATTTAATCTGAAAAGCAAATATTTGCACTCAGTCCTTGAGTCTTTGATTTCATTCCACGCAAAGGCCCACCTCCATCCAACATTTCTTCAGGAACAGCTGCTGTTTGCTTTTTCCAACTGGAAAGGTGTAGTTACTTATTTTAACTTAGGATAATGAGCCCTTGCAGCGTTTTGAAGTTAGTATCGAAGTCTAAAAAAAAAACCTTGTTATAGTTTAAATGTTAGAGAAATGTATACTTAGGGCATAATAAGTAAATTTCTTCTCTGCAAACTTAGTTCTACCAACATCAGCTGTTTTGTTGCTGCTTTTAGTTGAAAATTTCGCTTCAAGATGGCGCGATAAGATTTCGATAAACTTTTAAATAAAATAGAGCAGTCTCTAGAATGTAAATAGTTTTGGAATCAACAAAGAGATGACAAATATTTCAAGAGTCTTTAACGTAATACTAAATATATGCTTAGATGTTCATCTCATTTGGGGACAGATAGAGGATTACTGTTGAGGACTGGGGAAGAGAGAGGGAGACAATAAAAATCGTGCTCATGGTTTAGGTCAGACTACAAATAAGCATTACAAATGTTATGGAAATCGGTCGAGCTGTTTCAGCATGATGCCTGTACAAACAGAAAAATTGCCAAGGAAACCAACGTACAGACAAAGAAGAAACACAGAAGAACAGTAAGACTTCGCATGTTCAGTTAAAAACAAAATCTAATACAGGCAGCTCTCGTTTTACGCCGGTGTTGCGTTCCTACAGTGGCGTCGTAAATCGAATCGACGTAAAATGAACTCATTGTATAATATAAACAGAGGGGATGTGTTACACATATCGCAAATTTTTTTTATTTAATTTAACCATGTTAATATCAGTTTTTACGACTTAAATTAATGTAAAATATTTAGGTACATTCATAGACCTACTAAATTAACTTTAAATAAGAACTTAATTATGACATACAAACAGTGGAAAGTGTGTTAGCGTACATTATTTTTACCAGACATGGGCACGTTAATTTTTAAAAACTTTTATCACTATTAACTATGATATCTATTTACGGACACATTTACGGGCATGTTTATTTTTAAACTTTCTTATCGTAATTGTAACACATATTTATCACGGCATTCTCAGGCAATCAACGCAGAATGAAAGGAGGAGCCACGTGGACCGAGTGGGCGGAGCCTAAGTACAGAGGTTCAAGTTGACTGCATTCACCTTTTATAGGTGCATTTTCGCTCAAGAAATTTACTTTTTCTTTTTTCGTATAGAAGTTCGGTGATTTCGTTAAACGGAGGCGAAAGAAAAAGTCTAAGTTTGTGACGGCAGTCAGGTCATGGCACAAGGTTCCAGTATAAAGATTAAGTAAATTAATTCTATCTAAAGACTTAAATCCAGCAGAGATATATTTCGACCAGAAGTTCCAGCATTCCCGTAATGAATTAGGCAGTATTGCAGAATATGGAATCTCCAACGGCCGGCGGCAGTGGAAAAATTGATGCATACTGCTATCTCACGATCGCAGGCCAGATGAGGGTTAGTTTTTCTAGTAAAACATCGTGTATGACCATTTTGAAATAAGCATTCAATTTTTTTATAGTTAATTGGACTTTTTTCACATTATCCGCCACGGCCGCTGGCTATTGGACGGCCGTTGGGGAGTGGACCATATTCTGCATTCTTATCGTAATTAAATGATACTTCATAAAAGGAAAAGACTGATTCCTGTGAGAAGAAATACCAACGGTAACAAATTTAAGTCAAGTCCCGATTCAATCTTATAATGAACAAGATTCATAGTGCGAATAACAAAGAATTCATCACTGAACCAAATACGAATTGTTTGATGGTCGATTACAGCTTTATGGAACAAATGCTAGGAAGGCAGATGGTGTGGTAACGTTCGAATCCAATTAATGGACGTCAAAGTCATAATTCCATCGAATCTTTGTTTTATTCCAGTCAGATCTGCAAATGTAGTAATAATTTTTTTAAAGTTCATGCTCATCTTAAAGTATTATTTCCTGGCGATTCTAGTATCACACTTCTACTCTGAAACACAATATTTATGACTCGTTATTAAGTTCCACATACCGAAGCTAGATCGTCTCGTATCTGTTTATAAGCATACTAACTTTCAAGAAGATTAGTTCACGAGTTCAAAAGTTGGTAGGCAAATACATACACACACACTTCCATTACGAAAAGCAGTCTTCTTACTCAAAGTAATTAACAATTTGGTTTGTAAATCTGAAATTTTATCAATTGACTACTGTGTCCAATTTTCTTCTTGACATCGATTTGGACCAACTAAGGAACACAGACACTACAACCGTCAAGGTGGAGCTAGGAAAGTTCGAGAAGGTGGAGGAGATTCGCATCAAGTCCAGAATAACACTGAGATAGTAAGTTCCAGTGGAAACGGACGAAACACAGAAGAAGAAAGAAGCAGCCATGCCCACGCCGGGAATCGAACCAAGGTTCCGACACAATGGCCACAAACCGCCGTCCAGACCACTTCGCTATGCCGGAACGGCTGTGTCCAATTTTATTTTTCACATTTTTATTTTCAATTAGTAAAAAAGTGTTTTGAAATAAAGAAAAAAAAAAACTTTTACAATAAACGAAATTCGTGAATTTTTGCCTTAATTCTTGCTGATGCAGAGTCAATCTTAGATTCTAAAGACCTGAATTATTTTCAGAAGTTACACTGATTCTGATATAATACGCGTCGGAAGATAGTCTTTTTTTTTTTTTTTTTTTAGACAGACGAACATCGATTTTGAAATTCATCTAATTTACACGTTCATTCACCAGGTTTTCAAGAACATCTGCTTTCCACCTTTAGTTCTGAGCTATTGCAATTATTCTGTGTAACCCGTAAACTATTGGAATGTTGAGATAATATGGGATGACAATCAAAGCTTACACGGAAAATATTTAACAAGGACAAGTTATTACCAAGTATAATCAGGGTGCGATTTGTAGGGGGGGAGTGGAGAGAGGGATTTTCCCCACTGGCTTGGACCATCCCAACCTCTGGATGTGAATGATGTATCCCTGCCTTGTGATATGTTGTAATAACTTCATAGGCTATTTTAAAATTTCCAAACCCATAAGAAAAAAAGAAAAGAAAATACGAGTTTGATTTCATTCGGGACGACAATGATTGATCCTGAACTCCATCTCTTGTTCGCCTCGAATTTCTCTTAGGCCAACTGAAAATACAGATTTGGGTGCGGAAAAGAAAAACTGTGCCCAGGAGCTTATCGAAATTTAAAATACAAGAATGAAGCCGATGCATCAGATTAATTTAATCAGGTGCATTGGCTTCATTCTTATATTTTAAATATGAGCAATGCACGTAAAATTACAATTGCTGCAGGAGCTTATCGTCTCGGAGCAAGATATCCTACAATACGTTTGCGCCTATAGAAAAGAAGTTATTACATCAATTTATTATTGTATTTGTAAGCAGCGCCGTACCTTGAAGAATTTGGCAATCTTCCTTCATGCGCCCAGGCCTGTGTTTTTCGTCGGTCTTTAATTTCTATACAACGAAGTTATTCATAGAAAGTTCTGGAAACGCACAAGTAACTTACGTAATTAAAATTTAGAGCTGCAGACAAACATTTTACATACTGTCATAGAAAATTATAAATTTTCAGTATTTTCTGCAACAACGAAAAACAAAAACTCAAGCAAGATTCAATAATTATTTTCCGTCCGCCACGAAAATTACAGAATTCAGACTCACGAGTACTTCAGTGCAAAACATACTCAGTTGCTTTTAACATGATGTTTTTTGCGTTTTGTGGGAGCGTCGGAGCCTTTTTGAACACGCATAATTATTCGAACTGTTATTTTCATTCCGTTCGTCGCGTAATTCCCATCTTTATTCTGAATATCTTTTTCTTTCTCAACCTACTGGGTTTGCTGAGATTTTCACAATAACCCAGTAATGTGATTTTCGGTTTTTTTTTCCATCTCCTTTCCTTCATTTCTGTAGCCCATAAATCATTAATTTGTTCTTTGCTTAACGTATTCTCCATTCTTATTTTTTTTCTTCTTATTAAGATCCACTCCCTAACAGGCAAATTCTACCTCTTTTTCCAAAACAATCTAAGTGGATCTACCTCCACTCCGCCATCACGCATTCCCTTGCCTCCTATATTGATTTTACGCAACGAAAAACTTCAATATTGTTGTTGCAAGACGACGTCAAAATAAATGAAATTTACCAGATTTTTTTAAACTTTTTTTTTATATAATACTTTCTTAGAAACAAAAGACAAAATCAAAAACAAAACCATACTGTAGTTTTAATAAACTTGAAATGATCAATGTCTGTAATTTCCTTTTGAATTTGTTCAATATTTTTTGTTTTCTTTTCTGGCGAGAAGACATACTTTGAAGCTGGTACTATTTCGTGTGTCCTATTGAATTTTTATTCCTATGTTGCAATTTCTAGTTTCTTCTGGTTGGATGGTGAACCATTATTTGCAATGAAGCTATAGGTTCTTTTGATTTCATAGACTTAGAGAATCTTGTTTCTAAAAGCAATATTACGTCAAATAAATGAATTTCTCATCACAGATCTTGTATCTTAGTGTAGATTTTGGAAGAATGTAATTAATAACAAACATTAATACAGGTGTTGAATAATCACTCTTTTCAAAAGAAGAACATTAGTCTTAAGAACTATGATTCAAAAAGAAAAACGTGAAAACATTTAGTTTGCTGAGAGAATTATTAGTTTAATAATTTTTCACTTTTTTATACAATGAAGGCAACGTCGTGTTATTATATTTAGTTAGATTGTCGTGTTGTAGTGCATCTTTTTTTTCTTTTCTACTTATAAGGACTAAAATTATATAACCAATTATAGTATAGCTTGACTGTAAATAATTTTCAGACTTCATGTAGCATCCTATTTGCTGTTACCAAAATAGTTTAGCAATTATGGAAACAGGCCATAATCGTTGGTAATCTATTACTAACTGCCACACCTTTTTTTTATTCTTTAGTGGTCTGAACTACAATAAATATTTATTAAAGAGAAGTGGAGCTCCTGTACATCCAGCTACTTTAGAAACAGGAAAAAAATAAATAGTTTTCCTCCAAAATAATACATCGGATTTCGGGAACTGGCAACACCGAGAAATCTAATTTTCCTGGACTACTGATTACACTGGAAAACCCGTCATCTCATTTCTTCGTGCAATCCATACGTTGATATCTGTTTTGACATACATTGGAAATCAGGAAGATGGTGATTTTAAAGAAAACGAAAGTCGATCGTGTCGTTGAAGAGCGATCACCGAAAAATAATTTTCTGAAGTTAAGTACAATAGTTTGAGCAATATTCATACTCAGATTTCTTTTTCCCAGTTTTTTTTTTTTTAACTTTGTAAAGTAACAAAAATTACTTAACACCTTTTCAAACAAAGACATGAAAAGGTAATTCCTTAAAGAACGTAAAAGCGAACTTTCCTTAAAATGTTTTCTTTAATTTTTTTCTGTGCAATTTGTTTTGTTTAAGTTGTGAAACGATAGAAACGGAAAGTTTACTTTAAATTCTTATAATTTAAAATATACTTATTGTATATTCTGAACACAAACAGTAGAAATTTTTCCCTTTCTAAAAAAATAATCCGCATTCCTATTTAAATTTCTTAAATGTATTTAATTTAAATCACGTCATAGCGTGCGCAAATTAATGGATTACTGAGTGTATGGATACACTTAGTAATGTACACTTAGTAATGTTGTTAGATATCACTTCTTCAGTTCTAATGCTTTTAGGCTTCTGATATCGTGAAGCCTTATATCCCCGGTTTGTTTGTCTGTCTGTCTGTCTGTGAACAAGTATCAACTCAGCAACCACGAGGGCTAGAGACTTGATTAGGATGTCATTGAAAGGTCTTGCCAAGAGTAGTTCAGAGCCGTAGAATTTGTGTGTCTAGCTGGTCGGCAAATATATTTTAATTTCACGCAACCGACTTTTCACTCCGCTTATTTATAAGTAGGTGTTTCGTATTAACTTTTGAATAATTTTCTTCATTCATATATCAGAAGCCGTTGCGAAGCATTGTAATTGGTTTACTAATCGCTATCTTGTTTTATGAGAGTTTTTAACCCCTTTCAAGCGTGCTTTGTCGATAAGGAGCCATATGGAAAAAATTTAAAATTTGAGTTTCGTGGGTTCGTATCCTTAAATAAAAATGTCGTGTTTTAAGAAGGTTCATTTAAGGGTTCAAACTTTCTTTAGGTGCTTACACACAGACGGAGCGATATGACATAACTTAGATGAGATACAGAAAAAAATAATCTTTTGGTAATAATAATAATAGTAATAATAATAGTTAACAGTTAGTTGGTATAATTATTATTGTATACTGGAAAGATTTTTCTTTTTCCTTTTAACGTTACTTCACGTACATCTTAATTCAGAAAATGACAAACCAACAACAGTAAAATAAGACGATGAATAAAACATTCATCTAGTGCAATGGAACGATGATCCCTTACACACTTATTCAATTAGAGATAACAGATCGGTTTACAGTCCTTTCTTCCACAAAAAGCTTATTGGGTTTCCAATTTGAACACAGAATTGCTTTTATCGGATTTCATCTTTTTCAGAAATTTCGAGAACCAATTTTGTTGTTCTTTTGTTCCCAAGATTCTCAATTTCGAATAAAAGCTAAACAGAATGCAAATATTTCATAAAGCCTAATGGGGGTGAATGGGAGGGGTTACGACGCTGCTCAGAGAGGATTCAAAAAGCCCCAGACTTCTTTTAAATAAAAGGTCAAAATGTAAATTTCTATCCTGAAAAGAGATGGAGGAACTAAGATCCTTTTTATTTAATCCTAAAAGGCTTAATCTCTCAGAGACCAACTAAATCTCAATGGTAATGCTTCGGTTCTGTCTCTCAGGTGTGCAAATAAAAAACCATTTCGGTTTCCAGGCTGCGTTCACTTCTCAAATATTTATCACAGAGAATCTAATTATACTGAAATGAAGTTCAATTTTCTTGCTTAGTTACCGATGCATCTGCCTTTTTTTAAAAAAAATATAAGATGAAAACAAGAAATTATCCTGAAAAATTTTAAAAAGGAGAAAGAAAAACAGGGTTCCTGTTTTTCTTTCTCCATTTTTAAATTTTTTATTGATTTATTTTTAATGTCGAGTGCAAATGCACTCAAACTCCGAATTCCGTCCCTTCGAGTTACGTCGCTTCGGACTTACGTCCTTTTTTCAATTGACACCATTCAGTCCAAGTAAGAAATAGAAAATTAACTTCAATATGGTTTCTACTCTTTTCCTCACTTCTTTTTAGAGCAGTTGTATAGAACAGAAACTTCCGAAGCTTTTTACGCTAACGAGTTCCAAAACTTATGGGAAACGGAATTCTGTGTTGAAAATGAAAATACTTTATTTAGTTGCTTCAGTAAAGTTATTCCCACATGCGTTACGTGTATTTTTATTTCTTGTTTATTTATTACTGCACACTGTTGATTTGAGTTATCAAAGCGTTGTTTATGTCGGCTAGGCACGTATATCGTGATTTCCTATGGGATTTTTTTGTCACTTTCTCGCGCTAAGATCCACATGGTAAACAAAATTAAAATAGTTACATCGTCTCTTATCCATAAATGTACTGTGGGTGGCATTCCCAATGTCACATTATCTGCCCGATGCTTCCCCGCATGCCTCAAGCTCTGCGTTCTTAAGACTGGTTTAAGGAAAGCAATGCAGGAAAGTACTACTATGAAATGTGACAGTGGGAATGCTCCCACAGTACATGGTAAAATTTTGTTAAGAAGATTCATTCAATGGTTTAAACTTTATTAGAAGAACACAGACTGTCATAATTTTCCTAGGAAAATAAATTACAAGTACTGAAAGGCTCAATCACTATTAAATGACTGCTCTAAATCACTACTGTTTTCTTCACCTTAAAAAAAAAAATGAAAGAACTGAAACCTCCTTTGTTAAAAATATTGATTTATTTTGATTTTTTTTTTGTTTCATGAAAGCAATAAGTTTATATTGGAAAAAAATATTTGCATTTTAAATTGTAAAACTAACAAATTCAATCAGTATCTTCAAAATTTCCATTTACTGGAAATCAGGATTTAATGCCCGCATAATGGAACATCGAGAGGCACTCAAATGAGCAACAGGCCATGATTTCAAACTACCTGCAAAGTGCATTAATGTTGACGGTGGAATTTTTCAAACTATTTTTAAAAACTAACAAATTTCAACATTAAATATTAAAAACTGTATATAATATTCCTTTCTTATCAATAATTTTGCAACTTGTACATTCAAATAGCTATCATGGAAATAGTTTGAAATAAAACTGTTATTTTCAAATAAAATTTTCTATTAAAAGACCGATTAATGATCTTCCAGCATAATGAGAATGATATTTCCTTTTGACACATCCTCTTAAAATCGTGTTTTTTTAGCTCTCGTGATGGACTCTAATAATAATAAAATATTTGAAAAAGTAGGTAAATTAGCTAAAATTATTTAAAGTAACATTTCAACTAATTTTTTATTAATAAAAACCTACTCATATTTCGGGACCAATAATGATTTCATAAAAATTTATAATAATCAGATAATCAAATTGAGATCATAATAATACGCGAATCCGATAACGAAATGACAAGAGACCAATCGTTAAATCGCTTTACAAAAAAAGACAAAAAAATAGAAAAGAAAATGATCGAATTGGAAATCTGAGCAATAAAAATTTTAATCTACAAAATTGTTTCAGCTTTTAGTATTATCGACAAATATCATTTTAGAAGAGATGTACTCGGCTTCGCCAAGTAAATATTATCTCCTTTAGTTGACCTTCAGATAATCCAACCTCGAGATAGAAATATGCCCTTGCGAAGGCCTCAGACGGTTTTGATTTGATTTCTTCCAGAAAAATAAACCCGTGTGTTTGTGTGCATGTCCCATTTCATCCAGAAAGAGTTATTGATATTTCAAAAAATATCGCACACCTGAATTTCGATTAAAATAGATTTACTATAGAGTTTAATTTTAGAAACATACAATACCTATGTTTCAACATGATCTCTATTTTTATAAAAAAAAAATTCTATCTTCGTTCATTATAGTACCGTTAAATTCTAGAGGCACAGTATTGGTTAAAAAGGATAAAATGAAGTTTGTAAATATTTAAGATTTAGATAATTCACCAAAATTAATCAAGCTATTGTAAAGAACAAATATTCGAATATTAAAAGTATTTTCATTTTTGAAATACTAAATTACGTAATAGCAATGTGAGCCCACACAATATATTACTTATGTGTATAATAATGTACTTTGAAATAATTTACTTAATTTTAGTAAGAAAGTGTGTAATATATGTTTTGTAACAGATGTATATAACATAAAACATATAATAATATAACATACACAAGTAAAATTTAATATTAATAACACGTTAAACATACGTTAAACACGTTATTACCTGCTACTTACAATTTCATTAAATGCATTTCATCTTTTTTTATTGTTTACCAATATATTTTTATTATCAATATTAATTTATAGTCTTTTGGGCATAGCCTAGTGGTCAAAGCGCCGGCCTGCCATGAGACAGATGTGTCGGTGCCTCGGTTCGAATCCCAACGTGGAAATGGAAGTAACTTCCATCTTCTGTGTTGCGTCTGTTTCTGCTGGTAAAGCGGGAGCTGTCTCAAATGGCGTAGCAGGCTATTCGATTATTCGGTCAAAACCTCACAATTCTCGCTCCTTGTCGAGGCCAAATGCAAAAGCACCAAGACCTCGGGCATTGAAAAAAAGAAGTTAATGGTAACAATGCCCAGTTCAAATTCACTGTTGCAAAAATTTCTTACCATTTTTTATTTCTTATCACTTTTTCTTGTCTTACTATCCTCTCCCTACATTTTAATACGTTTTAGGCGATATTCAGTACTATAAGCTTAGTTCACTGTCAGGATGGAAGTATTTTAAAACTTGTCAATTTTTGATACGGATCAAACAAAACTCTTTCTTTGACCATACATTGTTAAAAAAGAACCTATTAAAAGCTGTATTAATTGTTATACATTACAAAAAATGTTTGAAATTATCTGCAGTCTTCAGATGAAGCCTAGAACTTGGCAATGTAGTTTTGTTTGTTTTTCTTTCCTTTAAGGTTTATGACTAGGAAACAATCTAACTTTTGTATTTGCAATATTCAAATGAGTGCTTGTTGAAAAATTACCACTCGAAACGACAAAAATACCGATAGAAAAGCATTTAAATCTACAACAATAGATTTCTATCCTGTATACGTTCATTTCTCATTGTCTTAAATAATAAATATTAAATTTCAGCTAATCCACTGTGCATGATACTTGCACTCGGGGGTGTAATAAATTGCAAAGGATATTCTATTTGCACTGTTCCCACGACTTATATGATAGGTATCAATTAACCAATACATTAAGGGATGATGTCCAGTTTTTCAGGAATTTTTTGCTGTCATAATTATAATAATCAAGTGTACTGTGTGAAGATAATATCAAAACAGAAACGCGCATAACTAAATAAAACTTCATTGAGCTATTTTTGGTACTTAATACTGGAAATCCAAGAAAGCACAGTTTCTTAATTATGTTACATTCAAAACGGAAAGAAAAATACGATCTTTTAAGGAAATTAGGTTTAGGTTTTTTCAGGAACTCTGTGTATTTAATATTATCGTTTTGCGTTATATTATAAACGATAATATTTTAATTTGTTTCACCTATATTTAACTTACTAGACAATTCACTTCAACGAAAAGAAAGTAGACATTGTGTGGGTGGGGTCGATTTATGTGATCGAGGAAAAAAAAGTTGGTCAATTTCCCCGTGGTCTCAAACGAAATCGGGGCCTGGCAGCATCCGAATATTCCAATGAGATTGGAAAAGCAGCTCAGTTGGTCATTTCTTCCTGTGCAAGCCGTTCCTTGAGAAGGCAGATTGCTTCATCTCTGAGAGACCCTGATCAACTGGCGAATCCGCCCGATCGTCGGCCAGAAAGGTTTACGAGCGCCAGGAGAAAACCCCTAACTCTTCTTTATGTTTCGAATTTTCTCTGATGTAAACGAAGCTCCATAAAAGAAAAGAAGGGAGAAGTGGACTGCGAAGATGGTCTCCGGAAATGTCCGGTCATCCTTTCAATCGAGACGACTCACAACTCGTCGTCCGGATGATCCTTTCCTCGCCAGGGAATTAATTAAATGAGAAGGAATAGGAGTTAGTTGATGGGCTATTGGGAAAACGATCCCACAACACCTACATCAAATTTAATAAAGGGAAACTGAAAGGGATAAATATACTAAGAATCTCTTCGTGGCCGAGATCTTTCAATAAATCCTCTGCAAAACCAAAAAAACAGAAACGAAAAACAAAAAAAACGAACATGAAAGATCTATTCTTAATAAAAAAAAGACACCATTTTTTATCAGTTCTGAAACCTGAAATAAATGGAATGGTAAATATTGAATTAAACTCAAATATATTTCCAAGTACAAATAGAGAGTAGCAATTCGGAAGAAACGAAGACGATACTGAAAGAACTTAAAGCCTGTTTTCCTTGGACTATTATGCCCCTCTAATTTTTTTTTCTTTTTAGTTTTAAAACCACTTTTAATATTTGCTGAATAACTTTGTGTTATCTGAAAACAAATTAATTCAATTCTCATCACTTTCGTATAAGTTCTGATATCCGATTTCTGATCATGTTCAAACCAGTAACTGTGGACACTCATGTCAAATACTGACATACGAGCATGGTTTCGGATTTTCATTTCAAATGAAAGGAGGAGAATTGTAGATTCTAAAACATCTCATGGATGTGGCTCATTGTCTACTATACAAGAAAACGGCTTCTCTTCTATAGAATACTTTCAGTCTCTCTTAAACTGGTAGTTTGTGTTCAACTTTGAAGTATTTGTTATTTACGAAGTAATGTGCAAGTTGATCTGAATTTCATTGTGAACTCAAAGCTATTAGTCTTTTGTTACTATTAAATTATATGTTATCAATAAAGGATAATCATTTTCCATGTGGAACTATATAGATGACATTAGTGCCAGTGATGTCATGTTACTCATAATATTTTTTTTTTTTTTAATTTTTCATTTTACTATCTGGATTCACAAACATAAAAGTAATGCTGAGGTGACAAAAAAAGCTTCTGAAATTAGTAGCCAATATTATAAAAGTTAAAGCTCTGCTAGCTGTTGATTTGAAGGAAAACGAACCCGTCACGTTACTCACACTGATTTTCACAATGTATACCAACAATTGGCTGCGTGCACCTGAAACGGCTTCTATCGCATGTTTACGCGGAAAAAGGGCTATGATAAAGATAAGAAATCTGCCCTTGTGCAAGGATCTTCTCTTGCATTGATTCAAGTAGAATTTTCTAAAAAATTATAAGTGCTTCTATCAAGACGAAGTACTTATTATGGTCAGAATTACAGTTTTCACTTGTTCCGTATAATACCATGAGGAACAACATAGTCTAGCCATAGTATCTAATATTATGGATCATTCAAAGGTATCAGTTGTTTTATTTACTGACAAAACTTGCAATGCTTACCAGCAGAATACAGACATTACAATATCGAGTGATGGATCTTCAAGCCAATTCAAAAGCTGCACTAGCTTTCTTAGAGAGGAGTCTCACAAAAAAATCAAATGGAACTATTTTGCCACAATGGCAAAGGTCCAGTTTATGGCACTGGTGCTTATGTAAAGAAGAGTGCTCAGATTTGGTAATGAAACGAAAGTTTATTGTACACGAAGTGATCATTTATTGACGCATTTACAAGTGCCCCATCTACAGTTCGGATGCTGACTAGTAGTAGTAAAGAATTTCAAGAACATTCTAAGGATCTGATTTGCAGAAACTTTTTGTTATAGCTAAAGATCTCAAAGGTATCACACAGTCATGAAATTGTGTGCAGTGTTGAAGGAAAAGTGCAAACATCACCATTATCCAACATATCACATTCAAGAGATTATTGAAGACTCGTAAGCATTGCTTAAAGGCACTGCCTTGGAAGTAGGGAAGTGCTATGCAGTTTATTAGCCTGAAACTGATTACTGGTTCATTGGCATATTATAGGAGCTATCTTATCCAGAGAAAAAAAAACTTAGCTGACATTTATGCATCAAACTAGTGCTTGACACTTATCATGCTTCAACCGTTTCCAGCCAATGGATGGATATTCAAAATGATATTCTTTCAGAAGTGTCAGCTCCCACTGCAGAATATGTAAGAAGACATAACTACCTAAAATTGTCAAATACTTACTGTAAGAAAGCCCAGGAATTGTTTTCAGAATATTCTGAAGCTCAGTGATCTAATATTTAAGACTCAAATTTTGTTAGTCTTGGAAGAAATTCATTATGTCACGTTACTCACGCAATAGATAACGTTAGTCACACTGTTTTGAGCAGGTTATAGAAAGGCTTTTGTAAAATCAAATTTCTTTTGAATTTCTTAAGGTAGAATATTCCGTTAATTAAACTTGTAATGTACCGATTTCAGTGTTTGGATTAAAAGTTTTCAGGAAACAATGTATTTGTAATCGTGTACATATATGTGTCCATTGCGTGCTTCATTCAGCCGTTTATTAGGCACATAGATTGTGGGGGATGTGGAGAATCTAAGTTTCCTACAGAATAAACTAAAAGTAAATAACGAATAGGATTATTAACAACAGCGTTGATTCTCGCAAGATATTCACTAAATCTGATGAATCAATTTAGTAAGACTGTATAAAAACTGTTGAAAGTTGTTAGTTTCGAGGATGCACTGCCATTTTGAACGACTATTTTATGATCTTACCTTGAGGGTGGTTAGTACGAAAGTTAGCACCCCAACTACTCTTTCTCTTTATTCCACTTTCTCGTATTCGTTAAATCACGAAATGTTTTCAATATTTAAAAATAAAAAATGAAATTCATTGCAGCCTACAATCTAAGAATTATCATTAAAGCATTACATAATTTCTTAGGTACGTCCGTCGGGAAGTAAGATTCTTATTTTAATAATTCAAACTGTATGGTATGTGTCCCCCTAATAACTTTTGAACCTCTGGGTGAAACTTTCGGCAAGTCCCGATGAATATTGAAAGGGCAAAAGATGACTTAACGTTTACAGTTTAATGTTTCTGTGCAATCGTTGTCGAGAAATTACGGCTTGAAAACGACAAAACATTAGAACTCAAGCAATGTCTAACAATTGGTTTAGTCATGTTTATGTAAATCGAGTAATTCTGAGAATTTTAATTTGTTTATTCGGAATTAAGCAGCTTAAGTAAATAATGCGAACTAAAATTATCTATGTAGGTCTATTCTCTTAAGAACGTATGAACTAATAGGTCGATCTTCTTAAAACTTGACGCGCATATTTACCCAAATTGTTACGATATGAACTCATATTCATAAATTAGCGAGTTAATATGACAAATTCTCATTAATATGAGTTAAGAACTGAAACAATGATCTTGGCAATTCATGCTTAACTTATAGTAATCCAATAATCCCGCGTACTTACGTATCATTAAAACCAATCGCGTAATTTATTCCAAAGTAAACCTTTTTCTTGTTTGAAGTTTTCTAGAATTAAAAACAAATGCGAAGAAATATTTTAAGCAAAGAAGTCGTTAAGTTCTTCGAGGAACTTCTTGCATTGTTTTGTAAATTCTAAGGCTTTTTTTACCACGCATTACAGTTCGAACTGTGTGAATCCGTGCTAACATCCTGTGTTCAAAACATTACTGCAGCTCTTTTAACTTCGTCACTCGCGAGTAAAAAGGATACAGGTTGAAAAGTCTCGTCTCATTTCGGGACGTGGGAGAAAGATGTAGTTGTGGTCCGGTCCCACGAGTTACTGCCGTCCAAGTTCCTTCTCAATCAGTCTGTGACAAGGAGCACTCAGCACTGACAGCAATTAGCAAAGTGAGGGGGATGTGAACGTCTCGAGCTGACAAGGAACACCCACTCAGTCCAGGCCTAAATTTTATTCTTTATTAAACTGTTAAGACCTTTCATCAAACAAATAGATGCAACAAAAGATCGTAGAATAGGAAATAAAACATAATTTATCCAATTAGTAAATACACTTTTAGAATCATGAAGAAATAAGAAGCTTATGAGAGAAGGTGAAGTCTATTTATTACAAAGAAAAAAAAATCATTTAAATTCGCAAAAATATTACAAAAGTATTCATTTTGTTATAATAATATCCCAAACAGTAACTTTTTTTTATTAAATAACAGTAAAATTACAAAATTTACATTGGCTAAGTTGTTTAAATTCCACTGATTTTTAACCATATCAAAGCAAGCGAATTTAGTGGATTACTAAAAGGATTTGATACTTTCATACTAACGGGACCCATTTTTTTATAATCGATTATTTGTGTTTTCTTTCCATTTATTTTCTGTGTGTGTGTGTGTGTGTGTGTGTGTGTGTGTGTGTGTGTGTGTGCTTTAAGCATAACTTGTTAGTTGTTATTTATGAAATCGCAGTTCATTTCGAAATCGAAATTATATTTTTTTTCCGTCGTATTTCCAGGATGAAACATCCTGGAAAGGATTTTACCTCAATTAGCCTAACCTAGTGTAAATTATAAGAAACTGTTTTTTGTTTTCGTTTTTCCATACGATATCAGTTAATACGTAAATGCCTAATTTTATTTTTTTGGAAGGATTAATGAATTAAAATACACACCAGAAATCCATTATAAAAAAATGGATCTGATCCAAGGATTTTTAGACATCGCTGTTTCGTTCTAATACTTTTTGAGAGGAATTTTGTCTGCTTCGGACTATTTTCTCGATAGAGACCCAAACTTTCAAATACGTCTTGTCCATAAACATGCACGCTAAGCTCCAAGATGATTTATCCAAAGGTTAGGGAATTATTAGAGAAGGGAGGACTGTACACACATACATATTCACTGACTTTTGATGAACCTCATCTAGCCTTTTATATATTTGGAGATCAATTAATATATCTTTTACTTCAAACAATAGCATGTAATAATGGGATGTGTTATTACTGATCATGTAATAGTTTCGTTCCTAGAGAATCATTCATCACTCGTTTTTCAAAACATCGGAGAAAAACTATTCTAAAACAGTCTCATCTGAAAAAGGATCGATAATTAGTGATTCGAAATATAGCAAACAGCGCCGTCTGGAGAAAAAAGAAAACATCATCCCACTCATTTTCATTCTTAGAGACATACACTTTAGCTATTAAAATTATTATTCTCTTTTCTAAGACAGTTTCCGTAATAGTTTTTGATTTTGAAATGAATCTACTTGAAATTATCATGAACAATAACTGACAAAAGAAGATTTAAGCTTTACATTTACTTTGTATTTTATTCTATCGAGAAATATGCGCATGAAAGAAATAGAAGAGTAACAGAAAATAATAATGCCGTCGAGAGCAACAGCATAGATGAAGACAAGGAAAGTGTCAGCCTTGGAGACGAACAACGAATGAAACGAAACATTAAGGATTACAGTTTAGTTTCACTTATACGAAACTCACTTATACGAAACATTCAGTTATACGAAGAATTTTTCATTCCCCGGCGAAACCCCCATAGTCCTATATGTAATTCACTTACACGAAATATTCACTTAAACGAATAATTTTTGGTTCCCCCTCATATTCGTATAAGTGAGACTTCACTGTATACGAAAACGAAAAAAAAAATAGTAAATAACTGGAAAAATAAATAAATAAATATTTAAATCCTATATTTAAATTTTCTTGAAACAAAATTATTTTTTTTAATATTAACAAAAATGTTTGTTTCGACTTGATCAGTTTTTTTTTTTTCATGAAATTTAAATGGGGTGTCCTATGTAAGACGTTGAATAATCCACTAATTTGCGCGGGTTTTTATACGGTTGAAATTATAGGATTCACTTAACTTAAATAATGCGGAGTTCATGTTTTTATTCATACCAAAATTCACTATACTGTAATGTAGATGATGTGTATGTCAATAATTTGTGGGGACGTCGATATTTTTATAGTCACCCAAAAAGTCAACCTCACGTCCTCGTCGTGGGTGGCGGGCAACATCATAGGGTCTAGATAGACTTTAGATAGTTCTAGATAGATGACTATAGATGGCTAACGAGGCTCTGGTCCCCGAATCTAACGTGTAAGGCATCGTGCCGATGGATGTATGGCACTACGGGGTAAATTAGTGTCATGAACGATCCCTGTGGGCTGCCTGGCGACACCCACAGTATTTAAGCTGCCTAGGCAGCGCCTTCCAGGCAAATATGGGGATGTCTGCCTGGCGACTGTTTAGTTTCCCCAAGTAAATATAATGTATGGAAAAAATTGAAAAAGAAAAAAACCCCACGTTCGAGGACCCTCAGAGGAACTCGAACGGTAATGAATCACAAGGGAGCAATGCGACCTTGGAAACCAAAAAAACTGAAGAGGCAACTACTAGTAGAGACTCTCAGGAAAAGAAATCACATCAGGTTTTCAACGCTTGAACCTGGAAAAGCGAAAGCTTTCCGGGGATCAGCGTAAAAAACTGAAAAAACTGAGACAACAAGAAGCTAAAACCGGGGACTCTGAAGTACCAAAGCAGGTAGCTACCAAGAGTGGGACCGGTAAAAGGCCCATCTCTGAGGATAGCAACCCCTCTCCAAGGGGCAAACCTGCAAAAATATCAAAGGGTCCTTCAAACCCTGTATCATACAAGGACATAGCACCTGCCATTAAAATGGCAATTGTCCCTGTAAATTTTCCTGACACAAAACTAACAGAGGAAGAAGCCAATGTCATTGAAAATGACATTCTTGGGGAGATTGATAGAATCACACCCGGGAAGGCTAATCCTCAGTTTGAGGAAAGTAGATTTCTAGGGAGTTATCTAAGAGTAACATGTACTAGTAAATCTACTAAGGAATGGTTAGAAAGTCTTTATAAAGACTCTAATAAATACAAGGTTATGGAAGTCAAAGATCTCCCGAAACCAATAAAGAGGTCCAAACTATCATAAAACGACTTGAGATACAGAACCAGGGACTAAATCCCAGGGAATGGAGGCTCATTAGTCGTAGAGTCGAAGCCAAAGGACAAAAATTGGTCTTTGGCATAGATGAAACATCTGCTAAGAAATTAGCAGAGTTACAATATAAGCCTCACCTGAACTTAACCAGGATTACTGTTAATATCCTGGGGAAGAAGGATAAAGAGGCAAACAATGAGGAGAATACAGGGATGGACCTTGACAATCCAACACCTGATACCTCCTCCAAACCTTGAATAAAGCCTCCCCACCTCCCCCCCCCCTCCCTTTTTTTTTTTTTTTTTTTTTTTTTTTTAGGCTATGAAGATTATTCAAGTAAATCTACAGCCCAGCAAGGCAGCAACTGCTACACTTTGCAAATTCATCTTAGAAGAAGCTGTAGACATCGTCCTCATCCAGGAACCTTGGTGTTACAAGGATAAGGTTAGAGGATTAGGAAATATTGGGGGAACAATCATTGCATGTTCTAACAATAAACCACGTACTTGTATATTTATTAAAAAGAATATTAAGTATTTTACTCTAACTGAATATTGCACCACTGATTTGGTAGCAATTAAAGTTATGTTTAATGATAAGGAAAAACAGAGGGATGTTATATTTACCTCTGCTTACTTTCCTTATGATTCACCTGAACCTCCACCTGCTGAGGAGTTGTTAAACTTATTAACATGGTGAGAGACAAAAAGGAACAACTCATCACTGGTATTGATGCCAACGCACACCACATTGTATAGGGGAGTAAAGACATTAATATCAGAGGTAAGAAACTTATAGAATTTATAATCACTTCAGATTTACAAATTCTGAATAATGGTAACACTCCTACGTTTTCTAATAAAATTCGAGAGGAAGTTATCGACATCACCCTAGGTACTCCTTTCATTAGTACCAAAGTGAAAAATTGGCATGTATCTAATGAGATGTCCTTTTCAGATCATAAATACATTAGCTTCACCTTAGAATCAAGTTATTCTATAACTAATCTCTACAGAAATCCTAAAAATACTAACTGGGAATCTTATAAAGATGACCTTAAAAATAGTATTAGGTTTTGCCCACAACGGATTAAATCCGTTGAAGATATAGAGATAACTGTTGATTATATACAACATTCTATTATCTCTTCATATAATGCGAACTGTCCTGAGATAAAGCTCAAACTACCTAGACGAGTTTCTTGGTGGGATCAAGAGCTGACAAATCTCAGAACACGCACTAGAAGGCTGTTTAATACAGCTAAGAGAAACGGTGAATGGGATGTTTATAAGCAATCCCTCACTGAATATAACAGAGCTTTGAGAAAAGCGAAACGAAAATCATGGAGGAAGTACTGTGAGGAAATCTCTGATGTCCCTAACAGTTCTAGACTCTATAAAATTTTAACAAAAGAACCTAATCTTAGATTAGGGACTTTGTTACAAAAAGATGGAAGTTATACTACCAATGGGGAAGAAACACTTAAGGTCCTAACCAGTGTACATTTCCCAGATTCTATCGAGATCGATCGGGACGGAAACGCAAACTCGCTAAATTTAAACTTGGGGTCTCATTTTAGAGCACCCAAGGAAAATTGGCGGACTGCGAGACTGGCCATTAATCGATCAAAGGTAGAATGGGCAGTATCTACTTTCAAACCTTATAAATCAGCTGGATTAGATCAGATCTTTTCAGCCCTTAAACAAAAAAGGAATAAGCTTTCTAGCTACACCTCTTTGTAATATTTTTAAAGCAAGCCTAGCACTGGGTTATATTCCATCTCAATGGAGACCAGTCAAGGTTGTATTTATTCCTAAGCCGGGTCGATCTTCTTATGTCGATGCCAAAGCTTTCAGACCAATTAGCTTAACATCCTTTCTTCTGAAAACTATGGAAAAGCTAATTGATAAATATATTAGGGAGGGTGTACTTAGGACTTATCCAATACACCCAAACCAATATGCCTATCAAGTTGGGAAATCAACTGAGGCGGCTCTTCATAGCCTTGTCTCTATTGTCGAAACCGCACTTGAAAATAAAGAAATAGCTCTTGCAGCGTTTCTTGACATTGAAGGAGCATTTGATAATACATCCTTCCTTTCTATAGATAGGGCAGAAAAAACACGGTATTGACCCGACCACGTGTGGTTGGATAAATGCTATGTTGAAAAACAGAACTATTCATACTTTCATTTATGAAGATACCTTAAAAGTTTCGGTGACCAGGGGATGTCCGCAGGGAGGGGTTCTTTCACCTCTCCTGTGGAGTCTTTCGTCCTCTCCTGTGGACGACCTTATTGAGGGACTAATAAAGAAAGGTTTTTATACTCAGGGATTTGCAGACGACATTGTGATCATTGTAAGGGGTAAATTTCCTAACGTGATTTCAGGTCTTATGCAAAATGCACTAAGTACTGTAGAAAATTGGTGTGATAATATTAAATTATCAGTAAATCCCAATAAAATGGTTCTTGTCCCTTTCACGAAGAAAAGGAATTTGGAAGGTCTTGCAGAACCTATCCTATATAACAAGAACATTAAAATATCCAAGGAAGTTAAATATCTGGGCATTACCCTAGATTCAAAACTAAACTGGAATTCCCACATAAATAAAACTATCAATAAAGCATACATGGCCTTTTGGTCATGTAGAAATGCTATTGGAAAAACATGGGGATTAAAACCTAGTGTAATATATTGGATTTACACAATGGTTATTAAACCCATTATATTATATGCAGCCATAGTTTGGTGGACTAAAGGTAAACTGATTACAACCAGGAACAAACTGAACACCTTACAAAGACTAGCTTGTATGGGCATTACTGGGGCTATGAAAACAACCCCTACTGCCAGTATAGAGATCCTTCTTGATCTACCCCCTCTTCACTTGGCACTTGAAGCAGAGGCAAGAGCGACCATACATAGACTTAAAATTAATAATCTGTGGAAACCACATTATTGTAATGTGGGACACGCAGTCCTAACTAGGGACATTTCTGAAGAACCATTCTTACAAATGAATTCTGATAAGATGATACCTAGAATATCTTTTACAAAACTTTACCGCATTATCATTCCTTGCCAAGATGAATGGAATAATGATAACAAACCCACTAATGTCAATGGGAATAATCTGGTTTACAGATGGATCTAAATATAATGGGAAAACCGGAGCTGGAATCCGAGGAATGAAACCAAGGATGGACATAAGCCTAAGCCTAGGGATCTACTCAACAGTATTCCAAGCGGAAACATATGCCATTTTACAATGTGCCTATGAAAATATAAGACGTAAATACAGAAATAGAAATATTTATATATTTACAGATAGTCAGGCAGCTCTTAAAGCCCTGAATTCTCCCAACACCAATTCTAAATTAGTATGGGAATGTAAACAAACCCTTAACAGTCTTGCTGAACATAATTGGGTAAACCTAATATGGGTGCCAGGACACAAAGGGATTGAAGGCAATGAGCTAGCAGACAAGCTAGCAAAAAAAAGGAGCTGAAACCTCGTTCATTGGACCTGAACCAGTTTGTGGGATCTCCATTGAAACCACTAAAACTGCAATTCGGGACTTGGCAAGGAGACAGCAAAAGACCTATTGGAATAATCTTCCAGGGCAGAAACACTCAAAGCTCTTTATTAAAGAGCCTTTACGAAAAAGACCCAGGGAACTTATTAGTTTAGATAAGAACCAGACTAGAATCCTGACAGGACTCTTTACAGGTCACTGTCACTTAATGAAACACCTTTTTAACATAAAAATAGTTTCAAATCCTACTTGCAGAAGCTGATGAAACAGCAGCACACATACTATGTGAGTGTGAAGCGCTTGCGAGCACTAGACACAAGTTGATAGGTATGGGCTTACCCAATCCCTCAAACTATGTGACTATACCCCTGCATAAAATACTACAGATTTGTAAAATCCTAGGACTTATGCAGAATTAAAGACATTGGGATACACAATAGGCCTTTTGAGGCCGCAGTGTTAGGGACTTTTATAGTACCTCCCATTTTATGTTATGTTATGTTATGATATTTTTATAAACTATTGTTTATTAATTTTAGTCCACGCTCCAATTTACCCAAAACTTATGCTTTATTTTTAAATTGATATTAGATTGGGTTTTGTTCTGGGTATTTTTACTTTAATAACTGTCATACCAAACTTATTATTCCGTATTGTTTTAGTGTTGTATTTTCTGTTGCTTCGAGCTATCTTTAATACAGGAAATGGTTTATATTTTTTTTCAATGCTCTTCTCGAGACCAGTTCGAGAACATAATTACAAAGGGAAATTATTAAGGAAACTTTCACTCTCGATATAGTTAAAAATATAATTGATGTTTTAAGAAATTTAGGTTAAAAGAAAACGTCAAATTAAATCAACAGAAGGACTTTATTTTAGATTCAGATTTAAAGACAAAAATCATGATTTATATTTATTGAAAATATTGTGTTAACTTTCTAGAATTATCGAAGTATTTTATCTCTTTTACTCTTTAATTTAATTCTTTTACTTAAATTCAAAATATATAAAGTTTTCCCATTTGATTTTACTTTCTTCCTTTACGTCTGTTTTACACGCTCCCGAAAACTTCCCTGAATCCGGAAAGTGGCTCGAAAATCTACCATTTGCCCGAAAATCATGCCCAAAAATTATTGCTATAAGTAAAGCAAGTTCTAAATTCAGGCTAATATTAGAAGTCAGTCGAGACCAGCGCTGGTGGTTAGAAACTTTACTTTAAAACTATGACAGTGTTAACGTCATGCTAACATCTGGATATTCTTAGCTCGTGGTTTCAATCCATGGCTTCCTTCCCCACATTCTCTTCCTTTAGGACCTTTTTTTTTTACCTTTTTCTTTATCTCTGCTGTGAAATAAGATGAGAAGTAATAGCAAAACATAGCTGCGAAATCAATTTTTTTTGTCGCTTTGCCGACAAATATTGTTAATCACGATCTAAACGAGAGCAAAGCGCGATTTGTCGCTCATACGTGTAAAGCGATCGCTTTTCTGCAGGCAAACGAGCTCGTTTGAGGCAATTTTTCGAGAGCGTGTTAAGCAGCCATTACTGCAGTAGATATAATTAGTTGCAAATATTAATTATTATCTTATTTACGAGAAAGATATAAAGTTTATTTCCGTTTCCACTGCGTGTTAAACAAAAACTCTGCTTATTTCTTCTTCTTTTTTTTAATTTCAATTTATATAAAAATATTAGTAACTTAGCTTCGTCAGATTTTAAATAAGTAATCTATAGTAATATTTGCTTTTAGCTTAACAGATAGTCAAAACTTGATATTCACTCCAGAATCTTAAGGGGAACATTATAGAAGGAAATTCAATGTTTGTCAGCCATCTTCGTACAGAAAATTTGTGGATGTATGTGTGTGTGTGTGTGTGTGTGTGTGTGTATATATCTATTCAAAATGTTACCATACTTCCCAATTACAAACATAAAATTTGGCATCTAGATAGGTTCCATATTGCAGACAATGTAAAAAGTATAAAAATAAACATTATCTTTTCGGTTGGAGAAATGACCACGAACTGTGTGAGGAGGAAACCACGACACTGTGGCGCCAACCCGCAATACACCTCAGTTAAGTGAGAAAGTTTCAACTGAAGGGATGTGAAGAAGGCCACAATGGGTTGGCAAGTCCTACATTCTCCGATCTCGATATTAATTTGTTAAATAAATAAAGCATTTTTCTACGTTACATACGCAAGGGTTCCGGAACGAAGCGACGGCACTCTGCTACTTATTTATAAAAACAAGCATTCACGAATTTATAAAACAAGAAATTGCCTATTGAAAGTATGCTTTTAGAACTTCTTCATTGCTACTATTTTTAATGTCTGGAAAAGATAGAAAAGCAATTTCAGAATTTAAAAAAATAGGAGGAAAGTTAGAATGAAAAACAAATGTAGGCAATGCAATGAAAATCAGAAAAAATTAAAAGCTAGCATAATTCTTATTAGTTTTTGAGTATTGTTACTTGAATATTGAATGACAGCTATTCAGCTTCTGTAATTCATTTTACCTGTAAAAAGTAATCAAGGTTAAGAGAAAAAAAAAGCAGGCTTCCTTTCCAAGCATAGAACAAGGCAATAATTTTCTATCACCCAACGGACATGAATTTATTTCCTTATTTTCCTGCAGATACAAATTAATTAAACACCGGTGACTTATTAAAAGAAGGTCCACTCTTTACTTTACCTTAAATCATACAGAATTTCTTTCTTACATGTGCCGCGGCTGGTGTCTTATCTGCCTTTGCGGCAGCAACAAAAAAATATCAAACTCACCTGAAAAACTGCAACCTCAGTATGTACACAATTTACGGAGACTAATTTTATCAAAACATAATTAATACTGATTTTTCTTTCACTAATTTAGCTTTAAAAATATAAATGTTCAAATTTTATATTTCTAAAGTAAAAAAAATAAAATAGTTAGCAATTAAACAATCGGAATTAAATTTTTAAACAAATTGAAGATGCTATGCAATTTTGTGGTTTCGCAGATTATATCTTCAAACTGAACCAATCAGATTTCAAGAAATAATCACGTGGTAGCTCATGTATTAATTCTATATGTATATATTTAAAAATTATTATCTATATATATTTAAAAATTATTTCAAATTACCTTTAATGTTACTTGTTTTCAATTTTTTTGGGGGGGAAATCACTTATGTAAAAACTGAGACCTGTTACGTAAGGTCTCTGTATCTTCTTATTTAGATTAGCAATGCAAATTAATTTATTAGTAAGGATTTATTTTAATCTATAAAAAAGAGTATTGTGTTATTAAAAAAAAATTTGAAAAAAAAAAAAAAAAAATCAGTCTTTCCTGACTTTAGCAACTGTAGGCACCTGCAAACCTTTTATTTCTTTTATATATTTCTTTTTCCAATGCACCTAAAATTCTGAAAATTTATATATGAACTTTTGAAGCAGCTGGGATTTCTATTTTCTTGTTAACTTAAATTATTAATTAAACTAAAATTCAAAAACAGTCAATTTTTTGAGTGTTTTCGAGGTATTAATCGGAATTTTCAAATCAAAAAATTTGACGTAAACCTGAAATACCAAAATTTTATAAAATAATGTTTTATATGTAAAATATTTTTTATTAGTGCAATAGTTAATTTTTTTAAAAATAACTTAATCTCATACAATTTAAAAAAAAGAATTGTATTTTTTTAAAAAATTAACTGTTGCGCTAATAATAAATATTTTAAATACAAATCATTATTTTACAAATTTTTTATCATTTCAGGTTTTCATCAAGTTTTTTTAAGTTAAAAATACCGAGTAATATCTCGACCCCTGCCCCAAATTGACCGTTTTTGAATTTTAACTTAATTAATTACAGAATATTTTGAAAATTAAAAACAAGAAAGTAGAAATCCCAGCTGCTTCACAAGTTCATATTTAAATTTTCAGAATTTTAGATGCATTGGAAAAATATATATAAAAGAAATAAAAGGTTTGAAAGTCGCCTACATTTGCTTCAGCCAGGACATTAAATAAGCTAACAATATATTTGTTTTTGTTTAAATTGAAATACAGTTTACACATTTTAGATAAGAAATTGGAATAAAAACTTTTCCAAGAAGTTAAATAATAATAAACGTTTCTAACTCATTATTAATGATGTATCAGGAAAAAAATGGTGAAGTATGGTAAAATTAATTTCTTAAAAAATAAATAAATAAATAAATAAATAAATAAATAAATAAATAAATAAATCAAATTAAATTGAAGGTGGCAAACAATCTTTGTATTTTATTTTTTTTTTTGGCTTACAACTGACCAATGGTCAGTCTAATTGCAATTCGTTAATGCCGTATAGGTGAAACTTTCTAATAACTTATATCCATTAGTTAGGAGGGCGTATAGAGTAGGTTTGTCCAATTCACAAGGTCTGTACAACTAATAATAAGATATTATATATCAGGAAAAAACGGAAATCATAAAGATGATATAAACCACAGAATTAACAAAGGACGATCAGCAATATCAAAATTAAGCAGCATTTTATGGGATAAAGACATTACTGTAAAAACAAAAACACATATATATATATAATATAATTGTTAAAAGCACAATAACATACGGTTCAGAGACATGGCACTTAAAATCAGGAACGAAGGCAAAATTACAATCAACAGAAATGGATTTCTGGCGGAGATCGGCAAGAATTTCAAGGAAGGACAAAATTAGAAATACAGTCATAAAAGAAAAAATGAAGGTGCAGGGATCCCTTGTAGAGTCCGTAAAAACTACACAATTAAGATGGTATGGTCATATGAAGAGGATGAAGAAAGAAAGACTGCCGAAGAAGATACATGAATGGATACCAACAGGAAAAAGAAAGAGAGGAAGACCAAAATTGACATGGATGCAGCGAATAAATGAAGTAATGAAAGAAAGAAGACTAGAGGATGGGGCCTGGGAAAATTTATAGAGATAATACAGGCTAATATTCTGTTCAGAAATTTTTTTTAGTGAATATAATAATTTCATCATGGAATTTTATTTTCATCCACCACAATCGCTTTATATATTTTTAAGAATATAAATTAAAAGTGCTTTTCAGCACAAGCTGAGCCACGCTGTTATTGGAACGGCTTTCCATGACAGCTAATTAAATTTCATCATCTGTAGTTAGCTTATTCTTCCACTACACAAATGTGGCTAATTAACAATCACAATGGACATGTTAGGAGCAAAATGATGTCATAAATTATGCCATAAATGATGCCAAGACATGGTTGGAGTGTCATCTTTCGAATTCAACCTACGGTAAGATCTAAATTTTTGTACCAAAAGAAGGTGAGAGTACGCAGTAAATTCTCTATGTGAATATCACTGTGCTTTATTCGAATGCGAATGTTGTTTATACATTGTGCAGCCCTTGGTTTAAATTTTGAATAATTTTTCTGCATATTAAATTTCTTTATTTGGATTAATTTACCGTTTGGATGTTTGGTTTCTTTATAATTTAAAGCCTTTAATCCTTATCCATTTATTAATTTCTTATCATAAGTAAAAGAAATGAAGATGCATTTATTTTTACTTTAGTGAATATTAGTAAATAATGTACACAATGTTTTGTTTTATTTTTTTACATAGACATCCAGTCGACACAATCCATTCAAGATCTTCTAAAATACAATATTTCTTTTCTTTTAAGATTTATACGAATTCTAGAGAGGAACAGGAAAAATGTTTTTCCTGATCTCAGAACCTGATGAAGTTTCCTGTTTCAGGACTGTGTCGACTGAATATCTAAGTAAAAATATTAGTTAAAAAAATTATAGGAGTTATGAAGTATCTTATACAATGTTTGTTGATAATTATTATAATTAATGAAATAAAATTTACAAGTGATGAATTTAATGCAATTCATTATTTGCTAAATGAATTACTGTATTACCAAGAACTTATAACTGTATAAACTAAAAGATTGTTTAATACTGTGGTGAGTTTTACAACTATATTTATAATTATTTTGCTTATTCTATTTTATCTTATTTTCTTTTATATGTATTTTACTGTTCCAACCAATTAGAATCTAATCATTGTAATAAAAGTTTTAACGTGTCGGAATAAAATGTATTATCAACCGCTTTTTCGACACCAATTCGAGGGTGAACAAGTTAAAAATATAAAAAATAAAAAATAAAAATTCCCCTATTGACGTTCCGAAACCTCGCAGGGGCAGGTTTCATCTTCATATAAAATTAACAACATTTTAAAAGCCTTAATTTACCCCCTACCTCCAGCTGTTCATCCCTGCTAATTTTGTCGTACCAATGTCATGTGAATTGTTTTTTCATGCGACATTTCTGTCGTACCAATATCATATGAAACACATTTTGCTTCATATCGACTTACTTTCTTAATTTACCAACAATATTCTAGACTTTCCTTTGATTGTTAAGTTTGATTTACGATTGCAAAAAGAAAACAATTTTGTTTGTTTTGTTTCTTTCAGACATCATCAGTTTGATCGACCGCCATTTGGGGAAATAATCCCACATAGTTCTCGCAGTTTAGCCACGTAACTTGCGCATAGAGATGTCAGTATAATTCGGTCCAATGTTTAGTTCTTGTTAAGTTTTCAATTATTCTATCTTCTGTGTCGAAAGAACTAATAATCATGAATACAGAAAGATAAACTGATAAGATAAGGAAATTATAGTTCATTATGTTTTAATGGCGAACTGAATGAGTGGGCGTACAAAAACAAAGATTACGATTAGATCTTGAAAAACAGTATTTTTTTTGGTTTGTTTTTGCTGTAACTTTCTTTTTATTACTTCATTTCTTTAATCGTTTATCGACTGTCGTAAGGGGTGCCCATTTCTCGTGTGGGTGGGTAAGGTTTATATTTCGCGCCGTCGACAAACTCAGCTGTGAAAATGAATTGATGCCACATAAATGCTGTCCCATAATTTTCGCGCCACTGAATCCACTAATGCGCCTCCTTCCGGCAGAGACATAAACTACGGCACGGGCGCACGAGGACACAAGACCTCTCGGAGACGGCAGATTAGGCTTATTGCCTGGAAAGAGGGAGTACGACAACACCAAGCGCCTCAACGCATCAAACCCTGATTTGGATCGTCAGTTGAACGTCGTGAAATCCAGAAGTTCCCCCAATGAAATCCATCTCACCGTGACGAATCCTTGGAGTAAACTCTCACTGTCTTTAGGAGAATTGATCTGAATTGTAACAGTTAAATAATCGAGCAGTTCCTGGAGCAAGATGCGATTCTTGAAGATAGAATTCCGATTTTAAATTTTGTAGTGGTGTCCCAAAAAGGAGTTTAACATATTAAAGGAATATGGATGATTTTCTAAAAAGTGCATAAACCAACATTACAGTAAATGCCCTTCTGACACGTCTTGAATTTTTCTAGTGAGAGAAAATAAGTCTTAGTAATTGAAATATTAATAAGTATTATAAGAGCTTAAAATATCCTAACAGAATCCGAACGACTTTTATGAAAAATTGATGGATCCGGGTATAAAAATCAGAATTAAAGGTCAGGTGAACAGGATGGCCAAATCACAATTAAAAGTGGCTGAAAACATTCACAATTAAAAGTGTTTCTGTATTAGAGTTGAAATATTTTCGTATTATTATGAGCATACATTTTTTCTTCTTCTATTTAATGATAAGAAAATCACGTTCATAGTAAACATTAAAATAAATATTTAATCTCTCAATCTCTCTCTCTCTCTCTCTCTCTCTCTCTCTCTCTCTAATCCCCATCACACGTCAGACTCGGCGTCCGGGGCGCAGGAGGTCAGGCTCTCAGCGTTTCCATGACCACGGAACGAAACGCTAGAAACCGGGAAAGAAACCGGTATCCATGCGAGAGAAAGCTGGGTAGGCCCTAGGACCCGTTTGGAAGTGAAAGGAGCGTGAAAAAAACCCCACCCTCCGTCGAGGCCGGGAATCGATCCCACCACCTCCAACCCGCAGCTGAGCGCCCTGACCACTCGACTACCGGATACACTTTAATGATAGTAATACATTTTAATTAGTATTCATATAGTAAAAATTGTATTACTAGTACTTTCACAATTTATTACTATTTATAATTATTAAACTTAATTGTGGCCTACTAATAATTATCTAATCAGTAATAAATCTCCTAAATAGAACATTAGGTTAATTACAAAATTTTTACATTTTCCAATTTTTATAATCTATAAAAGTTCAGTCCATACCTATCTTTCTATTTATTTATTTTTTTAATAATTTCCGTACAGTCTTCAGATTTTTTTTATATAATATTTTTCTTATGTTATGATTCAGATTCCAAAAATGACCACCAGTGGAATAATGGCGAAGCGAATTTGATAAACTAGATACACGTCCGATCAACAATGACGGGATAACAATGTGATGGCTTGAGATAGAGTATTTGTCCGTCATTTGTAATTTCTTCATTCATATCGAGAAATGTCTCTAACGACTCTTCAGTTTCTCGTTGAGAGCGAGCTTCTGCATCTAATGCTCGTCTGGTCTGCGCTTGTAGTAGACTAAAAAATGAACATTGAAATTTAAATTTTAATCTAGTAGGCTAAAATTAATAAGTTATTTTTTCTCTGGCTCTTCTCTCATTGCATCACTTACACAGATGGAGTGATAAGATATATTTAACTACAATAATTTGAATGTAGTCTCCGTGGCCTAATGGATATCTCACATTTGACTTCGGATCAGAAGGTTGCAGGTTCGATTCCCCTCGTGGACGTTTCGTTGTAAAAATTATTTCTATTTTCACAGGAAATTAAAATTATTTTTCAAAATTATTGGAAATGCGTTAGGGAAGTGCGTTGTGAGTCTTAACTACGTGGTTGTGTAATTACAAATCAAAAGACGAATTGCATTTAAACAATCAATTATAATCTTTTATCTAAATTTTAATAGGACAATAATGTCGACTTTGTAGCAATTTTATAAAGTAATCTTTACATTTCCACAATCTCTACCTAAAGTTCCAGTAAGTAGTTCTCCAAGAAAAGATGATGTTCATCCCCTAAGTCTGCCAGTAGTTGAGTATAGATATACATAAGTTATAATGATGTTCTAAGTCGAAGAGGGATTTTTTTTTCACTTGAAAGGCTCCTAATGTTAAGTATTGTTTAAAAATATTCTTTTATCTGTGTGTTGTCTTTATTTTTTTTTTTCAATTTATATTCATACACATTAAAACCTCTTAAATTAAATATTATTATTAAGCAGTAGGAAAATAGAGAATAGTTTTTGATCAGTTTCGATAGGTATTATGCAGATTTGGCCTAACATTTTGTAATGGTCATTAATATGCATCGAAGGAAGAAAAGAGGAAAAAAGAGTTACCATATTTATAATCTTAAAAATGGTTCAAGAACACACTTAAAAATAAAGATATTTACAATAAAAACATGATACTTATTAAAATCCCGGGATTTTAAGATACCGGGATTTTAATAAGTATCATGTTTTTATTGTAAATATCTTTATTTTTAAGTGGGTTCTTGAACCATTTTTAACTTTTAATATGACACACGTTAATATATTTATAATCAGAATATGTCCGTGATTAAGAAAACTAAAAACCTATACATGTCTGCGAGCACCGGTGTAGTCTGAATGCACCGGTTCTCCCCCATCACCAAAGTTAATTAAAGTTGTGTTCAGTCAGTATTTGGATAGGAAACCTTCTATAGCTCTTTTCACCCTTAGTCGATACCATTGAATTCCTACGTCAATCAGTTGTAGTAATGCAACGAGTTTAAAAGTAGTTCAAAATTATTATTTAATTTTCAGGCAAGAAAAACAGATATTAAATTAAGTAAACAGCAATTATAATCAGTTGCTTTAATTTTAGAACTTAAAGCTAAACGATATTCATTGTAATAATGACAATGACGTCACTCCTCGACTAAGTTATAACCAGTTGTTTCACAATGGCGAGCATTTCGACCGCTTCGAAAGTGAAATTTACAAAAAGAGTAAAATCAGTAGCGTAAGACAGAATATTGTGACTGGCTATGCAAAGCTCTGAGAAGAAAACATTAATTCTGTTTTAAAGAAAACATCCACCGGTGTTTTGAGAAATACCATTTGCAAAATTAAAAGATATGTGATATCAATGAAATGGCTTCGAATTGCCGCTGAGAAACCCAGGGCAACTTCGATAGCAGAACGAAGATTGTTGAGATATGATGATTTCTGATCAGGAATTCGGAAAAAAAAAATATGCTTTTATCGGAGTACTGAGATATCAGCTTCGAAAAAACATTTTAACTGAAGTCATTGGAGATCAAGAATTTTGTTTTAAACATTTCCATTTGAACGTTACGGCGCTTCATGGAATTTACTTTTGAGACAAGAAGTAGAAAAAAAAAGATGGTGGAAAATTCCTGACAATATTGAATAAAAATACATTTAATAAAAGTAAAAAATAAATTAAAATGTTGTAATTCCATGCTTGGTATAATATTCATTTTTTTTTCTCTCAACTTTATTTAAAAATAAAATTAAATACTTTTAAAAGATACAGTTTTTAATGCTCTCTTGGCATATTTCTTTTTTAAATAATTTCTCCTTTATGCAACAAAACCATTTAGATTAAATAAACATTAATTTTTCTTAAAAATTTTCCCTCTCATCTTTCAAAAAAATATTTCCGTTTTAATTAAGCGAAACCGAATATCAGCTCATTGATACAACAATCAGTTGTTGTGTCAGAAGGTCTCCCCATAGAAGCAAGAGTGGAAATAACTATAGGATAGGATGTTTGATATTCTGAATGATAGGGACTGGAGGATTACACAGAGTTCAATGACCAGAGATGATAGAGGATTTTTCCATGGTTATTTCTTCTTCAGACGGACCGTAGGGTCCGTGCAGAGTTTCTTAGTTGGGGGTTAAAGTCGGGCGAGCTTCGGATCGACCTCAAGTTAACTCACTGGTCGAGAATCGCTGGGAGTCTGAACCTTAGGGCGATATATACCTTTAGGTTTAGACCTTTAACACCTTTATATATCCTAAGAAGCTGAGTTAGATAGGTTTAGTTACTTAAAGGACGACACATCAATCAACTTTTACTTAGCTACGAACTTTTACTTAGTTACGACCTAAATCGATACGAGATTGGAAAGTTATTATGCAAACTGTATTTTTTATTATTTTGGTGATGAAAATAAGTTGTGTTTTTTTAATTAATTTTTTATCTATATGCTAATATGCAGGCTGTGTTCTTTTCTCTGATGAAAATAAGCATAGTTAATTTCTTAAAGGCTGCATTTAATTTTTGGTGATTTTTTTTTAGACGAATTGATTCACCGAAGTCATATTTATGTGATGTCAAAAATCTGCAATAGGTATTTGCGTGCAAATGACAATTGTCCTAAGGCTTATTGCAAGTCGTTGACTAGTTTTGGAAAATAGAATGTAAGATACGGGATCTCAGAGGACTCTCTTTCGACGTTAGATCCTGTAATTATTCCTCAGTGACAGGGGAAGTGTCAAAATCTAGCGAAATGATAATTATAGCCAAGGGCAAATCTAAGATTTCGTTCCAGAATTGATTTTCAGAGAAGGCAGGCAGGATAAGATAAGTGAACGTCATTAAAAAATACAGAAAAAACAAAAAGTTTTGGACATTCAAGAAATTTTTTCTAGAATATCTACTTATAAGCAAATAATAAATCTACAATCTCTATTTGTGTGTACCACTGTACAATATTTTCAGAATGTAAGTAATTTCTCGTTGTCAACTAGTCTTAATAACGTGTTTCTTCAGATTTGATTAATGTGGCTCGAATTAACGATAGACTGCTGTCGTTGTATGCTGCCCTATTCTAATGATTGTTTTTGTTGTTGTGCTTTACTTATGATACGTTCTTAGGGAAGTGAGGCTATCAAATCAAGACTGTGTGTGTTTAACTTCTGAACCACTGAATAGATCTTCCTGAATCTTGGTATGGAACGAACTTCTATATTTGAAGTATTATCCAAGTAAATTCTTGTAGAGAAATTAGCGCGTGAAATAGACAAAATCGCCCTAGAAAATCCTTAGAAACAAAACAATGAAGTAAACAAATCGTAAACGGATTTACGAATAGTTTGATACAATTATAATTAATTTTTAGACTAATTTAAATAAATAATAAGAATTTTAAATAACTTTTTCAGAAACAAATTTGTTAATAAATACTGCCTGTAAATATAATACAGCCAGTTATTCGTTGACTCAAACAAAGTAGAAACCATTTGAAATTAAGAACAACAAAGGAAAAATAAACAAATAAAAGGAAAAAGCTGATAAAAAAGAAAAAATAAACAGTTCGAAGATCAACTGGGAACAGAGAATGAGTTTTAAGAATCTAATACTAGGTTATCTTTTTTAAAGAAGGCTTATTACTGCTAATTAAGGAGGCTTATTACTGCTACTTAAGGTCAACGTATTTTGGTCCACAATTTATTTTCTATTGGTCCAGTATGTACCAAAATCAATAGAGACCTTCCTTAATAGTCTTACAACCTTTGCAACCAAGTTTCAGCATCATTGGACAAATAGATTTAGTCTCCTTTCTTAGAAAAGTAAGACTCATCAAATCAGTCTGTGTGTAAGCACATCAGTCTTTACCCAAATAATTTTAAAACTGGTTGATTCTTCTTGAAACTTACAATGCATATTTAAGAACATCAGACACCTAACTTTTATATTTTAATTTTGTTTCTTTTCTGAAGAATTTAGCGAGAACATTTCTCATACAAACGCATTAAAACCGAAACAACAGAGTTCTATGATGTCTTAAAGAATATTAATTCTCGTAATGTCTGCGCGAGCTTTAACAGTAGAAATTATTGCAAGATTTAATTGTTATTTTTAAAAAAAAACCTCCTGTTGCTAGATTTTATAATTAAAAAGAAAGCTTTTGATTTTGTTTTCTAAATCGTTAAAAAAAATATATAGATAGATTTTTAAGAAGTAAGTTTCATATTCTTTCAGGAACGTCTTTGTTTATCTTCTATGCATATCAGCAGATCTTACAAATCCTATACTGACCTTTTACTCTGTTGTAAATATAAAAACTCAATTTTATATTGTCCATTGTCGCAGCATTCAGCGTATTGTAGGTTTAGTCTAACACTGAAATACTGAAATAAAGTTGTGATAGAATTCTTTAAAGAGCTGACTAATAAACTAATGCCAAAATAAAATAATTAAAAAAGTAAGTGAAAAAGAAAGAGACCGTGACAAGCGCAACAATGGGTAACAGGGGCAACAGAAAAAGGTTGATATGGCAGATGAAATGAAATACTCAACCAGTGTAGAAGGCAACGAAAATGGGTGGCGAAAACAATCGTAAAGGAGTGCTACACAAAATAGCTATCTCACAAGTAATAGGGATTTACTGAGTTCAAATATATAGCCTATATTAAATCGTTATTATAAAATGTATAACGAATACGCTGATAGATTAAACATTATCTGTACTGGATAACACTGATAAGATTCCATCGGTAGCCATTCAGAGGATAAAAGTTCTTCAAGATCATCTATCAACCAAAAGGTAAAGAGCTTATTTATAGTTGAACGGGTCAGTTAGAAAGAAATTTATCTTGATGTTTTTGTTCATCTCAAGTCTGTAATTTTCCCTAAATATGTTCCAAAACATTCTGTACTGCATTGTTCAGGCTATAAAGTTTAATCGAAGTTTTAAACAAAATTACTAAAATACTGTTCTAGAAATTATTCGATACTAAAACTTAATGGTATAAATATAATAATCTAGATCTAATTTCAAAATTGATAAACTTAATCATGCAATTTTTAAGTAGACAGCTTTGAAATATTTTTACTTAACCATTATGTGATCATAAGCTTCCAGTCTTTTTGTAAATATTGCAGTTTTAACTGCATTTTAACTCGATTTAATCGTGCTTTGTTTAGCTTATTTGCTAATTGCTGAAACTTTATTAAAAGCGAAACCACTGACAGGCTTTAGTCGTTTTCCAAAACCAAACGACAATTTATAGGAAGCATTAGGTGAACATAATCACCGCCTCCAGAAACGGTGTCAGTAAATCATTCAAGCCGTGAATGTGATTTGAAACAATGATTTACCAGTAAATGGCTGAAAGAGGAGATCTTCGATCATCTCAATAGTCGTGTCGACGGTTCTCTATAAGCATATTTACAAAATTTGCAGCAGTTTCAAATACTTTTCCACTACAAGATAGAGCAGTTCTAAAGAGGCTTGAAAAGCAGTAATTTCCAAGGAGAAGGACAGACTGATTTAATTAACTCAACAGCCTTCTTATGTCAGCTCAATTTGCGATTAAGAAGGAAATGACGACATTGAACCACAATCATGATATTAAATTTAGTGAATATATAAACACGAAGAGAACTTAAAGCCAACTCTTTTTAAAATATATTTCTTATATTTTTCTGTTTTTAGGACATTGTTAAGATGGTAAAAAGGACGAGCCTACATTTATATTCATTTTATAATATCTACTGATATTAAGTGAAAATTTACGACTTTCCGAATTTTTTTATTGTCGCCTCTCATCTAATTTCTCAAAAGCAACCCAAAATTAGAAAGGATTAAAAATTTAAAAACTAGATCGTCCCTAATCCTTAAATATATATTAAAGTTTCAAGAATCTAGCCGTTCAAAGGTATCACGGGAACATACACACACACAAATACAGCCCAGGAGAGTAGTTAACCAATATATTACATTTAGTAAATGAACGAAATGTTAAAAATATAAATATCATAATTAGTAAAAGTAAATAGTATTATTAGTAAGATTGTGTGTAGAAAACACCTTTTTATTACTGTCTTTGCGCCCCATTGTTTGAGACGCACTCATTTATCTCAACAATGAGCTTGATAAAACGGCAGGAAAGACACATTCTGCAGTTCAAGTAGAGTAAGAAACACTGTTATAAAGCAATAATTAATTATTAGGAAAAAGTGCAAGTTTTAAGGCACAATATTTTATCCACTAAGAACCATAAATTTTGAATCAAACTTATAACCTTTTTTAAAGAATTTCGGTTTAATAAAAGTAACACTGTTCTTATATTTCATCGTAAATAGTTGTACAGGAATTACTTTAAATTCTTCTTGTTGTGGAAGTTGTAAACTAGATAATCTCGTCCGCATTTTATTATTCCAGAGCGTGCTTTTCCATATTACGTATCTTCCATTTTCTCACTTCCCAGACAATCGAGTATATCTTCTGAAGTCGTTCTAGTGGCATTTAAAATACCATTACATTCTTGATCTTCGTGGTTGTATTTCACCATTAATTTATAACCAACTCCGAAAGAGGAGAGATGGGGAAGAAATAGCAACCACCATCTATGGAATCATGGTTCTTATGATAGGAATTAAACATTCTTTATCTATGTTTAATTCACCATAGATTGACTTGTAAAAGGGATATGGAGTTGCCATCGATTGGGGGAGGGAGGCATTTAAACTAAATCTCTCCTACCAAAGTGAGGCTTAACAAATCAGTATGTGTATTTTCACCCTCTACAACTTTTGAACGTTGGTTGGATCTTCTTGAAACTTGCTGCGCTTATTTTCTGCAAGTTAACTTTCATTCGATCTAACTTCCCTTCTTGAAATCTTTTCTTATAGAGAAATCAGCGCGAGAAAGGGAAAAATTTCCACAGAAAAATATTAGAATCTTAACAGCGAATTCCTATTGGTATCATAAAGAATGGGTATTAATCCATTTAGTTAATCTATTAATTTGCACGTCGCGTCGTTTGATTTGTTGCAAATTAATCAGTATAAACAATTTATGTAAATAACGTAAAATTAATTATTTTTTCAGACATTGGGAAAAAAATACAGTTTCTATTCACCTGATAGGAATATTATTAGAAATTATTATTAGAAAATAAATGTAAGCTTTTCGATTGTTTCTCTCTCAAGACTAACAAAATAATGAAGATTAATATTTTAAAGTAGGCATTACGTTCTTTCAGAAACTACTACTTATTAGGCATGTTGACATTCAAAAAAGTTCAAACTAGATACCCAATTACATACCTTAGAAGTTTATTTCAAAGGAGAACTTTTTTTTTCTTGAATTCATGTTTTTTTAAATGTTTCTTTATGCAGAAAGATAATTTTCCTGAAATCTGCTTTACACGCTCCGTAATTCCTTGCTTAGTGACAGGTTATCAATAAAATAAAAAAAAAGGTAGGGATATTGATTAGTAAACCAATCGCAATGCTTTGCAACGGCTTCTGATACGTAATTTATGTTGAATTATTGCTTTAATTTCCTTATTATTATAAATGTGATTGTTGCGAAAGCAAAAGGCGCAATTGTTGCGATTATTGGGATTGTTGCTGAGCTGAATTATACATGTGATTGTTGCGAATGCAAAAGGCGCAATTGTTACGATTGCTGTGATTGTTGCTGAGCTGTTTTATACATGTGATTGTTTCGAATGCAAAAGGCGCAATTGTTGCGATTGCTGTGATTGTTGCTGAGCTGTATTATACATGTGATTGTTGCGAATGCAAAAGGCGCAATTGTTGCGATTGCTGTGATTGTTGTGCTTAATGATAATTTAATGAGATTTTAATGATACTTGCCCACAGACAGACGGACAAAGCGGGATTATAAGGCTTCTGATACTTGTATGAGAAGCCTAAAAAAAAAAAAAAGTCTGTCTTACACGTTTTCATTGTAATTTCTACGATCAGTTAACAATTCCAGCTAAGAACTGCTCAAGAAGACTTCGCCTTTTCATAAATCTAATGCTGCTAAGACTGCACTTTCTTTAAAAAAAACAAACAGACGAACTTCCCAAAATTTTTACAATATCCCATTTATAGGCCTAGTGAGAATTAGTGTAAAAACATTTCTATTACATTCATACATTCTACTCATCAGGAGCTCGAAAGAATATGCAAGATACTTTTAAATTCTGGCAACTTCTCCATAATCCAAAGGTTTGACTATTGTACGTTCTTTTTTACTTTCCTATTTAAAAGTAAGCTAAGGCTTATCAAAATATGTCGGTTTGTATTTGTCCTAATAATTTTTGAACCGCTGGATGAATCTTCTTGAAATTTAGCAAATAAATTTAAGGACCACCTTTTATATTTGAAACCATTTCCAAATGGGTTCTTGTTGAGAAATTAGACACCAAAAATACCTAAGAAAAACATCTAAACAATGGATTTCTACCTTATTTCTATTAACATCTTAATGTTTTAGACATTGAAAATTAAATCCTTAATACATTCCGCGTGGTTTGACCTGATTAAAATAAATTGTCCAATTCTAATTAAAGTAATAATGGTGATTAAATTCATGTTTAGCAGAAAATTGAAAATTTTTTCCGTTTGTTTTTAGTATTTGATATTAATATTTGCAAATGAATGTTGACTTTTCGTTTGTTTGGATTTCATGACTATTTTTTTAAGTCTTTTCTTAAAAAAAATAATAACATTTTAAGGATAGTAGGTTTAAGTTCTTTCGAGCTTCTTGTTATAATGTTTCTTACAGTGTAGATTATTTTTATTCCAACAAAGAAAAGCTAAAACTTTTAAATTAACGTTTTTCAATATTAAGAAGCCCTACATTTTAACCTCTATACAAACAAAGGTTCCCATTATAGCAACAATGGAGAGAGGCTTATAATTCCTCGTAACTATAAAAAGTTTTAATTGTTACAGCGTCATTGTCTTTAGCCTCTGCTTAACTTCACCATCAAATTTGCAATCAAGCATCGTTAAAATATGATTTATAACAAGACTGCGACAACTACCTACTCGTAGAAGTAAACAAATTTAATCCCAAACCTTTTAAAGTATAATCCCGAGGCAATTCATCATAGAAGTAAGTCTGGGTTTTGTCGCTGTGTCCCTTTTAATGGGTAATGAACTCTCTTTTAATAGTTCCAAAGTACTCTTACCTGTTTTAATGTTACCTTTGACCTGAAATTCAAGATCAATTACTCAGAGATCGCCGAGTTTAAACATGTAACTAAGCTCAATTTGAGTCAAAATAAACTGAATATGGATAAGGTTTTTTGGCAGTGGGATATCTAACGAATAAAATACATAGAGGCTTTAGTTTCCTAGTTTTAAAGTTGTTATGGTGATGTAAAAGAAAGCATGTATCGATGATATTGTTAACCTACCTAATAAGGGTCTACAAAATCCTGACTTGCATTACATTAAACGTACATTGCTAAATCCCAATGTACGCCGTTAGATTTTAGTATAATTGATCTAAAAATTACGTTATAGTAAATAACTTAGCTCAACAGCAAGTATTTATGTTTATTTTCTAATCTGGGAGATCTAATTAGATTGTATTATTGTAGAATCCTTTTAGATGCCATTGTTATAGATATCCAGTTTTATGAAAAGACGATCTCGTGATGAGATAAGAGTTTTCATAAAACTGGATATCTACAACAATGGATATCTTCAAAATTTTATAGTGAGCAAAAAATAAAAATATTTGAATTAAAGATGTAAGTTATTAAAGATTAAAGCCAAAATCCATTATCAAGGTAAAAGAAGACGAAGGCGAAGAAAAAAGAAAGAAAGAAAAAAATGCTGTAATACGTTGATGTCCGAAACATTTTTCTTATTCTTTTTTTTTCCGTAATAACTTTTATTTTCTTTATTGCAAATATTTTTATCCTTTCACTTAACTCTAATTTTGCAAGTTAAACTTCATAATTCAAAATTTGGAAGGTTCTTTAAATCTCGTGCACAAATTATAAATTATACTAAACTTATTCAAAACAATTCAAAACTATTTGGATACAAGGCTTTTTTTAAATATATATTTTGTTTTAAGAAGCGTAAGAAGTTGAATTGAAAGTTGTGAGATTTAATTCTTGTCTCGAACTTCCAAGAAAATTTGCTTGAATCTAACTCGCTATCATCTGAGTCCAGGTTCTCTATTTCATCTCCAAACCAACTGCATCAAAACATATTTATTTATTTTTTCTGAAAAAAAGAAATTATTGTTCTTAAAAAAAATGACGTAATTCATGTATTTGGAAAGAAATCGGGACAAATGGAATCATTTATCAATGTCACAGACAGACAAAAGCAATCAATAACAGAACAGGCTAGGACTGCATGTGACTAATGCCTATGTATAGAAGAGTCCTTGACGGTTTCTTGACGAGTTATAAAGAAATCTATAACCATACGCTTGTTTCATTAGAATCCTGATAATAATTCGATGCTGGAATAGCAAGAAGATTAAAGTATTATAATTTCAGTTCTCTAATCATTGTTTTCTTTATGTATCTCACAAACTAATTTTTAACAATTTACGAAGTTCTACGAGTCATCTCCTTAATATATAAAAATGAATGTTTCTTTGTTTGTTTGTCACGTATGCGTTTCTATATCATTCATCAGATTGCGATGAAACTTTGGTGAGCTGTTGTGCGCACGCCCGCGAAGATTTCTGAATTAGTAGAAAATTTTACAATATCTGGTGCGCGAGTCGTTGCAACAAATGAGTGTACTTCCGGTTTTAACGTTTGCAGTTTCCAGTGGAACTCGCATTTGCAATGATCATCAACAAAGCAGAGGGACAACTCATGGACAGCTGTATGTGGCCTGCTCATGCGTCGGAAAACCTTCTTATTCGTGTATGCACCAGACGAAAAAACAAAAAATAGTGTGTATCCAAAAGCACTTCAGTAAACAGAATTAAAACGCAAACACTTTCTTTCTTTGTGTGACATTGCAACGCTGCCGGGCACTAAATTCAAAACATAAATTATGAATAGGTTATGTTTAGGTCACATATAGCAATCATTCTTAAAGAAACAATAAAATAATAACTTAAAAAATAGGGGTTATTAAATTTTTGGTTCGTTGAGAAGTTCACAATGTGTCACTAAAACCTTGTAATTACAAATTACGAATAAATTTATTCGTAATTTGTAATTTGTTTCACTCGTATAGAACTTCAAACAGTTTTTAAATTGTTAAAAATTAGTTTGACGACTTATTTCAAAAAAATTTAAATGGAGGACAATAAATTGTTGTGTATTTGAAATCAGTCAGTATCTGTGACCAAAATGTTGAATTTTCCTTATAGTTTTTAATTTTTATTTTCAAATAATTCAAATAGCTTCTTCCTGTCGTTGTCGGGTTGGGCTAGCGCGTGGTCCATAGTTGGCCCATTCGCGATCAAAAAAAAAAAATCAAATAGAATTTTAAACACTTAAGTTTTTTAATTTACTTGCAAAACTACTTCTTAATTATTAATCATTTAAAGAAAACGCGGAGATAAAGGATAAGGAGCACTCCAATTTTCTGAGCGCCGCTTGTATCAGATTGGATTATATGTTTTATTTCATTTATTCAACTAATTATTGTAGTTTTTATAAGGTCTCATTTTTCGTTGTTTGATATCCAGATTTCCACATGAGAAATTTCTACAAACAATGAGTCGAAGTCCAATTTGTAATTCAAGTCTTATTTGTTTTGAAATGATCATTAAAAATTAGATTTATGCGATTTAAGAAGGTTTCTGGAATTTTTTTACTTTATTGTTTTATTTCAGTTCGACAGATATTATAATGACAAATACTGAGAATTTTCATTTGAACTGTTTCGATAATTGAAAAGAAAAACAACAAATGATATTATAAGAAAAAAAAAGATAACATTATGATGAAAATAGATTCAAATTCATTAGTGAATTCTTTAATAGACTCAAATTCTTCTTATCAGTTACTTCTTTTCTCTCAACCCTTATTTATAAATATATATAGTTTATATAATAGTTAATATATTAATTACTAAAAACAAGTATTCCTGAAGTCAAGTTTAGATGCATTTGTGCTTATAATTTATTAGCTTATATTCTTAGGAAAATGAGGTTCATCAAGTTTTCTATCTGTCTTTGTATTTACCCTTTAATTTTAGAACCACTGGATGAATCTTCATGAAGTCTATCATCCAATTAAAATCAAAAGATGATTTACCCTTTTCATTGTTTTCTTGTGGTTCCTTTTCCAGAAATTTCGGCGAGATCATCTTAAATATTCCCACATAAAGAGTATTTGAAATTACACAATCTTAAACAGAGGATTTTAATCTGCTAATTAATCCTATTAATGTATGTGCGAGCTTTGCTATGATGAATATTACTTAATTTTTTTAAGAATATGAGAAAAATTTCTGTTGTTTATAATAAACAATTTACAAAAGAATAATAATTAAATCGGAATTTTAGAGAGAGTAGATTTTAAGTTCTCTCAAGAACTTCTTGCTTATTTTAATTCCATAAATAGTTCAGCAGTTTAATATTACTGAAAATCTAATAAAAATTCCTTGAATGTCCAACGGTAACTTTTCTATTATAAACATAAGCTTTATGTTTATTTGCTTTAAGGAAAACCAGCTTTCTTCTTCTTGGCCACCTTTCGTGTCCTCTCGAGAACGGATTTCCTTATTAGAGAGAAGGACACACTATTAAACTGAGATATCATAAGTCTACAGAGAATTCGCTTCTTAAGACACCTTCCAAGTAGCACTTTGAGAATTCTCAATCAATTTTATGAGCAGGAGTCGAATGTAACTGTAAAAGCCTTTTAGAAGAGGATTGAAACAAGACATTGAACAATAAAACTTTTCCTTGACCATCAAGTTTACACCCAGAGCCGTGTAACAGCCCTTTAAGAGAGGAAGGGGGCTAACTTTTCCAAGAAATTGTGGATCTATACAAGGAACTCGCAAACACGCTGCTCTTGCCTCGATAACACTGACGTTTTCTCTGTTCTAACAACAAGAACTGCTTTTTCTCTTTGGCCTTCGCTGCTTCAACAAAGACAGTCAGACAATGGCTGGTACATCACTTGTCGAAATTCTGTCTAACGCCAAGAACATGTTAGAGGCGCTTTGAAGTCCGGAATTGTAAATTAGAAGAAATGCAATTATGTCTAAGAAAAGAATGCGCGAGGCGAAAAAGAAGCGCTTTGACGCCAAGTCATTAGGAACTTTCTAAAAGCACACAATACCCACCCACCCAAATCGATACAGTGGAGAGGCTATGCAAAGAAAGAACAACATGAAACATTTGTCTATTGATTTATCAAACTGAACATTATTTATTTTTTCAGGGAATAAAAGATGCTCCTCATTATTTCCCTAAATAGGGGTCACTCTGAGACCTCAGTCTGCCAAGTCTTTTTGAGATCTAGATCTACATAGATAGGAAAAATCAACAACTTATAAATCTAGAAAAAAAAATTCTATAAACAACAAATAGCTGACGTATGAACTTTCGAACATTCCTTTGATAAAATGCAAAAAAGTCCTTGAAAGTACTTAAAGATTACTTTCTTTATGAGGTTATTCTTTTATTGCTTTACTTTTAAACTTTCTTTTAAAGTCGTTAAACTAACACCAATGAAAAGCCGATCTTTATTTCCAAATTATATCATCTTCTGAAACGAAACAGCAGTTTTTTTGTTTCTAAAATGAGTTAAATTAAATAAGCTAAATCGTTTAAAGCCGATTCATTTAAATCATATCAAATTAGATAAAAGGATTAGTACCTATTGTTTAAGACAACGATAGACTCCATTTTTTAAGTTTTGAATGGTTTTCTACGGAGATTTTTGTCCATGAGGATGAGGCCAAAAAAAAATTTTCTCTGAGGAAGAAGAGCAAATCTGGCTTCTCGAAACATGTGATGTATTTCTAGTTATAAAATGTGAAAGAACTTTTAATTGACTAAGTATTGAAATTTTACTACACCGTTTATAAGGTTTCTTTGTTGTCTTCTGCTTTTTTTTTTGTCTTTACGATTTGAGTGTTTGTTAGCTTTTTTTGTTGGCATTACTTTAAAACGGAAATTTATTCTTGTTCCGCTTTGCACTGATTTCCGGAAAACTTGAATCATTACTTATTTAAGTCCAATTTAAAAATACTAAATTTAAGCACAATTTATTTTAACCACAAATATTTGTTCTCCATCCTTCTATACCTCAAAAATTACCCCTAAATCACTAGCTCAAAAGGCTAGACTCGTTTCTTTAAAATCAGATTGGGGCATATTTGTGGCCCAAAGTATGGATCAGATTACCTTGATCCCATTCCCGTGCCATTACTGAAAATTGAATCCCCGGCAATGTATGGTCAATCTTCAGTATGTGATGCCTGATACCTATCATTAAGTTAATTTTTAAAGATTGAGCTACGATTCTTTTGAGATCTATTACTAATAAACTAATCTATGGCTGATCAAAACAATATAAAACAAAAATAGCTTAAGAAACAAGAAATTTCGTATTAAAAGGATATGTTTATCATTTTAAATTGAATGTTTCAATTTCTTTCATAAAAACGATTAGTAATTCGAAGAACGCTTTGTTTTCCCATAAGGATATGATTCGCCAGGTGCTTTAATAAAATATTAGAAGTTCTGCAAATTATTAAAATAAATGCATCTTTAAGTGTAATTAATATACGTAAAATTATAGCTCATTAAAATTTTTGAAAACAGAAGCTATCTTACAAGGAAAACATTATTGTTATTATTATTATTTATTTATTTATTTTCAATTTACTTACTGTTAATATACTTTCAATTTAAGAAAACTTTCATCGAATCTACCTGTTTATTTCCAGAAGAAATTAAAATGGGCCTATTGACTTGTTTGTATGAACATTATTCAAATAAATTAATGTAATAAATTACTTTAAGAAAATATACCCGTTAGAAACTAGAGATTTTTCATAGCACTAAGTTTATGTGTGTAATTTTATTCCTAGAAAAACGAAGGCACAACGCTAAAAGAGAAAAGAATCGCACTCTAAACTATCAGAGAAAGACTGGGACGGACCGTTTCGTCCTTTTTAGGACTCATCAGCCAGCCAAACTCCACCGATGACAGACTCAGGAGGTGCGAGAAGTTAAGATCCCGAGTTTGACGCCCGAGAGTGGGAACCCCCCCCCCCCCCCCCCCCAAAGAAACCTAACTATAAATTACCAAAAATACAAAAAAACAAATGTTCCTGGTCCTGCAATCCGCTAGGCACAAAAGGAATTTAATAAAAGCATTTAAAATATTCTCGAACCTTCTGAATCTGTCATCGGTGGAGTTTGACTTACTGATGAGTCCTAAAAAGCATGAAACGGTCCGTCCCAGTCTCTTCCCGGTGACAACTCAGGGTGCGAATCCTTTCTTGTAGCGTTATGCCTTCGTTAGTTTACTCATTTATTTGATTAATTCAGGCACGTTAAATCTTTCTTATTTTTATTCCTTGAATAAGTTTTGAACCGTTGAATGGATCTTCTTGAAACCTCGCATGCACATTTAAGGATTAGGAACGATCTAATCGTTGTATTTGAAATCTTTCCCAAGTGAGTTCTTGTCCTGACAAAAATTTCCACAGAAAAACAATGAAATCCAAACAATTTGATTTCTATCTATTTCTATTAATATTATATTGTCTTAAACAAATCCTCTTTCAGCTAATCCATTCATCTGAGCGCATTAACATTAATGCTAATCCGACAACTTAAGCAATCCATATTTATTTATTTAGTTATTTAACGAAGGCTGAAAAAATTACCGTGTTAGTATTCAACAGATAGGCCTATTAGATTTCGAAAATGTAGGCTTTCCTTTTTAAAATAATAAAGTTTTACTTCTTAATTTAAATAGATTACATCTTATAGTTCTGTTTTTTCAAAAAAAAATTGCTAAGCAAATAATTGTCCAAAGATCTTTCTAGGATGTATAGTCTTAAAGTTATCGTTATTATAGAAGGACAGAGGAATCAACAAGCATACTTCCACAGTATTTAAATTGGAACTATTAAAGCATAGAGATAAAATGGATTAGAACAAAAACTTTTCGTAGGATTATGATAATCCTGAAAAAAAAGGGCACAACCAAAATAAAAGTTGTATTCTTTCTCTAAATGGTAAAAGGTTTAAAATCAAAATGATGACTTCGAATAAAAAAAAAAAAAAGGTTCTTCCATTTTCGGATAGGGTTAGCATCCCTCTGTAAGCCAATGTTGTAATTGTTAGACTAAGCCTATAATTCCCTAAATATGTGTAAAAAAAATGATCAGATGAGTAACTAACATGAAAGAGAAACGTATAGGATGGGATTTTTGGAGAATAAGGGACCTTTCTGTCTAATCTTGGAAGAAAAGACGAAAATGAAACAGAAATTGCCAAGAGATTAAATTCTTTAACTTTAATCCTTCTTTTCTGTCCGATTAAGACAAAATATTAAGAGATGCTATGTTGTTAATGTCTGGCCAAGCTACTGCCATACGATATATAGTCAATTCTCGTTAACCATGGGCTATACTTACGGAAAACACGCTTAACGGAAGCCGCAGTTACTGAAGCATTGATTCTACGGAAAAAATGAGGTTAGGTTCTTGAAGACCCTCTTGACTATATAATTTTGCTATTCGTCACTGAACTCATCAGTTCGGTTAAAGAACAGTTTCCGCACTTTACAGTTTACAAGGAAATTTCCCACTTTTGTTTGACAAAAAACTCATGAATAAAAAAAAGTCTAAAGAGCAAGATCGCAGTTTCCCTTGGTAGAGCTCGTGTCCACTCTGCGCGATTGGCCTCTTTTTCGATATTCTTTCGCTACTCCGCAATGGGTGAGAAGAGTAAACGGCCAAATGGGTTACACTTTTATATTATTGGATAAGCAAATCCGAATCAACGAAGAGGATTTACATTATTATTTTGTTGCGCATTTTTAATGAAATTTGAGTAAAGACATTTTTCGTGAAAAAGGTCTAGAAATAAATTGATTTTGGACGTTCCTGGTTTTCATTTGATATGGGGCTAGGTCAACTCTTAGACCGTTTGGAAAATAAATCCACTCAAAGGAAAAAGAAAAAAAAAAAACAGAAAAGAAAATCGTAATGGATCTTTACAATGAAAAAGGAAATCCTCTTCCACTTGAGCCACTAGGGTCACTCTCACTGAAGCTACAAGAAAGCAATTTAAACTCTATCCTCTTCCAGTTTAATTTTTCCATACAACAAAATTATATCGATCTTTTTTTTGCTCCTTTCATTATTTTTGTTTATTTTTTTAAAACTGGGAAAGTGTCACTCGGTTCTTTGTTTGTCCTTTCTTTGAAATCATTTATTATTTTAATGAAAGGACGCGTTTGTAGTGGCTTAATTAGCACAAACCACCCCCGCTGGTGTAATGGTTTAAATTTATTTCTTTTTTTAACAGACCAGTAGCTTTTCTAAGCAATTCCAGCTTTTTTTCTGTGTGTGTGTCTTTTTTTTTCTTTTGAAAATCCACCACAATTGGTGCTATTCCGAAGTGAAGGAACGTGACTCGAGGTAACGAGCTCTTGGCTTTTGTGTTTACTTTTCGCTACAGATTATCCGCGTGTGGAGAAGGAAGCGAAAGCGCCACCTTCTAATTGGGGCATGGCGTCATTATAGGCCCTTTCGACTCCATCCGTCGTATAATTTATGTCCAGACGATTCGACCGTGTTCGAGTGTCAGCCAACGACGTTAACATAAATTGAAGTCATTAATCAAAACCCTCATCCGGGACTTCCCCAACCCCATCAGATGCCTCTGACGGCAGGAATCGGAAGTAATAGGAAGCAATTGTTAAGATTTGTTGCAAACCATAGCTCAAACTGTATTCTTAGAGAAGGATGGTTCTCGAATTCAAAGCGGTTTTTATTGTTACAAAAAAAATAAAATAAAAACAGCAGCGGTGGAAATAAAAAAAGCCCAGCCATGTTGTGATGAAGCTCCACTACTTTAAAAAAAAAAAAACTTTGAGTTACAAAAAGAAAGAAGTTCATCAAAGAACTGAACAACTACTTCCCTTAATATGTTATTCCTTATTTTTTTTTTCTTTTCTTTGTTTTTTAAGTCGTGGAATTCATCAAAACGTAAAGATTTTATTTTCCTTGCTGAAAACAAAAATTATAATTTTTTATTTTCTAAAAAACATTAACTCCTACAATTAATTAACTAATATTTACTTTAACTGTCATCCGATTAATTTTAATCATATCCAACTGCGCTAATTAATGGATTAAGGATTCATAAAAATATTAACAGAAATAGAAATCCATTGTTTTATGTTATTGTTAAATCCAATGCTTCTCTGTGTTAATCTTAAGTCGCCTTTTCCTCTAATTTTTCGACAAGGACCCACTAAGAAACGATTTCAAATATAAAAGATAGATTGTCTTTAGTTCTCAAATGTATATACCAAGTTTCAAGGAGATCCATACAGGAGGTCTAGAAATTATTAGGAGACATCCATATAATGATCTGATGGGCCTCAATTTTCTATGTAGGCATTCTGTTTTGACCACAGTGTTGTAGTGTGTTAACAATTTTAGCATTCCAGGATAAACACTTCTTCTTATTGTAGATGTTTTTGTCAACCCATATGCTCTCTCCATTTTTGAGATCCGGTTTGTCACAGCGGCTTTTTCTAATCCATTTTCCTGGATGGTCTCACCCAGGTACTTGAACTTCTTGACCCTTTCGATTCGTCCTATTTCGGTTTCCAAGAATTTGGGTCCGTCTTTGATGTTTGTCATGAATTTGGTCTTTTCTGTTAAAATCCTCAATCCTGTTTGTCTTGCAATTTTTTCCAAGAGATTAATTTGTAAGATTGCGATCTCTGGACTTTCCGATAAAATAGCAAAGTCATCTGCGAAAGCCAGGCAGTTGACCTTAATCCCTTTTGACTAATTATTATTATTATTATTTAAGAAAACCAAACATTCTTCAGTTTGTTTTAGAAAAGATATAAGTTTATAATTATAAAGTAGATTTCTGTTTTGTAATGTTTCCACAATTTAAAAAAAAAAAAAAAGAATTAAGAAAATTTAGGAAAAAGTGTGCTTGAAGTTCTTACGAAATTGTAAATTAAGCAACAATTTTCAATATCTTCTGAATATAAAAAAGTCGAGTTTTTCTTCAGTATTTGAAAGATTAATTAATTAAAAAATTAATTTACACAATATCTACGTAAGTTGTAATCCAATTAACTTTAGTCATCTTTCAGCTCGCGCAAGCATTAAGAGGATTAATAATAAGAGATGAATATTCTAAGTGTTAAGACGTCGATAGAGCCTTTATTTTGGATCTAATGTATCTATGGTAAGTTTTGTAATATTTTGGGGTTCTAGACAATCAGTCATACGGAATAAATGTCAAACTTAATAGTTAGATTGAGTCTTGTTTTTAAATCTGAATGTCAGTTTCTAGAAGGTTCGTTCAATGTTATTCAAGGAGAAGGAGATACATACGCTATCGTAGGAAAATTAATTAAAAATGCAATAGGGTTGTGAATTCCTTACCTCTGAAAATGAAAACCCTACCTACATTATAAAGGAAATTTCACCCTTTGACCTACGCTGGCGTTACCAAACCAATTCTTAAATGTGTATGTCAAGTTTCAAGAAGATTCATCCTAAAAAGTTATTAGCACACACAGATTGACTCATTTAACAGGAAAGTAGATGGAGCAACGATTTAAAGCAGATTTAAAGACTTCAATGTCTTTCTGAAAACCTTTTTTGATACGAAGAATACTAAGAACAGGAAATCATTGAATATCATGTAGATTAGCGTTTCCCAACCGGTGGGTCCACGACCCACTACTGGGTCGCGGAAGGGTTACAGGTGGGTCGCGACTTGATCCTAAAACCATCAGAAGCCATCGAATAAACCATCAGAAAAGATCAGAAAAATAGAATATCGATCATTATAAGGAAGGGATACGATACAAATATGATTTTATTCTATATTCTTCTATTCCTATACATATGTGGAGGTATTCCGATAAGGAAAGGTGGGTCGCCAGCTGTAAAAGGTTAGGAACCGCTGATGTAGATGATGTAAACATAGATTGACTTATATATTGCAGAAATGGAAAGATATTTTTTTTTTAATTGGCAATTTATATTTATTTTATAAATTATCTATTTAAGAAAATTTATAAATCCTTAATTAATTTCAAAAATGATGAACTGAAGAAAAAAATTAATAAAAAAAAAGTTAATAAATTAGAAAATACTAGGCCATCCCCCTGTCTCCCCCTGGTAAGGATGCGTTAATCCAAGAAGAATCGATTCCAAGCGGTTACGGCAAAAATTGATATTTTATTCCTTTTCGATTGAACTCATTATTTCATAGCATGTGAATAAATAGAATAAAAGGAGGATTGGATATTGGGGACCAGGAATAGTCTAATGGTTAGCGTTCGTGACTGTGAGGACTGCGAGATCGTCGGTTCGAATCCCATGCAAAGCGGAAAAAAATTAAACACGAAAAAAGAAAGTTTTATAATCTGACGGAATCAGCAAGAAACTAAAAATTAACAATAATTGCACCGGACAGACAGAGAAATTAAAGATTTTAATAATACAGATTGATAAATCGGCTCGAAGTGCAGAAAAATATGAAAAGACATACATGGCATCAAAATAATAATATTAATAAAAAAAAAAAAAAAAAGAGAGAGAGACAAGGAAAAAAAAAAGAAAAAAAAAACACGTCTTTATTCAGTACATTGACGGTAATGAGAGTCATCCAAATGGCTTAAGTCACCAACCACATTTGTAACCGCTAATGGCCTAAAATTACACCCTGTGAAAATGCTTGAAGGCCCTCCCTCCCCTTTTACGACCTTGGGTGACAGAATTGGAGGAGAAAGAAGAAAGAGACAGTAGAATAGAAAGAACAATAACTTATTAAGATCGAAGCTGAATTCCTCAAAGAGGATTTACTTTTTAATTGGTCTCGTTTCCTGTTTTGTTTTCTTCTTTTAGGGATTAGACGGGAACTAATGTTTACGATCAATTTTTTAATTTTAATTAAGATTAAGAACGAATTGTGGACTAAATGAAGATTTCAAAAGAAGAACACAAACATCTAATTGTTTTCGGTATTTTTAGTTTCTGAAAGCAAAATCTAAAAGCCTTTTAAACGAGATTAAGCTCTTAACGAATAATAATTCATGAAGGTTATTAATTTTTTATTATTGTAAAACAGATTATGGAAGAACTTAAAGCCTACTTTTCGTAAAAATATTCCTTTTTTTTTTTTGCTTCTTTATTTTTAAACTGGTGAAAATATTGAAAAAGCCAGATGCACTCAAAAATTATATTATAATAATGAATTATTTTACTTTATTTACATTGTATTAACATTATTAATTATATAAGACCATCCACACAAATAAGAAAAATATCATTTATAAATCAAGACATAATAACAGTGACATGTTTCGAAAATTCATCGTCAGACTGTAAATAAATAAATATAAAACGGAAAAAAACATAGGCTTATAACAGCCCCACAATACAGAACATCGTAAGTAATTAACAATCATTTACATAATAATTAAAATTAACGCAAGTTATAATCTAATACCCCTTTGATAGATAGTTCATTATTATAACAATTGGTGGTTTTAATAATGACTGACTCGAAGAATTTACGCAAATAATCGTCCTTTTGTTGGCCATAAACAATTGGCTTGTTTGTCATGATCCTGTGTCCGGTATCTCTCTGATGCCTTGCCATTAGATATTTGAAATCTCTATTTTCAATAGCAGTACCGTGCTCATTCATTCGAACACTGGTCCGTCTTCCCGTTTCTCCTACGTACTGACAGTTAGGGCACCCATTTTCACATTGTATTCCATAAATTGTGTAGAATTTGCCCAAATTATTGATTTTCTTCTTCTTACTGTACATTAACTTTTCAATGGTGTTTTTAGCTTTATAAGCTAATTTTAAGCTTATTTACAGTCTGACGATGAATTTTCGAAACATCTCACTGTTATTATGTCTTGATTTATAAATGATATTTTTCTTATTTGTGTGGATGGTCTTATGTAATTAATTATATTATTACACACACTATGAATAATTATTAACATTATTATTATATTCTTACGTAATAATTTTATAAAGGATATAATAATAATATTAATTATATTTCATTAATAGGAAGCCTTCCTATTCCACTTGAAGATTTTCCTTCTATGTTTGTCCCTTTGTCTGTACACTCATCACGCCAATATGGCACGCCATAAAATTTAATAAGCTGCTTACGTAGTATCCAATTGAAAGCATTGGCACATTTATTTTCGTCCCTTCTTTTTCATTCCGCCCACCCACAAAATGACGCCGAAATCCCCTCTCTAAACGACTTTATAGATTTCTTTAAAATTGCTTAACCTGTAGCAGCAAACATCAAACTTAACTGTAACTTAAAATATCTGCACGATTATCTTATTTTCACCTCCCCCCCCCCCCCTCCCTAAAATACCCCCCCCCCCTCCCCTCAGCGATGGATACTTCAGCGAGTTTCAAATAATACATTGAAAATCATACGTATATGTTTATATATCAATCGTATAGTGGAGACTGAGCATTCAGCTGTGGGTGGGTCATCTTAGGAGACTAGGAATGGTGGAGATTAAAGAATCCAATTCAAGTTTGTAGTTAACACAAAAATCAAGTAACCCCGTGCAATTCGAATACATCAAAAGCTTGTGTTGTTAAATGTGAAACTACTATTAATTGTCCACAAAATTCATTTAAACACGCAGTTGTAATTCAATGATCAAATACAACTTCAAGCGATGACCGCATTAAGTTCATTTATTACAGTTAATTCCGATTTTGCACCATTCGGGCAACTAAGTATGTAAGAAATCTTTATGTTCCTCCCATCTTGCCAGTTTACTCACCTTCTTTTGATGGTCTACAATCCATTTATAAGTTCTAAATCCATACTTCCTCTTTAAATCACATCGTAACATATTGAAAAAACTTCATCTACACTTCATTTTATTATCGAATTTTCGGAAGAATTTTCTATCTTCCTTCTTCAAGATTACAATGTATAGTCAGGTGACATCAAATTACAAAAAATTCTTAGCGTAGTCGTTAACAAAACTTAGCATTTTATCCTTAAAATGCTACTAACATATTATTATATTTACAAAAGAAGGTGAGTAAACTGGCAAGATGGGAGGAACATAAAGATTTCTTAGACAAATGTTAATCAAAGGACTGGATACCCAGACCGTTCAGAATTAACTAAGTATGTAGCTCGGTGACCACATTTGGTCGAGGTATGATATTCAAGATAGTTGATTCAGTGGGGATAGACCCTGATTTTGTCCAAAATTACAATTATTTTCTTACCAGGTCAATGGTCACCATAAAATCGGAAGTGGTTTAGGCTGGACATCGAATATTCTAAAAACCATTCATGGGCTCCGACTTCCGGTTTGAGTTGTAGAGGTATATACGAGCAATATATCAGGTATATGTAATGCGCTCCACATACACACTATGTCTATGTAATGCCCTCTACTTTCTGAGTTATTTGGTGCTAATTTTTGAGCGATGACAGAAATGGAGCCCAAAACAAATGTTTTGCCTTTACTTTATGTTGAACCGTAATTCAGCTAAGAACTAAATTCTACGGAAATCCGTCCAATAATACTGTAATACTGTTCTAATACTGTATGATCTTCTACAAACAAAGATCAACAATTTGTTCAAGCGGAATAGTATGAAAGAAGAAAAAAGTTCAAATGCGCATGCATAAAATTAAACAGTAACGTTAAATTTTTTATTTGCCGAAAATAAATTCCTCAAATACTTACATTATCTCAGTCAATTAACTTTAACTTCATCAAAAGAACGAGCAAATACATTCCTAAACAGAGCAACATGCGTTATTACTCTGTAACACTGATTTGGTTTCATTCATCGGTTCGAACATTATTACGAGAATGAAACATACGCACGCGGACATTCGTGAGCCTCGCTTTCGTTACAAAAAAAATCGTCTAAAAAGTAGATTTTTGTTGGTGTTGTTTTGTTTTGTAACTATAAACCACGAGATTAAAGGGCATAAAAGCAGGTTTAGGAATTTCCCTAATTTAATGTGTCTGACATTTGCTTTCTGAAAGCGCCGTTCAATTCAGAGGTCGCCACCAGTCCTCTCGCTTAAGCTGGGATTTGCATACATTTGTGTTTGCGGAAATTTAAGCAAAAAAAAAAAAAAAGAAAGACTAGAGTTTTTTAGTAGAACCTAAGGCCGTGACAACAACAGATGTTACGTCAACGGGCCTTCACATTTTAAATTCTAATTAATGTTCTCTTCCAGGCAAAAGCTTTATCGAAATGTTAGTAAAAAACAAAACGTAAACAAAGCTTTTTAACAGAACTCTAAACTTCAGGAGCTAAATATCAGCATATCAGGAAAGTGTAGATTTATAAGTTAATGAAAATCAAATATTAAATTACGCTGAAACAACAAAAATTTAGTTGTACACTAATTTCGAATAATGGTGTATTAATTTTCGTATTACTGCCCATATCAGTAAAGAAATAAAAAAATGAGAAAGCACGCCTATATTATTCCAAATAATAACATATATATTATGTAAGAACCTAGTGAGTTATTATGTGGGTCGACCAGAAAAAAAAGTTTACAACCGCTACAAATTAAATTTATGAGTTTACCACAATGACGGCGGTTGCTAAAATATCCGACAGAGGGATGTACTGCTCAGTGCATTATGGTCTTTCTAGTGTGTGTCATTGGAGGTGCGCGCCGTCATTTCAAAATGGCGGTCCGTTTGGATAAAGAAATTGCGGAACAATATGAGGAAGTCAATTTTGAATGACTGTAATCCTCCTTCATGACAATGCCCGATCACAATTTGCAAGGAACACACACAACTTCCTGCACGATTTCTAATCGAAAATTTTTGGGATATTCGCCATACAGTCTGAATTTAGCTCCCATTGATTTCATCTGTTCTCTGCTTTAAAACGTACATGTCACATCGACACTTCACAGCAAAGAAATCCAACGTGATGCAAGAAAGTGGCTACAACAGGGGCCTTAATTTTATTTTTATGAAGCTGGAATGGACAACAATTCAAACATTGGGACAATTGCTTCAATCGTCAAGGTGACTTTGTAGAAAAATACTGTATCTGTTTCACTTTCAGGGCAACATCTCGATTGGAAGAAAAATAAGGTTTGTTTTTCGTATACAAGCTTTGTAAACTTTTATTCTGATCGACCAATTTAGATAAATGATGAGCTACCCATCGCGTTCTGGGAGCTGAGCAGGTAGCGCTAAGGAAACTAAAATATCGTTACGCATAATAGCGCCACATAACAACCTGGTGGCGATAATGAAAACTCAACTATTGTTGTGTATAATAGGCTAGATAGTAACCTGGTGGCAAAAACTAGAACTACAATATTTTTTTGCAAACTTCTCTCCCGCATCCTCTCCTATTTTACGAACAAAATTATAGCCTGTACACCTGTCATCCTGAGAGTATTTAATCAAAAATTGATGATACAAAAAGCACATAGAAACAAAGGACTACCTCACTTACCAACATTCAATAGCAACGTCACACAAGGTTGATACCGGCCATCCTATAATCGTAAGCCATTGTCAACAAGACTTTAAAAGAAAATATATAGAATCATACTTCATATCAACAATAGGCGAGGCATATAACGACTATCTTTCAGTACCTTCCATATCCGATTACGGTTTTCAAAAGTCCCAACATTTTAAAGAAGAGAACAAAAAAATTTCCAAATCTCATATAAATAAGGAATACAATTACTCAAAGTTTTATTTCTTTAATTTTAAATTTAATTTTTTATTGTAAATATTCTTTTATTCTTATTATTTTATTTTTCAGAAAAAAATATTGCAACTTCACGACTAGGTTACAAATCAAGACTGTGGATCGTCAATTGCCACATGGATCTATTTATATTGGTGATGCAAACATTCCCCACAGGATACCCAAGCTACCATGACGTATATGTAAATGAGATGTCAGCTGTCGCTCTACAAGGTTGCCACAGGGAAACCTTCGTTTTCATTGGTTTATTATTTGTATTAAAAACCAACTTTTATTTTGTATAATCACTTGAAAAAAGTTACGGTGTATCAAGTAACTGAAACCGAGGTCGTTTGTTTTCTGTATCTTAAATATTTGATTAAATACTCTCAGGATAGACAGGCTATAATTTTGTTCGTAAAATATGAACAGTACACGTCAATTCCTCATTAACTTTCCTCTCCTATTCTTTGTCAAAATCGAAATGATACATTGTGTAATATGTATCGATATTCGGATCCTAATAGGCGTAAACAGGGGGAGGGAATCTTTCTTGAAGGGTTTGTGTATCTCCAAAACCGCTTGAGGTGGAAGCACGAAAGTTGTCATTAGTGTTTTGTATCAAAATTTAAAAAATACTTTTTCGATATCGAAAAGAAGTATAAACGGGGGAAAGGGAGGGTTGTGAAAGCATTGTTAAAGGATACGTCTACGGGTTTTCGGGATAGATATAGATTTGTAATGATTGTTTACGAACTGGGGAAGGTTTGAAGTGATAGGGATGTAAATGGCAGAAAGGGGTGGGAAGTCTTAAATTCGATATTAATTTCATAAAAGCTCTTTAGTTGGAAGCACGAAATTTGATCTGAGTATTCTTTGTCAAAATTGAAAAGATACTTAAAAATTTTTTTACATGTGGCAGTAATTGCGTAATAAAATTGATAAAAACTCAAACACACTTTAAAAATTACATTTAAAATTACATTTAATTAAAAATAACCAACACTATTAATTTTGTCTGTCTTTGTCAAGCGACCAAAGATGCTGTCGTAATTAATAGTGTTGGTTATTTTTAATAAATTGTAATTTTAACTGTAATTTTTAAAGTGTGTGTGAGTTTTTATCAATTTTATTATTGAAAAGATACTATTTGATCTTCGATATCGAATTTTCATTTTCGGAGTAAGGTGCTCGAAAAACATTGTACAAGGATACTTTCGGGTTGCAAAAATAGAATATAACATTAATTTCTACTATTCATGTGATTTTTTGACCTGCTGATCTCACAATTTCAATTTCTTGCTCAGCATCTTTTTTGTAAACCGTACGAAAAACGGATATTTCAGCTAGTTAATCAATAAAGCAATGTAAAATCGAAAGATAAAATTATTGCAATGGATAAAGTATATCTATTAATTAAAAATTAAGTATTATTATTATTATTATTATTATTATTATTATTATTGTTGTTGTTGTTATTAAAACTGAGGCGTTGTCTTAAAAGATTAAAAAATTTTAAGCAAGTTTTATTCATTGGAAAATAAAACATTTACAATTCAAAATTTCACCTAAAATATAACCTAAAAAAATATAGAACCTAATTAAACACGACACACAACTTCAAACCAAATAAAATAATGAAAATAAAAACAGAATTCCAAATCAGTGCTAATAATAGTCCCCTTAATATTCTACAAAAAAAATATTCATATAATAGCAAAGAATGCTTTAAAACTCAAGAAAATAAACATTTATTTGCACAAAGTTTGTATTAAATTCTGAAAAAAATAAAAATAAAATAAAACCCAATATTTACTTTTCGATAGTAAGAGTTTCATTGGTTGATTGAGTTGTGACGTCATGGTCTATGCTATTTTGAATGCCGCTGTAGGGGCGTTAGTATGTGGTGATTTGAAAGAAAGTGCACGAGGATTACCTCCGCCCATTAACAAACGATATAATTGGTTTAGTGGAAAAAAATTGTGAATTTAGAAGAGATGGAGGGATTGGTTAACTATGTTCTCATTTACTGCTTAATGATGCAAAAAACTAAGATAGCCTAATACTTCTTACTTTTAGAAGATTGCTTACAATGCATCTCTTCTCTATTGGTCTTAGAATCATTAATTTTTTTTCAGTTTCCTCAATTTTCAGTGATCTCTAAACGACTTACGTATGTTTTCATAGCATCTTATATTTTTCTATATTATCACTGAAGAATTGGCTAAATACAGTCCTTTCTATTTCTATCGATCATTGTTAAGTGACTTAAGTGCCGTAATTTTCTTTCTAATTGAAAGTTGGCACGTCAACTACATCTTCTGAAATATCGTCTGTAGCTAGGAATTGAAAACAAAATGGTTCGATATCATTTATTGTAGTCGGTAGATCAATAATGTTCGATACAGAGCTACATACCTTGTACACTTTAACATACAAAACTTTTATAGTCTTTCTTTTGCCCACTTCCATTATTAGTGGCGCCAGGGCTGAAGATTCGACGCTTACCACAGCTACTTCCATCTCAGCAGTTCAATCATAGACTTCAGTTATTTTTCTTCTGTTCTTCCATACTACTAATAGCCTTTTCCTTTAATCTTTGATATCTTGCAGAGAAAAATCACCTTACCGTATATACAACTGCTGACATTACTCTCTGTTTTTGGTAAGCAAACATTAACGCAATAAAAAGACTCAACAATTTTCTATTTCTTTCTACGTAATCTTTTTTCCTAGTTCTTCCATGAAAACAACACTAATTTCATTCATATCGCTCTGCAGCGCCAATTTCGTCCTGGTGGCATTTTTCCGAACTTTTCTCCTTGAACTTCCTTTTCTCCTTCTAGCAAGCCTTTCTGGGCTTCATAAAATGTTGACATAAATACGTTCCTCCTTCACAATAACTTTGACTAGAGAAATGGCTCTTCTGGCATATAGCATACGTACTTACATACGAAAAATGATCAAACGTGATTTGAAAAGTTTTCAATGCGGGTCGAAACGTTAGCACAAGATGACACACACATTCCAGAGAAAATTATTAAAAGCAAAATTATGGATTTCTGTCGATGTCTTAACAATGCTTGTTTAGTAATCCATTGCCAACTTTGATTGAATTTAGGCAAATATTTGTGGATTTAATTCGTTTTCAGTACATGTTTTTTTTTGTTTTTTTTTATTTGCACTGGTTTTCATCTTAACAAATATACGGATACTTTCTTTATATTCAATACATTTTAGATAAATAAAGCATCTTCGAGAATTAAAAAATATACGGAACTTGGTCGATTTGAACTCAACTCGAATAATTATACATTTGATTGCATCGGTTTATAAAGCGTTCGGAACACGAATTTATTAGGGTGCTACTATTTAAGAATATTCTGATAAATCTATTTTGTCATTTTTTTTTTGTCACCATCAGCAGTTTCTCAAGATCGACCTGATAACTTCCCGTAAGTATGAAGTTAAAATTTTAACGTGCGCCAATTTAGAGACATCATAATTCTAAAAAACTGCCGTCGCACATATTGATGATAAAAAGACATTAAAAGTTAAAACATTTTAAAAAAGAAACTACTAGTTTCGGCTTCGTTATGTATGAAGCCTTCATCTGGTTAAAATTCAATAAATTAAATGAAATAAATAGCTAAGGTTTGCTCCGTGAGACCAACGGAAATCCTGGAATGCTGGGAAAAGGAAAGGTACATTTCATTGTGTCG
>JAFIDM010010028.1:12817058-12832266 GCA_023159025.1 Thereuonema tuberculata | reverse complement strand
ATATTGTATATTATATATATATATATATATATATTTTGAGCCTTTGTGTTTTCTGTGCAAACCATATTGCTTTATGTGATGAACAGATAAACATTCATTATATGTATTAGGTTGAGTTAAAATATAGAAGGACTCCCTGCACTTACGTCGAAATTCATTGGATTCGCTGTCAATAATAGATGCCCGGGAGAAGTCCAATCTGTGTCCCGTTTTTAGGGAGTGTGAGGCGGTATTATAATTTAGATTCCGATTTTTTTAAGGCATATTCTCATAAGTAAAAAAAAAAAAAAAATGGCAAAGTTTTAGATAACTGAGAAAAAGGGACCTTAAAATAGCTGTACACAATGAGAACTACACAGAAAAAAGCATAATCTTAAATATGTAATTGGCTATAGATCATTGCATTATTCTTTAAATTTCTTCAGAGTACAGTATTTTGACCTACCCGGTTAACTGATCACAACACAGCGGTTTAAGCATTAAAACTTAATCAGGGCTTTACAAAAAGATTAATATCCTAAACATTTAAATCTTTTATTGGTCCATGCAGTATTCCTTCAGTGATTTAAGATACAATATTTTTGTATCTTAAATCACTCAAACACCAAAATCATTGGTCTACAAACACCGAAATCTTAAAAGGTTTAGGCCTACGTGCAAAAAAAAAAAAAGTATGAAATTTGATGTTGATCAGGACATTGTCCATTTAATTATTAAGAGTACAGCATTTTGGCCCTTATTTGAACAGTAATTTATTAGTTAAGTTTAGAAACTACAAAATTTAATCATATCTATTTAGTAGGCCTAATGCCTGAAGGATAACGTTTGATGTAGATTAAATGCATTATTCTTTGAGTTACTTAAGAGCGCAGTTAAATTAATTCTTATTTACGTTGTGGCCCATAAACTGTAGTTAGAAAATTTCCAATTCAGTACAGACTGATCAATAATACTTAATTTGATGTTGATCAAAGCATTAAACTTTAAGTTCCACATGTTTCTCTGTTTTGAACCGTATATAAAACAGAGAACCGTATATAAGTGGCCCACAAATAGAGTTTAAAAATATAATATAATCTAGATAACAGTAGTCGAATTAACTATGAAGTCATGGGTCCATTAAGGAATTACTTTTTTTTAATTATCGCGGTCAAATATTTCTTGAAATTAAAATAGTTAATTACATTTTTTAAAGAATAATATAATTATGTTGTTTCATTTTAAATAATCCATTTATAAATTATCTACTTGTGTCAATAATAACTTTGATTGATATAACATTGATATAACTTGTATCAAAAATAGACTTTCGGTTAATTTCAAATATTTTTCATCAATGATTATCTCGACGTAAAACTGCTTATTTCAATTCAATTAATTTAAAACAATTTAGGAAAATTATAAATTTTGCAGACGTTATTTCTTCTATTAGTGTCCGTTCCAGTTAACAACAAAAAAAATGGTATAATTTTCCTAAGGATTTTAAATTTAAAGTAAATGCTTCAATATATTATGTATTATGTATTACTGAAATACTTGTATTACTTCGTAGATAATTTCGCTTAATTACGATAAACACATAAATAGAAATTATTCAACAATTATATAAGAGTCCTTCAAATTATTCTTTCAAATTATTACGAAGTTGCAAAATTTTGCTGAAGTTGCAGAATTTATAAAATGTGTGTATGATTTAGCTTAAAACTTTCTTTCTATGTATCTGAAGTATTACTTAATTTCATCCTCATTCCTTATTGATCTTATTCAATTTTAGTTGCTGTAAACACAGTTTAAAACAACCTTTTAAAATTTAACCACTTACCTTTAAATTTTATAAGTCTTGGAGTTGTTGGTCCTCGTCTGTCACAGCCGCCATCTTTCTCACCTTCTACTCTCGAGTCCGTGGCCATTACCATTGATGGTGAAGGGGTGGTATAAAGGAATTGCTTTAATACTTATTGATAAATATTTAAGTTAATTAAAAGATATATATATATTTATTTATTTTTGTTCAATTTTTCTGGAATGAAATTAACGTTTTTGAAATGAATTTTAATTTATTTTGCTGCAGCACAGTTAAAATAAGAATCAGTAAAAGTAAATACAGGAAATCCTACTTAATTTTCTGATTTATATTTGATGAATTGTATAAAAATTAAGTATATTAGTAGTTTGTTAATATTAGAAATACTTCTAATTAATATACTTCAGAAACTTAGAAACCTTTAAAAAAACCACTATATTTTCAAAAAGAAATTCGTAGAAATTCCATGATTGTAATGTAATTTGTTAATAATATAATACTAAGATATACCAATACTACAGGAATTCATTTGGGAAAAATAATCCAAATTTATTATTGTTCTAAAGTTTATCGGTTCAACGTTACCTTTTATTCTTATTATGAGAACTTGTTGTACAGTGACGTAATTAGAGGAGTCAATTGGAGTTAAGGAATCCAGATTAAAAATGTAGGATCACACAAAAAAATTCGAAGAGACCCCCACCCCCAAGCAAATCTTAACTATACCATTACATATGCAAACATCGATAAGTTACATTTCATTTTTTAATTGCAATAAACATATCTGTTGTGTTTTTTCTTTTATTTCATGTGTTTGAACATGGAAACAGTAAACTTTACAAAAATATTTTGTTGTCTATGTCCTAACTGTAAGTTAAAAATGAAATCATCCAAATTTAAAACATATATTTCTTAACAACATATATAATTTTTTTTCCGCTTAGATATTTAATGGCCAAGTTAAAAATTCAAAGCTCAAATTAAAAAATTGATGAAGTGAATTCTCTTCTTATATGTTTTAAATTAACGATAAATATTTTTAAAATAACAACAGAAAAACAACAACAACAACGTTATGTTAAAATGGCATACTGATATTTCAAGTTTTTACGAATTTTATCACTTTCAAGTTTTCGTAATGGACGATCATTGTTGTTTGTCTTTCACGATCCCTTCACAAAAAAAAGAAAAAAAACCTTGTTATGCTTTAAAACATGCAGTAATAAAATATATAAGCAGTTTACTGTGACGTTATAAAACGTCATGTGTTGTGAATAAATGAATCATTCACAGAAATGATTAAAAAAACTTATTTTAAGCCTACATAGTAATTCTTTTTAGTTAATATTAATTTTAAAAAATTATATTCTTATCTGTTCACTCTTGTTATTTTACCAATTATCCAATTTCTGTTAATTGTATTACTTACGGAAAAAATCTTGCTTATACCTTTGTGTGTGTGAATGAACATTTGGTTTTTGTCTTGGACTTCAAGACAGTTGTTTCGAGCTTACTACTACTCATCACCAGGATGTCTACCAACTTGAAGTAAAGTGAGAAATATTTACTCACATTTGCAGTAGTAACAGTCTAAAATAACTTTTTCTGACATAAAAGTTCCTCTTTTTATGTGTGAATAAGATAATATTGACCTTTCGATTACATGAGAGGAGAGCACGTGAGAGTAGCGCACCGTGAGATTAGCTTTCATCATTTGTGAGATTAGTGCACTGTATTTAGTGAATTGGATAAATGTCTTTAAATTTATCGTATGTAACAATAATTTTCTATTTAAACTAGGTAAAGTAATTTTTAAATTTTTCCAATATAAACATCCTGGAGGGGGGTCATACCTCCACTTATCTCACCTATATCTAGTCGGCACATACGCTTCACTCGGGAGTTGTTTGGCGCTTCACACCAACAGGTTTAGCTCATACTAATTTAAATACCCCCCCCCCCATTTCCATTCTTTACATTGTTAATATTAAAGTAATTTGATTATAAACCTTTCAAGCAAATATAAAATTATTAAAATATTTTTCTTTCGTAGGAGTAATGAAGCTTAAATGTTAGTAATAATGAGCAGGTAGTGAGGACCATCATGTCATCAGCAGTTCTGAGAAGTGTGAGCTAATCTCACGATATTTAATGTGGGCTAATCTCATGTGCGTTACTTTCACGAGCCGACCATTCACAGGAAAAATCATTACAAGCATATATAACAGTAATAAAGAATTAATAAAGCCTTCCTCCGATGCTAGAAGACGATCTTTGTAGAAATGGTTCCAATCTCTACTGTTAAACGTCAAAAATAGCAAGAAACGCATGCGCAAACTTCATATTGCTCAACATGTCAGGACATGTTTGAAATTCGTAAGTACTGCATTAAACGCACTATTCAATAAAGCACTTTCACACAGTACTGCAAAATACAACAAATTTATTAAACATCCATAATCGATTTTACATGAAGCCTGTAACATTGTAGCAGTATTAATTGAAATTTTTTAATACATAACTTAACCTACAGGTAACTGAGGCCAACTATCTAACTGCTCTGTTAACTACAACAAAAGTGCAGCAACTTAGTACATTTTTTGGCCTTTTTTTTTCTTATGTAAATACTAAATATAATTGAGATTTTTTTCCAGTTAAGCAGATAAAAGCTTGCTCTGGATTTTAACAAATGCATTTAACAATAACAAACAATAAAACATACTTTTTTAAAATTTAAACATAGCTTATGTTCGGCTTTCAAAATATAAATTGTAAGACCCTATATTATTGAGAAATATATAACATTTGAATCAAAGTTAATACTGAAGAAAACCTCGCTTCAACTACTGTACAATTTATGATTTCAAGTAAATTAGAAATAAATATATAAAAATGTGGGAATTCTAAATATTAATACTATTTAGGTAGTTCTCGTTTAACGAAATCTAATTAGCATCTATTATTATAACGCTGTTTAGAATTAATTCATAATTCGAGGGGAGCAGTTTTTCCACCCCCTCTCGTCGAATTTTCTAAATATAGGATTAGTATAGTTTTTATTAATTTTTTTTTGGTTGGATGACCAGTTGATGGAACGAGAAGAAATTTGAAGACGATTTTTTTTTGTTTGGTTGGAAGTCATTCCTATATTTTTAGCGCTTTCTAATTTGTAAAAGTGTGCATTGTAAAAGCATTTTTAAAAGTATGCAGATACGTTTGTCAATATACTATGTAAATACTTGCAGACCTTACAATATTAACAGTAAACCAAGCCATTCCACTTTGCTAAGATTAGTTTTAGTTCTAAATTCAACCAACAGATGTCATGGTCAAGCTTAAAAAAAATTCAAAATGGCCGTCACCAATGTATTGCTAAAACGATTGTTGGACGCACATTAGAAGCTTCCGAAGACTCCAACGTTGCGAGTAGCATGACAATTTGCTAGCACTGACAAGCAAATGATCTGCTACGAACTAATACTTAGGGACAAGCAGAAATAATGGTAAATAAACAATCCTGAGCGCCTATTCTTCTTGTTCTAAGTTGTTAGGGTCCTACATATGACATTACAAAATTTATCATTTCGACTCATTTATAAATTTTTCATAATGAATGTCACGTCTGTAAAAATCTATAAGTCTTAATAAAGATGTCCTTACTCTGCATTTTTTTTTACTTTTTCCTACATTTCTTTGAAATTCTTAAGCTCTTATATATAGCGAGACAGTTCGACGCTAATTTTTTTCGTTATACGAGAACAGCCTTTGACGAAAAATATAAACAACAACAAAAAAAAAAGAATACTGTTCCAAAAACAATATAAAGATGTAAAGATTTCTTTTGATTTTTTTTATATATGTAAAAAATATGTGAGTTTGCACCACATTAATACAGGAAGTATCCTTTGCGAATATAACGATGTTTTTCATCCAGAATTCGCTAAGGCAGGATATCAAAATACTTCTTTGATGTTAGTTGCCATATTTCCGGGAGATAGAGTTCTTCCTTTGTTACCATGTCTTGTTAGTTGTAAAAACTCGATTGACATTAGCTTTGATGCTTGACATTAAAAAGAAGATAATAAAAAGTCATTTCCGTAGCAGGACAGAACGGTGGCTTTCTAAACTGCCATAATTATTCATTTTCTCTTTGCAGAAATTACTTAATCTTTCCCCACCAGTTCCATTGGGGAATAAAGTGGTACAGTAATACATAACAGCGGGAACCTAGAAAAAACTATCAACATTATCTTGTCTCTGACTTGCCAATAATAATTTATTTTTTTTACTGCAGTTTTCGGAAATTAACTTCTTATTGTTTTTAATGTTTATAAACATTTCAGTTCCATCTATACAGTACGAAATGGTGTATATAGAAACAAAATCATATTTATTCTCTAACTTTCATTTTCACTTGTTGTTGTTTAATATAAAAAAATTACAAAAGCCTGAAAAATATATTGAATTGCTTATACATATATTCTACACAGTGAAGTGAATTGTAGAATGTATAGTTATATTGCTCAATAGATATGTTTTTTGTTATAAATAAAATATAAATAACAATTTTTTTTTGTTAGAAATATTAACATAACGTAAATATTTTTTTTATTTTTGGACTGCATGCATGGTAAGTAACAAAAATTCTAATTTGTATATGAAGTATTATGCTTACAAAAATGGATACATGGATATATTTTGATGACTGGAATTAATAAGCGTTGTGCTAATAATACGATATCATAACTGAAATATGAATTGTGATACTGGTATGGCTTGGAAATCAAAAAGAAGCAATGTGGAAAAAAATTCAGTCTTTCTAAATTGGTATATAAAAGTCTCTGTTTTTTTTGTCTGGTAACAAAGTTGCAAAATTGTTCATCTAAAAATGTTCTGTTTGCTTAATTACAACTTTTGTAAACCATCGAAGCAGGATTGTTCTTGTGTGGCGTTTTCAGGATGGATGACTTACAAAATAATACTGTGTAGGAGATCACGATAGCTCATCTTCTCTCGTTATTCCTGTGTGAAAGAGAGATTCTAGGTGTCAACAGTTGCAACTTGGGGCGCGTGGGGAATTCCCATTGTTGTTTCCAGCTCTCCATTTTTAAACTCTTGGCAATCTCTTGGTACTGGGACGTCATCGACGGTCCTCTTGCACTAGAGGTCGTGGTCCCAATGGACGATATTACCGATGTTTTTCCAAATGCTTAAGGTAGAACGTACGTCACCAGAAGAAGAAAGATGGCGGCTTCCGTCAAGCCAGGGATCTTTACGTGACCGGTATCCGTCGGCACGCCTCCTTCCGTCACTTCCGGTTTGCACACAATCGAATCTGAAATTAAAAGAAAAAAAGAGCATTAAACAAGAATTTTGCTGAATACTTCCGTATTTTTGCTGAATACCTTTTTTTTTTGTATTCTGCCTTATCTTTTTTCCTTGCTCTATACAGTCATAGCAGCAATACAAAAAAAAACAAAAATAAAAAAAAAACCTTGCTACATTTTTATATTAGTAGCCTTCTGAATTCAAACACTGCTGCTTACAATTTTCATTTGCTGAAAGTTTTCGGTCATAAATTACTACCTGAAGCCTGTAGTCTAATTAATGTTTTTAATCAACTCAAAGCTCTTGCAAACAACAGATTAACAAATGACTTTTTTTATTGTTTTGCAGGATGAACCACGAGGGGCGAACTAGCTTTAGACCCGCGGAAACGGATGAAACACAGCAAGAGATAGTTCCATCGATGCCAACCTCGGGAATAAAACCCAGTATTTCAGGATTTTAGTATATTTAAAAAGGTTTTTTTTTTCATTATTGAAAAAAAGGCCTAATTTTTCTTGATGCAGAGCTGTCTGCACTTTTCATTTATTCCAGAGGGTCACCAGAAAACAAACAAACAAATAATATGAAACAAAGATACTAAAGTATAGATCACAGGTTAAAAAAAGAAGCACAAAATGAAAATGGAAATGTTATGTATGACATCCAACGAAATCAAAATAAAGAAATAAAGAAATAATTACACAAATTTGTACTACTATTTCACTAGATCGTGGAAATAAAGTTACATAATAAAAAGATTAAATTGTGTTTTATCTTTTGTCTTGATTTATTTTTCATGTTATTAAAATAATATTATTAAAAAAAAATGGTTGTAGTTTGAATTTTTTTTCTTTCTTTACTCCTTAATTTACAGTATATTATAAAAATTTTAAAATATTTTCAAATCTTCATTAGTTACAACTACCTACTTTAATTTATTTATAGAGGAAAAGCAGAATTTATAGAAGAAAAGCGCCATAGTCTCCATGGATGTCTCCAAACATGTTTTTTCCTCTGACAATCTGATGCAGAAACAGGAAGATCGTTTAGACGTCTGGAACATCAATAACACGACACGAAAAAAAACCCGACGCAAACTTTTAATGGAACATGGAAAAGTTCTCAAGATGTTAGAGAATCACACTTTAATTCAACATGTAAGATAAACGTCCAATTTAAATACATTTGAAGACATATAGTTAAACTGATTAACACAATGATGGAAACGGAAAAGTCAGGACAAGCTCAGAACTAGCATCTCATAAGAGAATAAGCCTACCATCTTCCAATGTTACAGGATAACATTTTTTTTGACTGAGCATGCGTAATCTTACTATTACACTTGAACTTTTTGTTCTTTGTCTCTCATTCTCGGCTTATTCGCGCATCACGCTAAAACGGCTGGACGGATTTCGATCAAATTTGGCACGTTCAGTGTTTATGGTCCACCTTAAATTGTAAACATATTTAGGTCTATCTCTCCCCTTTCAAACCCTCAAAAATGATCCGCAAAACCTCTCGCTAAACCTGCTGGACCTATTTCTATAAAATTGGATAAAATATTTATTTACAGTCTAATTTCAAATATAAACACAATTATTTTGATCTCCTCTCCCTCTATGCGATGAATACGATGCCCGGAATTTTACTTGATTTCATTTAACTTCTTATGTCAATTTTCAATCTTCTAATTCATATTCAATACACAACTTATTTTCTTCTCAAATATATAAACTATTAATACATGTAGATATAAAATTATAAACTTTAGGTTACAATTCCAACGTACAAGATGGTGAGTCAAAATGCGTGGAAATAATTGTTACAACTAACAAGTCCATTCATATTTTGTGTACAGAATCACAACACAAAATTGTAAAAACAATCTGTAATTGTAAAGCACTCATTTAGATATAATTGAAGGAATATTACTGATCACAAAATCTAGCAACGTTGTCAGATGTTATTATCAGCAGTATAAAATTTTAAGATGTTTACTCTTTCAAAAAAAACGAAAGAATCACCCCAAGAAAATTGCCCGATCACGGCGAAACGTAACATGCAAATACCTCGGGCCCGAATATACAAATGATTAGAAAATCACGGCCAATGACTAAATAGTGGCCCGCCACAGCATACGGAAACAGAACTCGCGGAGAATACATCAAGAGCAAGGCTCGGACGCTGGGACAGCTGTGATAGCGGACTGTCAGAATGTCTTGACGTCGGATCCATGCACATTGAGAGTAGTTGAGCGATTTGAATGAGGATGGACGAAAGATGATTCGAATCACCATATTGTCCGGCATTTCAGTCAGAGCGACGCGGCAGTTGAACGTTGTTCGCACCAGTGGATCAAAGAGGGCACAGCCTAGTGGCATGCCGACAGCCGACGGCCGAAGAAGACGACAGAACTGTCTTTAGTGTTGAACCTCAGTTTGCACTCGGTGCACGGATCCTGGCTGTACTGTGGGAGGGCTCATGGTCGCACACAGTGATGGACTGTTTAGGACCATTTCCTGCGGTAGTCCTCCGCACAACTCATATCCAACGATAAGCTGACAACATTGAACCAGTTGTCTTTTCGTTCCTGTCGCAGTATCGTCGGGTCATTTGCCAAAGGAGAATCCGGGCCCGGCTCTTCGAGGACTGCCTCCATAATATCGACACCCTTCACCCCAATCGCCAATCGAACATGTTTGGACCACGATGGGATGCCGCCTATGTCCATCCCAGAATGTCGCTTAACTAGCCAGGAGATTAACTAGCCAGGGCATCTGATATGCTTTACTTCAGGTACTATCCATGAACCGTATGCGTCTGTACCACGCCGAGTAACTGCTTATATACCAGCCAAAAGTTGCGCTACAGTATATTGACTTCTTCCATTCGTATAGCTGTTTTATCCAAATAAACGGCCCAACTGCTCTGGAATTGTAATGATTTCCTTTTCTATAAATGTACATTGCACATATAATTTGGTATTTCGATTGCATGATTCTCGGTGCTTAGTTGTTTGTTTTTTTTCAAAAAGCGTTTTTTTGGCAAAAGTTGATCTTTTTTTTAAAAGTATTATGGTTATGATAATAATGACATCTATTAGATTCAGTTTGAATTAAGTGAAAAGTAAGTGAAACAAACAGGTATTATTAAAGCTTTTGGTTGCTGTTAGACGTAATTGCTTAAACTTGGCTTTTGCTATGCGATATCAATGATGATAAGCATTTAATAGATGAAAACAGATTTTATATGATCACAGAATAGACTCAGCACTAGAACAAGGGACAGAAATGACTAATCGGGACACCGATCGTGGCGCTATCATTGCGAGAGAAATGACAACTAGTCTTTTTATGTTCATTGTTATTATTTTTCACGAAACATTTTTATTTTGCTGAAAACTACTGTCAAACTAAATCCAATTTTAATAAGTCAGATCAATTTCATTTGAGTTCCAATTTCCTTGCTGTCCCACATTTGTTGATAGTTAAACATATCCCTATGTATATCCTCTAAATGCAACTTCGGTGGCGTCGACATATGGTATAAAACATTATTATCCCGTCATTATAGATGCGCAAATAGGCTAATTGGAATAAAACGTGCAAGTTTTATCACTCAAAATAAAGAACGAGCTCGTCAAAGAAAAGAAAAGCCTATTTTTTCTTAACAAAACAACATATTTCTGAATTTTTTTAAAATTTTATTTGTTCTTTTTTTTAGGTTCATAATATTATATTGATAATATATAGTTGTATAATAATATTTAAGTTTATGGGAAATTCGTGAAGTGTGTGTGTGTGTGTATCTGTTCGAAATGTTTAGCGTACTTCCCAACATGCAACAAAATTAAAATTTGGTATTTGGATAAGTTCCATAGTATAGACAATGTAAAAAGTATAAAAAAAGCTTTTTTTTTTTTTTTTTTTTTTGGGATGGGGGCAGGGATGAAATGTGTGGCGGAATCCCGCAATACAGAACACCTGAGTTAAGCGGTCTGTAATGCTTACCCCCGCCATTTTTCACAATTTCAATTTCTTTCTCATCCACATCATTGTAAGCCGTATGAAGAACGGGGATTTTATTGGTAAATTATAAAATCTCTGCCGTAAAACAGTTGAAATTTTGCATTTCTGGAAAAATTAATTAAAGTTGTTTCAATCTGATTAATTATAATCAAATGAAGGTGCGTGCAAATTAGAAGATATCTACGTGGATTAACATCCACTGTTAGATAAAAAATCGTTTTCGTTTGTAAAAGCTTTCTGTGGAATTTTTCTCTTCTTCACGCGCTAATTTTTCGACAAGAACAGAAATAACAGAAAGAAAAAATCATCCTATTAATAGGCAGAAAATGTACGTGTCTTTGTAAATTTGTAATTTGAAGTAATCAATCACAGTGCAGCGTCACGCCCATGTTTACAGATGGCGCTCTTACTATTTTCTCCACTTCACCACGACAGATCGCGATTATGCAATTATTATCAGCGTATTGAGATTTTCTTTCCCACATAAATGAAGTTTACACTGAAATGCATGAAGTTCATGCGTCAAAATTTATTAGAGTTTGTAAAACCTCGATTTTTACAGAATTTCGGCTGTGTCGCCGCTCTCTCAATAATCAACGAAGAAGGGAATAATGACGATGCACATGCCCTCATTGTTGCCCAGGCAGGATTATTGGTATTGGCTGTTGGACATTCGTTATTGTTATTGTTGAAACTGGTAAATCAATTTTTTATTTTCTTTTATTTTAATAAAAGTTGGGCTTAGTCATTCAAATTATATGTGGGCTATTGCGAAAGTCATGGCTTTTAAAACATGAGCTTAGAACATCTTTTTCAATCTTGTGTTTTTCAAAAATTTCAGGATATTTAAATAATGGGGCATTTGTTTTACTTCCGTTAATATTGCCTCAATTTCGACTAACCTATTCTTTTAGGGCACCATTATGTTTCATAATGAGAAACCGCAGCGCTGGCTACTATGAAAGTGGTAAATCAATTTTTTATTTTTTTTTATTTTAACAATATTATAATATTATTTTAACAAATAAGCCGATATGCAAATTAAATATGGGTTGTTGTGGAAGTCATGGCTTCTAAAAAAATTAGCTTAGAACATATTTTTCAATCTTTTGTTTTTCAAAAATGTTGAATTTGTTTTACTTCCGTGAATATTTCATGGGTCGCAACTAGTAAAGCTAAATCGTCTGCTGCGACTAAACGTGCATGCTGAGTTTCAAGAAGATCCATTGAGCAGTTTCAAGTCATCTACACTCAAACACTCATTTCGTTTGGAAAACATACTAAAAGCCCTCTTTATTGATACTACAATCCAAAAATTGCCACTATACTAGAAAATTCGTCCAGCGAAAAATGATCAACTATAAATGATGGCCTCTTGTTTTTAAATAGATATTAAGATTCAAGATGATAAAGTGGTTCAGAGATTTTTTAGGATGAATACCCTGCACTTACGACAATCTTACAATCTTACGAGCTTCGGGAGGGCAAAGCTTAAGTAGCATCATTAAAATTGATTGTATTTCAATTAAAAAAAAATACAAATCCAACAATAATTAGAGAAATTTCCATCAATTCCTCGGTGACGCATGCCTGAATCTAAATCCAATTGAAAATTATAAGTTAGGGGAGACGAAGAGAAATACTGCATTAACAGTACAATTTTCTTTGAAACCTTCCTTAATTACACGCTTCAGTTAATGATGCTGTTCTTGAGATAGTCTAATTAATTCAGTTGGGTCTTTGTGCTGCGCTGGCGTTCCCGCTGCTCTGTTCATTAGGCAACACGCCTAATTCAATATTTTCTGACTGTCCGTGAGCGCGTCTTGTGGCTCCACTGCAATTCTACGCAAGGCAAATTTACAAGGATTCTGAGAAACGACATCTGGCGTGAAAAGATACAAACAAAACTTACAAATGTAAGAGTTACTGAATATTGTAAGATAAACAAAGATATATATGTTGTTGGCTTGCCAACTTTGGATTACCCGAATCATACAATTCCTAAATAATTAGAAATCTATATATACAAAAAGAAAAGTCCTGACTCATTCACTCATTCACTGACTCATCAACGCCCAGCTCAAATCTAGAAAGCTGAAATGTTGCACAGAGGTTCCCTGTATTATGTAGACAAGGAATAAGGCCGGATTTTTCGGAATTCCCACGGGATTGGGAATAAAGAGGATTTATATTTTCCCTTTAAAATGACCATGAAGGGTGTGGCGGCCAACCCGCAATAGTTATCCAGAGAAGGCCACATCGGACTGCGAACTCGTATATTTTCCAATCTCGATATTAATTTGCCAAATAAATAAAGTTTTTTTTATGCTATATATGCAAGGGTTCCGGAGCGAAGTGACGATACCCGGCTAGTAAGAAATAATTGGAGTCCAATTTCTTCATTTAATTATCCCATTGGTTTTTTACCTTAACTTTTACACACTGGTCGAGTTTTACCAAAATCAACAGGATCTTATCTTAAAAACCATCTACACTATCTACGAAAGTTTCAACTTTACAGATAAATGGTTTTTAAGTTACCATAGACAGACGGAAAATGAACGGGTAATTTTTGGGCCAAATCTCTTTCTCTATTGGCCGATATGTATTAAAATTAATGGAGAACGTCCTTATAAAATCAAACATCTATCTCTGAAACCTCAGAGGAAGCAAACGGATATATAGTTTTTAAATTACAGCAATTAAAGCGTTTCAAGGATAACGTAGTTTTCTTAGCCTCTTGAGCTTTACCTATTGCTTCGATGTATAGCCATCTTCTTTGCTGCAACTTGCACCCACCTCTAAATTTCAAGATGTAAGAATTTTTGGGATATAATGATCAAAAACGGACGGACGGACAGATAGCGTATTTCGTCTTAAAATTTCATTTCCAAGCTTTTTTATTTCAACCCGTTTTCACTCCGTCGTATATTAGGGTCGTTAGATCAAACCTAAAATACTCTGTGGTAACTACTATGTCGATATAAAAATGAAAATAAAAGTTAAATTAATTTTACCAATATATATCCAACTTTCCTACATAAATATTTATTTAGTTATATCATCAAGGTACTTTAGAGGATGCCCTTTGTAGATAGCGCTTTATCAGTAGCTAACCATAACTAATGTAAAAACAATAACCATGTGTTACTCTAAAAACATAACTTAAATAATGCAGATACTGGACTAAAAACATGAACTAACATGAACTAACGAAAGACAAGAAACAATTCCGTCAAATTCGACAAGTTTAAAGTTTGTCACTGGCCACATGTCGCTCTCTGTTTGGAGGTCGTGCATAATGTTATTGGCTTAATCTTGACTCGCATCTCGGTAAAAGGAAAGAAAGCTCTTCAAAAGTATTAGAAGGTTATCGGCACTTCATGAGCAATGTCAACGTTGTGTTCAAAATTTGTTAAGGCAGCACTTTACAAATGAACTTTACAAATGAATAAAGGGTTAGCAGCCTTTATTTCCAGACAACTTGGCCTCCCCGATCATCCAACCTCACCCCCATATGACTTCTGATTATCATGAGGTCGCATCGTGAGATCAAACTTTGTCAGATCTGAAGGACAGCATTTTACGTCATGTTCTAGCAATTCTAGCAGACGTATTGCGTTCTGCGGAAGAAATGCAATTTTGCGAATGGAAAACGTTGTTGATAACAACGCGCACCAGAGCCCTTTATGAAGAGGAGCTTTAACGTAAACAATCATGTATATAAATACATTTACGTGTGGTTTCTCATTCAAATCATGTTATACCACTTGAATCTTGCATCCTCTGCAGAATCTATTAATTACCAAAGATTCCCAGAATGTTCATGTTCACTTTCGCTTGGGTATTTCTCTAATTTAGATACAATCTTTGATTTCCATTTGGTAATGACACATAATCTGCAATGATATGTTGTGGTTGGCCACCTAACAGTCCTTGTTTATCGTTCGACACATCAGTCCTCACTATGGCGATAATGTTCAATGTTGATCAGTCCTAATATTGTAGTGATTTTTATAGTTGTATCGTAGTTTTATCGTTATTTTAT
>JAFIDM010010028.1:12778128-12817048 GCA_023159025.1 Thereuonema tuberculata | reverse complement strand
CCAGACACCACGAAACACACCACATATTTTGCTGCCGAAACCCCACAATATCATGTCTTTACTGCCTTTTGTTGAATCATCTGCAGTCTGGAAACTGTGGCTATGCAATCGCAAACATAAATATGCATCTTCTTTGCATGTCTCATTGTTGACCACAATTGTTGTACGAATTGAATTGTTGTACAGCACACAGTTAAATTATTATTGTAATAATGCTGCACTTATTCCAAAACAAAGGATTAAAACTCAAAAGTTGCGATAAAGAAGAAACTTATATTTTAAAAAAGAATTCTGCTATAATAATGAGCATAAAGGCGATTGAAGAGTACCTTACTTAACTCACTCGGTGATTTTGAAGTTCTAATTCTTGTCTATTGTGAAGAGATCGAACAAATGTGGCATTGTTTTGGACGTTCTACATCAAAATGCACTCTATCGCTGGATGACGTCACTTCCGCTTTGCTGCTTCCCCTATTTCTTTTTCTCTTCATCAACCGCTGAGACAATGTCTCTTCACAAAAGCGGGCGAGATGCGCGCAGAATATTAATAACGACACCTTTATTGAAATTCTCGGCAGCCATTTCCGTCGCAGCCGGGAACGCTGCTTTTCTCGTTTGAAATACGAGAATTCGCGAGGATTCCTCGGATGCCGGCATTCCAGCCGCTCCTTCACCATTTCTCCACGTAATTGGAAAAGAAGGGGAGACCGGCGAAGACGAAAGCGGAATAGTGGGTGAGCTAAGACCTGCAACGACCCTTAGCGTTCCTAACAGACTTCCGGTCACACAGGCGCCGTTGTCAAGGCGACAGCCTTGTTTTCTTGTCTCTCAAAGAACGGATCGCTTCTCTTTCAACTCCATTACCCCCTCCTGTCACAGCCTAATGGAATCCACCAGTTGTAGTTCAGTCTCTCTACCTTAACTGTCAGACACTTCGATTTCGCTCTCAAATCAATAAGGTTTAGATTCACATTAAAAGCAAAGTGCTAAGTAATCACCTCGTAACTTTTCAAGAACTACTTCGATATCAAAAGTTGGAGAAGGTGCAATTTTTCACCAAAAGGCGCGCTTGCACTTCGTTTTGTACAATTGTCTACCTCCGCCATTAGTTTTTTGATGTAGGAATGATTGGTTGGTCGGTTAGCTTTAATAGCGCAACTGAGACGATGACTATGCTGCGCCTCGAAAGATAAAATAATAATAGAGACTACAAAATTAAATTGTAACACGGGAAAAAAATAGAAACAAAATAAAATTTAATCCGTAAACGATTGAAATAAAAAGCATGAGTATAACGAGAAACTCCTTAAGGAACTTAAGATCTACTTTTATTGTTCCGTAAAATTTTTTTTATTATTTTTTTTTTTTTTAAGTCGTGGAAGTGATACATAATGAAAAGCCTCCGTTTATTTTTAAATTACAATATTAAGTTTTAAAACAGAAATCAATTCTAAAGTAGAATTTCTAACAGAAACAATATGGGTCAGGTAGCCCAGTGGTTTAGCTGCTGGACTGAAGACTGGATGAGCCGGGTTCAACTTCCGGCGGATTCTTTCACTGGCTGTTTCTCCTCCAGACGAACCCTAGGATTCACCCAGTACCCTGTGAAACGGGTACCGAGTTTCTTACTGGGGAGTTAATTGCGGGTGGCGTCGGAATGACCATCCGATCTAAACTAATCCCGTTAGTTGAAGATCGGTAATGACAGCACTCAAGGGCACCCAAGAACCTCATCCCCTACACTGGAACAATTTTTTTTAGCACAAATTAGAAAAAAAAAATCCTTTTTCAGCAAAAATAAGACTTAGATCCGCATTAATGACATCGGCCTCTCACCTTTGACTACCGGGGTTCATGACATCGGCCTCTCACCTTTGACTACCGGGGTTCGGTTCTTATGTAGGTTTCGTGATGGTGGACGATCCGCGCTGTGCAGGTTTTCTCGGGGTTCTCCCGTTTCCCCTGCACTTCTCCTACTATACTTTCTCAGTCTTTCTCTCCATCTGTCCTTATTTCCGTGGATTGTACAATAGACCTCCGGTCGCAGTGCTTGACTTCTCTGCCACCCACATTCACTACATAGATCCGTATTATCTTGCTCAATCGTTTAAATGCAGTTAATTGACTGAACAGGAGCAGTTTTACTTTTCCTTTTGAGCATTTATTTCTCTGTCTGTTTAAACGCACATCGCACTAAAACGGCTAAACGGATTTCCGTAAAATGTGTTACTTAGCTTTTTCTATGATCTAATGTAAAAATAGTCACTTGTAACAGCGTCTTCAACCCTCCGATCCCTCAGAAATGATCCCAGAAATTCCTCACTAGAAAAGCTGGACCAATTCCTTGAAAATTTGTAGAATGATTATGTACGATTCGACTTAAAATGTGAGAATGGTTATTCTAGTCTAACAACCACCCACCCCCTCGCAAATAGATGCATTCTCAGTCTCCACTTGGCGATGGATTGCTGAGCGTATACTTAGAGTATACATTATTTAATAGTGAGGAATTTCGTGAACATTAAATAAAATCTATTACCGTATTAAGTTTTCGCTGCTTAAGTGACAGCTTAATCTCAAACCAGAGTCGTTTGGCGATGTGACAGCTGAAACCGCCGTCTAGAATAACGATACCGAATTTTTTTTCTTCTCATTCAATCTTTTCAGTGACTCTTATCATGTCTTTACTTTTCTCTCGAAGTTAAATTAAAATCTCAATAATTAACAACAATCCTCAACTAACGTGTCCCCCTTTGCCAATTATGTTTACTTGGGACCTGACATCCGTCCAATTTCATTTCGGTACCAAATGAACGAAAACACAAAGTTTTATGTGATAGACGAGCATAATTGAAATCATATATGTAAATCAGTGGTTCTCAAATAAAAGTGAACGGCAATCTCAGCTGTCCAGTTGTGAATTGAGGAAGGAATAACTACAAAGGAAATGTTACTTGAACTTTTTCCACTTTTATACTCGCATCACTCTAAAATGGTGGCACTGTTTTCCTGACTATTGGATACGTTGCTTAATTATGGTCAACTTGAAACATGGTCACAATTATTTTGGTCTCCACTCTCAAGATGCAGTTATATTGTTACACAGTAGTAGCTAATCTTAAGCATTTCCTAATATGTATATTAATGAATAATTTATTTATCATTGCAATTTTCGTGGTACCTCGCAAACTGGTTGTTTTGAATGGAATTTAAAAAAAAATAAGCATTTTCTTTGTAAAGTTTATTATACAATTATATGGTTATTTCAAGATGAGAAAATAAAAAAAAGGCCTTTATTTGTCAATTAGTTAACTATTAGTATTAAAAAAAAAACTCAGATGCCAACTATGGTAAAATATCAACTCCATAAAACACGGAATAAATCAAGATAGACATAATTTTTAAAAATAGAAATAATATGCACGAAGCAAGGATCAACCACAGACATAACCCATATATCTTCATTGTTGACCTTCAATACAAATACATTCTATAATAATTTCTTTAACGTGTCGTGAAACAATACGAATAACTACTATATCGACACTTGTTAAAATCCGTTTAGCCAAAATTTAATTGATAATTGACTAAACTTCAGACAAAGAAAAAAAAAAAAAAATAAAGATTAAAAATTTAAAAGAATTAAAACTCTCATTACGTACGTTTCTCAACCTCTGCAGAACGGTTTCTTTCTCAAATGAAATAAAAATAAAAAATTAAAGTTAAAAAGTTAAAAATCGGCTGTTATTCCCCCCTACCTGGCTTATCTCATCCCTGACTGGGAATCGTGAGAAAAAAAAAAAAAATGTGTCGATATAGTAGTTATTCGTACAAATACATTCTTTTCTATGGTGTATCGGTTCCATTCTTTCCTACATTCTTAGGCGCAGATTTCTGATAATTTTTAATATATATCTGTATCGGAAGAATTGTAAGATACATAGTGTAGTCGGTAATTTCCCATAATCCCTATTATCTAGTAATAAATATAAATATTTAGAATTGAATGTTATTTCAATTGTTGACATTAGAATACAGGTGAATTACAAACATGCTTATCTCACAGCTTGAAGACATGGGTATCATGGGACCCGTATGGCCACAGCAGGACGGACCACCTCCTCACTTCGCTATTACTGGGCGCGGGTTCCTTCATGAACATTTTTCAGGAAGCTGGATTGGTAGCGGTACTCCAGTAATGCCAGCTCCATTGAAATGGCCACCACGAAGTCCTGACCTCACGACGCCTGACAACTCATTGTGTGGAATCATCAAGGCCAACATGTCTGAACGTCATTATGCTACAAATGAAGAATTGCGCAACGCAGTTGAGGACGCATTTCGAACCATCACATGCTACGGACATGCTACAAACAATGTCAAGTAGGACGTGGAGGCGTATGAACTTGTGTGTACAGCATGATGGCGAACACACAGACACATTGCACACTTAATGTATGACTACCAATTAAGGGGTTCGGGAACTTTCCGGCCTCACTGTATAATGCTTACAACAAAACTTTACCACACTTTACCATGTCTTATTTTAAATTGTAATATGATCTTGTGTGGATCTGATGTAGGTCCACTGGTCTGTGAATTGGAGAAGCTGGTTCAATTCCAGATAGTTTTTCCTTAGCAGTCCTAAACCAAACTGATGTAAAATAGGGATCAGTTTCTTTCTTTGGAGTTGAAGCCATTCGGGCACAAGATCAACGATAATTTCATTCGATGGTTGCGATTCATTGGAAGCCTCTAGGTTCACGTAATGTGCAATTGTATTGTTAATACTGCATTGTAATAATCAACATCAAAACTTTATCGGTTTGGAATTTTGGAAGCCTTCGTGGCTTCCTTGCCTCTGCATAATGTATTTTTATAATGATTTTTAAACAATTTTTAATCAAAATTTGTGTGTTTGGCATTGTATTTTGTTAAATTTGAAAGTTGTAATTTTGACGAACGTTAAAGTTAGTATTAAATGATACTATTTCTCCCTTGAGTACGTTTTTACTTTGTTTGTATGTAGATCTTTTTGTCTGCTTGTCTGTTTGTTTGGTAAAATGGCTGAACAGATTTCCATAAGATTAGGTAGATATCTTACTTATGATCCAATAGGACCATTTAATTTGATTCCCAACCTTCTCATATCTCAAAAATCAACGCCGAAATCCCTCGCTTAGAAGAAGGAACTGTGTTTACAAACCTCAGACATGATTATGCTTCTATTTTCTTTTCTTAATTGTCAATGCTTTACAACAGGGGTCTCCAAACTATGGCCCGCGAGGCCCTCTCATCCGGCCCTTGGAGACTTTTTAGTCTACGGAAAAAATTACGGAAATATACGTGTATCCTGCATATCCTAATGATTCCCACTAATATAGGTGTTCATGTGTAGTGTATCAGTGGTTATTAAATAATAACTGAATAAAATAATATTAAATAAATATTTAAAAACAACATCCATGTTTTGATTCTTTTTTATTTGGACCTCGAGTGTGTAGTCGGCCCCCGAACTGCTGTTTGATATTTAATGCGGCCCTTGGGCTCAAAGGTTTGGAGACCCCTGCTTTACAACAAAATGAAGAAGCTTTGTAGCTTCGATCTAAAATATTATATTATTGACTGATTATGTTATTGATATACGAAAAACAAGTGTATTTATTATTTCTCTATCCGATATAGATTTAGCAATTCTAGATATATTTTATTTACATCTTAAGATATTTTTCTAAGCAAAATACATCATGAAAATAATGGGATAAAATATGTTGTTCAGTTTTATGCTTACAAGCAGGCGTCTGACTATCACACTTCTTCAGTATTTATAGCTTACTGGTGAAAATAATTTATTTCCTCTGATTTCCAAAGACTGAAGGAGCTAGAAGAGGATGAAACATTGATGGAAGACTTCTCCAAGGAACTGCTTTTGATATACAGGAAAAGGAGAACATTTAAATGTTATTCTGAGGAAATTGGGACTGTATAAATATGTAAAATTATGCCAAGTTTTGAAATTACAATAAAATTTTAAAACAAGTGTTTATGATTGAAATTTATTGTTGGATATCGTCCAAATTTAGTTGCTAAATAAACTAAATAAAGTCGATATAAAACTAGATATAAGCTCATCTAACTGTATTGTGGTTAAGAGCATGGAGGACAGTGTTGAGATTAGGGAGGGGAAGTTGTTAAGATCAAAATAATATTCTAAGTTGGATCGTAAATCAGTATCTCAGAATGTTTTTGAAGAAAACAGCACTTAGAGAGTTTTAAGAGATGAGAGGGGTGGGTACCAAAACAAATAAAACGACGTTTTAAAGTGTATAATAAATAAGCTATGAACCAAATTTATAAAAATAGGTCGATCCGTTTTAATGTAATGCACGTACAAAAATCCAAAGAGGATAAAAATGCGGAAAAGTAAACAATTAAATAGAAAAGAGAGACTTCAGTAAAAATAACTCCATTTATTTTCATTATTATTTTTTAAATCTTCAACAAACCAATAAAAACCTCAAATAAGTTGCAAAGTTTGGAATATATATTCAAAGAAGACATTAAAATAAAATCTTTGATCACTTGTCCGTAAGTAATCCACCACCTTCACCGCAAGGTTAGTAGGCTAGTCTGAAGCGAGTTAAAGTTACAAAATACGTTTTGGATTAAGAACGGTCGATGGGAGAGAAGAATCGATATACCTGAGGCGACAGTGACGGTATGGTCCAAGTTATAGAAGCAATTGTTACGTGTTGAGCCCCTCTCCGCACAAAGCATCAGTCAAACAAATCGAAGGTAGCTCTGAAACAAAAGCTTTTCATCAACCGAAGATATTAATGCCAATAGCAGAATTCATAGTCGTTTTCATCAAAGAATTTCGCCCGATTTTAAAGAATTACAATAACATAAAAAATATCGGATTATTTTTTACATTTATTCACGAATATTTTACAGCAGCTAGTTTTTCAACCCGCCTTCCCTGTTGTATTATTTCGTGAAGTGAACGTTAGGTTTCTTAGGGACTTGCTTGGATGTTGACGATGGGAAGATGTATAACTTATTTCTTTCTCACTCTTATACAAGAGGGGCAATCTGTCTTGTTTTTTTTGAAAGGACTTAATAACAAAAAGTAAGCCCTCCCCCCCTCACCATACCCTAGATCACGAAGAGGTTAATGGGGTCTTTCAGTAATTAAGACTTATCGAAAAACAGTATGGCAAGGCGTTAAGAAGCGGATATACTTTCTCTGCACCGTTTCTCAAACTCACCACAAAGATTACAGTCATTTCAGTCAGTGTTTGAGGCTCTCCAATTGTAATGAAATAGTATTTGCAGACTAAAAGTCCAATATAAATCTCTGCACTCAAAGGCACTGATTTATTTTTATTTATCTCACTTATTTCTTTTTTCAGTCTGTCTAATTAATAGTTTCTCTAAATTTATTTTATACTTTTGTTCACTCTTTTTTTGCTGGAGGTTATGTATTTATTTTCTAAATTACGTTTTGTAAAACATTAAATTTTATTGAAAATTATAATTACAAAATAACTTGAGTTTGATTACTTTGCTATTGTACATTTTTCATATAAATTAAAGTTACTATAAATTAATGTTTGTAAAGTAATTTTTAGCCGACTTTTCTAATTGGAAAATGAGATTATGTATGCTCCTGTAAGTGTGTGACACCAATACATCTGAACCACTTGATGGATCTTCTTCAAATTTGGTCTACATATTCCAGGACTGGGGACGATCGTTTTATATTTGGAATCTTTTCCAATTGGATCCTTAGCGATTAATTAGCCACAGAAAATTCAAACGTTCCCAAAGAGAAGCATTGGAATTTCACCAATGGATTTTTATCCTGTTTCTATTAATATCTCACTGTCTTAAACAATAAATTTTATGTTCTTAATCTTTTGCGCCAGGTGTAATAGGATGAAAATTAAAATCGATTTAGACAGTTTTAGTAAATAATGGCAGAATTTTTTAAGAGAGAGGGTATTCGAACACATCAGTGCCTTTAAAAATAATTCTTTACAAAATCATACATTTAAAATTTCGGCTTTGTTGGATATCAAATTTTAGAATTACAGTGACTACAGTAAAACCTCGTTAAGTCGTCACCCGGATAAGTCGTCACTCCGTTTAAGTCGTCGTTTTCCTTTGGTCCCGACAAGGTCTCATACACTATAATGTAAAATAACCCTCCTTTACCCGTCACCAAATTTAATTCTACACCGGATAACTCGTCACCCTCAAAAATGGCCAAAAGCATCTTTTTTCTCCATTTTGCATGCAATCGTCTTGTCTTTCCAGTTTCGCCCCTTCACTTTAAGAAAGCCAAGCCTTTACGGAAAATTTTCGACCACGCCTGTCACTTCATTCCTTTCCTACCCCTTCGGAGGATTTGTGTTCATTGAATATCGCTGCTAATCATTCAAAGCTGCGACTCTGTCGAGTGTAGACGTTTTTCTTGACCACTAGTGAGTGTGATTTCATTTCATAGTCAGCAAGCCCCGCTATAAGGGCTACTTTTTCTCTTGCAATTTCGTGGTTCGATTACATTTTGAACATGCCAGGGAAACGAAAACTTACCTCGTTATCTTTTAAAGAAAAAAAAGACTTAACTTTACTTTTCAAAAATCAAATGTTTCGAAAACAGCTTTTGACAAAGAACACTATATTCCCAGGACTACATTAAACGATATTCTTTCATCGAAACAAGTAATTGAAGAAGCTGACTGCAAAGACAAAAGAAAGAGAATGAGGAAATCGAAGTTTGACGAGATCGAGAGGTTTTAGTTCGATGGCTAAAACATTCCAGATCGCAAAAGATTTCTTCCGTGATTCTCAAAGAAAAGCCATGGAAATTGCTAAGGAGTTGAACATTGAAGATTTCGGCAGCAGCAATGGTTGGCTGGAACGTTTCAAAGACAGACGTTGCCTTTCTTTTAAACGATTAAAATGGGGTAACTATAAAAACTATTTTTTTTTTCTATCTTGTTTTTCTCACCGAATCCTACAGCAATTCATGAAAATACTTGTATTTCAGTGAGTTTTTTTGTTGTTGTTTGTTTTTTTTATCAAAAATTCCCACTCCGCCTAAGTCGTCACTCCGCTTAAGTCGTCAAAAATGTTTGGTCCCTTGAGTGACGACTTAACGAGGTTTTACTGTATTTATAATTTAAAGGTGTATGAGACAAATTACGTCACCGAGGTATTTAAATTCTTTCATAAATATCAGATTAAAACAGTCGACGAGATGTAAACAATGGCCGTGAAACTACACGAATATAAACTAAAGAATTATTTGCACTGAGGGCTGGAAAGGACTAGAACATGAAAACTCCTCATTCACTACTTTGAAATGCATTAAAAAAAAAAAATTATAAATGTAGAAGTGTAAACATTAATAATCTTAAAGGTAGTATTTTAATTCAAACAGAGCTGCCAACTCTTGCGAACTGCACTGAATTGTAAACATTCTTATTCGTATTAAAATAACACACAAATTAGAGGAGGTTGTCATTTAGAGAAAGATAAAATTATTTCCTTATGCAGAAAACGTCATTGAAGATGGACTATGCCTTAACAAAGGTAAAGATGCTTGTGGAAGAGAGGACGGATTACTAGTTCTTTGTTGAAGGCATATATAAAGCTGAAAATACATTTAAACTTCAGATTATTCATTAGAAAAGGAATAAGATATTTCTGCATTAGCTTCACAACCAATTACTATAGTTTTCAAAACAAAAAGGGTTTGCCATATGTGGTCATTATGTAGCGATCGATTTTGTCTGGAACAAACGTCACCAGTCATGACGTCATCAACTTAAAACTCCGAGCAATCAGTCCAAGATGGCGTCGTTTTGTGATTGCATAAGCGTGACCAAGAAAGGACAACTTTGCGTAGCCAAGCAAGGGGAATAGTGTGGAACGTTTGTAATTCTTTCACTTTTAAATAGTACTATGTATTCGTAACTGCAGGAAATACAAAAACCAGAATGTTTTCGTAATTTTTATAAGATTCAGTTATGGATTTCAGCAATAGATGGCGCTATTACGTCCTGGAAACATCAATCTATAAGGAAATTATGTCATCAAAAGCTCTTCTTTCATGAACTGAACTTGTAGTACCGTAAAACAAATGTTTGCCTTTTAGGGCATAGCTTGGCCATTCAAAAGCTGCAAAATCAAATTAGAAAATTGATTGAATTGCTGATGATTGTTTTCGATCATCGATGATCATAGTTTAAAAACTGCGATTCAGAAAAAAAAGCTGGAAAAAGGCAATTTGGATAATAAAAAAAAAGCTCTGCTATGGCTTATATTGTGGAGTATATTACTCCAAGCATACGATGAATCACCTTTCTTTTCAATAATATCTAGTGCGATTGCCGTTCAATTCAGGCTAAACACTGTGAACATTGTGTGGTTGCTGAGTTCTTTTAAGAATAGGAATTAAGGAATAATTACTAAAAATTAGGTTTTAAGGACAATGTGAAGCTCATATTCTGTTATTTGAGACACTAACCTCTATATGAATAAAACATAGACATTATGAATGGATAATAAAATTGGAAGCAATCTCTCTCACTAATATATAGCAGATCTGACAGTTTTATAATTAGTTACTGGGGATATTAATTGAAAGACTGAACAGAATAATTACGGAAAAACACAAGTTCAATAGAGATCAGGTAATTTCACAAGGTTTGAAAATCTTTAAAGAACTTAAATATTTGTTTTAAAAAAATTAATTTAAAATTTCCATTAAAAATATTAAAGAAATATAATGAAAAAAGGATATTAGCAGTAAATCTAAAATTCTTTCATAAAATGGAGATAAAGTAGACTTAAACCCCATAATGAATTTCAAGTTTATTAACGTAGATATCATCTTCTTAATAATTTTCTTAAATAAATCCACATTATCTATGCTAAGTAGTAGAATAGTGAAGTTGCCACGAAACTTTTTTTTTGTATTAAAAAAAATCCCTTAGTGAAAGGCCTTATTTTTTAATTTGTTTTTCAATTTTTAAATGCATTGAAAAGTCAGATTCTTAGAGAACAAGCTATTTTTTTCCATGAACAGAAGAAAGATCTCAAAGCCCACTATCCAAAAATAAAAGAAGACATTTTCTAAGTCCTGAAAATCTCAAGAAAGAAAAGTTGTTATTTTTTAAATTATAATATTCACATTACTTACTTAAATTGTTTAAAACCCACTAACTTTAATTACATCAAAGCATCCGGAATTAGTGGATTAACTAAAATATTCATTGTTAGATGTCAGTGTTTCGGCTCTAATGCTTTTCTGTAGAAATTTTTGTCATCACTCATATTTCGACAAAGACCTACACAATAAGAATTTTAAATATAAATTCCTTTTTTCTTTAAATATGGAAACTAAGTTTCTAGATCGCTCCAGCGAAAAGTTGTTAGGGTAAAACATATATAAATACACAGACAAATACGATGAGAATTCCATTCTTTGGAAAGTAAGTTAAAAGTCATTAGAAAAAGTGCAGTCTCTCAACCTTCCAGAAGTAGGAAACAATTGTACGAATCTCACCTTTGTATGACATTAGGTTAATTCCAAGCGATTTAATTTTCCACTCCATTTATTTCGAGATTGATTGCTCTGGAATATCATCGAAGTTATCTAGTGTGTCCTCGCATTTCCCAAATGCAAAGTTTCTTCTTTAGCTCATTGATAGCTCTATGGCAATAGGCTTTATTCTGAATGACATTAAAAATATTTTTCAAGAAAGAACATAATACCTACTTTCCTTAAAAGGACAATGGGCAAAAATGTATGGGAAGTTGCCCCACCCTACAAAGTGATAAAATATATACCTACAGAAAGATCTCATTAAATAAATAATATTTATTATTTACTTGAAATAAATGATAATATTAATTAATAATTAATATTTTCAAAAGTGGTGAATGTGGATGGCAGGGAAGCCAAGCATCTACAGCGAATAATATTTACTGTTACCGAAAATACGATATCTTAAAAATATGATAATGATAATTAAATAATATATCCTGGAATTAAGATGTCAACTAGATAAGTCATATCTAGAATTATATAACTCCGAAAGGACTAATAAGTGAGACAAGTCGTAATAATAAAAAATGCTCTATTTATGGAGATCTTTCCTTATCTATATCCCTTATCGCTACACAGTGGTGGGGCAGATCTGCCCAATCTAGTTTGATATCTTAAAAATTTTTTTTCCTTATTAAAACCAAATTTTAAAAATCTAAATGTTAAAAAATTAAAAAAATCTACTGAAAAAGAAAAGTAAAATTTTATATTAAGAATTAGTTAAAATGATTTAGTATTGATTATTTAAGAAATATAATAGAAATCCATTGCTTAGATTCCAGTGCTTTTCGATCTACATTGTTTCCGCCTTCTGACACTAATTTCTCGACACTCACCATTCGGAAAATATTTCAAATATAAAAGGTCGATTGATCCTTGTTCTTGAATATACATAGCAAGTTTAAAGAAGACCCATCCACCAGTTGAAAAGTTATTAGAGATGAGAGACATACACACATGCAGACTGAGTGATTTTAATGAGACTCAATTAAAAATGCCAGCTAACTCGACACTTACAAATTAAAAAGTGCTAATAAAATAATTCCATAATAAAACCGTGACGCACGTTTCGTGACCTCAACAGACCGGTTACTTTGTCAAACATAAAATACCCCTACCTCCTCCAATCCTCCCTTGTTGGGAGTCGTCAAGCAAAAGACTGAGATCACGAGACCGGACTCTTATATAAATCTCCCCCTGGTGTAAACATATGTAATTAATTTTTTTTTTTATGTTCGACAAAGTAACCGGTCTGTTGAGGTTACGAAACGTGCGTCACGGTTTTATTATGGAATTATTTTATTAGCACTTTTTAATTTGTAAGTGTCGAGTTAGCTGGCATTTTTAATTGTTCATTACGACACGTAAAACAGTTCACAGCTTTAATGAGACTCACTTTACAATTGAAAATAGGCTTTAAAAAAAAATAAAAAAGCCCATACATGGAAAACTCAAACCTGACAAAAAAAATGAGTACAATATCTTTTCAAAAGATCGCACAATGAGGAATATTACAATCACATATAAAATTCCTGCTATTGTTAGGATAAACACACCTGCGCAGATTTTCGACGTACTGATGTAAAGCGACTAAGTGTTCATGCACTTAGGAATTGCAAACGACTGGAAAACGTATTGGAAAACCCGTCTCAGCTCTGAGAGCCACTGAGTAAGACATGTGAAACTGAAATTTCAACACTAAAGTTTTTATCAACTTCACGTTCAATTTCTTCGTAGGGACCCTCACACACGAAAAAAAGATGTTCATCAAGTTTGACGAAATATCTACGTCAAGTTTCAAGAAGATTCATTAATTGGAAAACTTATCACGTGAAACCAGTTTACACACGCACTGAATATTAAGCCTAATTTTTATTAGAATTGAGCTGAAACGAAATGTAAAATAAAAGTTATAAAAATAAATACCCGTCAATAGCTTGCTGGATTGGTGTTAAAAAAATGAAAAGCCTATTTTTAACAAAGGTCTGTTTACCTTATCACAAAGTTTCTTTGTATTTTAATCTTGACCATTACGCTTTAAATAATTAATTATTTAAATAAGTAATTATTTAATCTTGAGAATTTAATTGCTTTAAATAATTATTTATTTATTCTTGAGAGTTCAAATAAATTTAAATAATTTTTATTTAATCTGGACAGTTTGATTGCTTTAAGTAATTACTTATTTAATCTGGAAAGTTTAATTGTTATAAATAATTATTTATTTAATCTGGACAGTTTAATTGCTACAAATAATTATTTTTTTATTCGTTTTAAAATCGGCAAATATTTTCAGTCAAATACGGAAGTAGATTTAAATTTTAGGGCACTAAATCATTTCCCTTTTCTGAATCCTTAGCTGCTGTTAAATTTTTGTGTTTTATTCTTCTTAACAAATCTAAAACAAATTGATTGACAAGATATAGTTGGCGTACCAACTTCATGATAAAGAGTTCTTAAAAATTTGTTGAGAAAATATTCATTCTGTCACTTATACTGACGGTTATGGCTCGTAGTTCTTATCTATTAGCAAAGTATGTATCAAAATCAAAAGCAAATTTCCTTCTTAAGACAAATGTAGGTCTAATATTCCGGATTAGTTGGATATAGAAGTTTCTGAGTTGCCGCAGTTATTGTGCATTTCCAACAAGGGTAATTTGAAAGTTTTTTCTTAGCTGCTTAACTATCGATCCAAAAATCAATAAAGATCTATTTTTCTCATAACTTACAGTTAACTCCAAAATTTCATCTTTCTTGGATGTGTGGTGTTTGAACTGATCAGAGACGAAGGATATAAGTATTGAGGCCTAAAAGTATACATTAGCCTAAAGCTTTTTTTTTGTTCTAACGTGTTTTTCTGTACGACTTACCTTTAGCGCCTTACAAATGTTAGACTAAACCCATAATATCTGTCTATTATGCGGGTATACAAAAGTAGAAAGAAACTAATTAACTTTTACATGGAAGGTAACATTATTAGCCTGCTTTCCTAGGAAGTAAGGCTCAGCAAAGTAGTCAGTCTACATGTATGTGTGTATGTAACTGTGTGCCTTAAATTTCCTAAAAAAGTTTGAACAATTGACTCTTCCTGAAACTTAGCATGTACAATTAAATTCAAGAGGCAAACTAACTTTGAAATTTCTTTTCCTCCTGGATCCTATTCAGGAATTTATCGTGAGGAAATTAGCCAACTTCCCATAGAAGAGAATCTAAACAATGGATTTATTAGATTTCTTAAACAGAGAATATTATTAATCGTCTTATTGCGTGCGATAGCTGCAATATCGTTAAGATTAATTGCATTCAGACAACTTCAGTAGTTTCACGGTTTTAATTATTTTCAGAAATTTAAGAAAAAAAATCAACCCTCAACTGCTTGTATTGTAAAAAAGATATCAAGATTTAAATGAAAATAGCTTTCAAGTTCTTTCACGAACTTCTTGAATGTTTGTAGACTTAAATTTTTCTTTATTAATGTAGTTGAATGAAAAAAGTATAGTTTAGACATCATTTATACTGAAGATGGCACTATGGAAGCAATCAGAAATGCTCTTCTTACTCTCTAGGCCATCACAAACTGTCATAGGAAATTAATAACAGATGGTTTGATCCTGGATGCAGAACAGTCAGCAAAACAATGGGCATCACGTTCAAAGTATGATTACTGTGCAAGCAATGTTCGAACACCGTCCATCAATGTCACAATGCGAGTTACTTTGAGACTGACCTAAGCACAGATAGTAGCAAATCCTAAATAACTTTTGCAACAAGTTTCTTTCTTCTGTCTCACTGCTCTTTTTTTAGGAATTCAGCGTAAGTGGTCCCATTTTTCATTCTGAGATAAAACAAAAAGTTCAAAAGAGCGAAAATAACGTGCGACACCAGAAGACATAGTAAAACTAGATATACATATGCTCAGCCAAGAATCGCGCAGTGGAGACTGTCCATTGGGAGGGTGGAGTTAATTTTGAATATAGGGTGAAGGATGGAGACCAAAACAATACTGCTTATGGTTTAAGTGGAACTTTAAGTAAACAATCAAAATGGCTGTAAAATAAAGAAAAAGAAGAAGGAAAATGGTCAAGCGGAAAGGTGACATGTTGCGAACTCTGTCAGTTACTATGATTTAAATGTTTTAAATTCTAACATCCTAACAGTCGTTTTTATTTGAAATACATTACACAAGTATAAGCTAAGGTATCCATCATGTGAGAGACACGAAGCAGTCAGAGGTAGGAATCCATTGTGGAACTGAAGGGTTGGTGAAGACCAAATAATATCTCTCACATTTTAAGATCACACTTATCGTCTTTTCAAATTTCAAGGAAATCAGTCCAGCCGTTTTAGTGAGAATTTTGGATATCATTTTTGAGAATGGGAGAACTGGAGATCACATTACATGTGGCATTTCTAAGTTGGATCAAAAATGATCTATTTATCAAATTTTGTGAAAATCCGTCCAGGTTTAAATAATACAAATGGACAGACAGAGAAAAAAGATGTTCAAGTGGAATGAATAGTGAAAATAGAAACTCCCTCTCAATTCAACACATAAAAAAAAAGCACCCCCAGATCAATGTGTGGGCTCGCCTGCAAAACATTTCTTATGGTGTAGCAAAGCATATGTTCTCTAGAAAAGGTTTACTTTAGGACAACCCAGCGCCTTAATGGGGCGTTTTCGGATATGGGTTCCTTAGGAATATATTGATCCTTAGCCATGCCCCTTTACGTGGTTTGAAGATTACACACGAATTTTGGAACAGCCCAGGACAGCTGTTTGTCATTCATTAGCATTTACCTAATGAGAGTTCACCTAGTGAATATGTGGTTTCAACCCTGTGTTTACTTATATTTAAGGCGTTTTATTGTTTTTAATGCGCTATGGAAATTCATTTGTGGCCTCGAAAGCTGACACATGAGTTTCCCAATTTATTTATTAATTATGTACTTGTTGTTTATTTAACTGTGGAGGTGTCATTCTCTATGTAAAGTTTCCATACTTTTTAAATGTAGTTATTTTACATTTAAATTTGGTGAGATGTTTAGGTGTCATTCTCTGTTTGATGTTTAGTTCTATTGACTTCCGTATTTTGCCCTTGCTGCTTACTGGTGAGTATTCGCAGCTGATGGCCGGTAATGAGAGAGAAACAGCTGTCCTGGAATGTCACCTAGTAAACACTTAGTCTTAACACTTGCTGGAATAATAAAACTCCACAAGCTCAATCAATAATCAAAGCTCGTTTCAAATCGTATTTAATTCAGATACATTTCAAAGTCTGCAACGACCGTTTTGTAAGTAATTTAAAAACAAGGTTAATTCAAATTAGGTTTTGTTGGTTTATTAAACATAAAACCTCTATAAAACATAGAATAAACATTCTTGTAGTCCGTAAATACAAGAAAAAATGAAATAAATAAATAACTTTTTAAACTTAATTAGTTAAAATATCCATTATTTTTTTTTGTTTAAACAAAGAAATTAAAAAAAAATGATATTTATACTACAGAGGAATCCAGTTAAAGCGAACCCTTACGGATAATTGAGTCCTCGGATAATCGGCGTTTTACTGTTTCAAAGATTAAGAACTTTCTTTAAACAATTCAGCTTTGTTCTTGTTTCTCTTTTCTATCTTTATTCTGTTACTTTTTGATGATCATGTTTTACTTCACAAGTAACAGAATTTTAAATCCTCCATAACTCTACGTTAAGTAAGAAAACCAAACTTGGTAGTGATGTACTTAGGGGAAATTGGATGACGTTGCTGTTTATGTCTGGCTTTTTATAGTAGCTTTATGAGTATCTGCAGCTTAAGGTTGAAGGGAGATAACAGTTTCATGGAAACACATGTAATAAAATAAGGATTTGGGATTTTGTTTTTGAAATAAAAGTTCTAAAAGATAAAATAATATTACAGATTTCTTTTACATATAATACGAATTAAAATACCAGTAGAATATGTAGACTTTTTTTAGTTTCCAGCGCTCATAAAAATTTTTATGTTTTGTTAATGATATATTAATTTAATGAGGTATTCGATCACAATATACTTGTGGCAAAGCTGAACTCTGAGGGATGGGCAGAGGGTGTAGAGACGTAAATAAGATCCTGCAAGTTGAACTATAAATAAGCAGTTATAAAATATGAAAGAAATCAACCTCAGGTTGTTTTGGATAGAAACCAAAATAAATGTGTCTGCTTTAAGCTGGATCTTAGATAACCAACCTATGAAATTTCAAGGAACTTCTGACAGCCGTTTTAGCGGGGTACGCATAGGAACAGATAAATGCAAAAAAATACTAGAATACTTTTCTCCTTTTAAACAAAGGAAAAACATTTCGAGTAATAAGAATATGCAGTTTTTACAGACTCATAACTTCATTTTGCATAACAAGGTATTTTTTATTATCATATACTTAAAAAAAAATTCTCTTATATTAAGTTTTAAGTCCATATTTCTTCTTAATCTCTTCTCTTCTACTTTTCATATTAATATAAATAACCATATTTTACACCAATAAATATATTTAAAAAATTTATTTAATATATTTATTGGTGTAAGATGTGGTTATTTGTAATTGTATAAAGTTTGTTTGTCCCGTTGTTTGTTTGTTTGTTTGTTTACGTATTTGGATCCAGTTTGAGCTATCAAAACCAAAATTGGCAGGATCATTAATTGGAATCTAGAACAAGTTTTAGCCGAGTTTGGTTCCGATTTGATCCTATTTACGGTATCTATGATCAAAAATAGATTGATTTGCAATAACGAAACATAAGAAATATAGAAATAACGAAAATCTACATAGTTTATTTTCGGTTTCGATAACATATCATTAAGGGCACTGAATGAAAGGACGGCTGGTTCGTTATTTCTTGTCCTCTACCACCAGAAAATGCCGATACTTAATATTTATTGAACACCTCCTAGTCTTTAATAAATAGAACTCTGCAATACCTTCATCGGAAATGCTACGCAATTTCACGTTCAATTATTTTAAAAGTATTCTTATACTATCAATAATTTATTTTATAATACTTTATAGAGATAAAAAAATTAAAATAAGATGCAAAAAGTTATTAGAATTATTTCTAGAATAAAAAGTGTCTATAAGAACAGAAGCCTATTTTATTTCAAATTAATTTTATTTCTATTTATTATTTCGTGAAATCAGTAGAAAAGAAAATTGTGCATTTTCATAGCACACATACCTATAGTATCTTCAATATTTCCTTTATTAAAAATTAATGAAATCTACATCCATTCATGTCATTTTAAAAGCATTTTGTTTAATAGAATCAAAGCACGTTACTAAGTGAATTATCAGGAGCTGTTACACTACTACAGAGTTCATGATTTTTCATGGGGAAATAGTTGTTTCGTTTTGAATTTTTTTTCTATAGAACTTTATTTTGTCATCTTCACACTCAGAACTTCTCACTTGGGATGTTATTTTTAACGCGTGTTGATAAACAAAAAACTGACGCACTTATCGAGGTGTAGTAAAGCGGTGATCAGTTGATAAGCCATTATTCGAGATCGACGATCTACAGGTCTTCAAATAAAAGTTGGTGTGTACCAATTAATGAAACAATACTTTACTTTTGAGTCTTGATGCCGTGTCGTATGTCAGAAAGTGGCAGCGATTGATTAATAACTTTGAACGTCATTTCCGGATCAATCTTTCGAATCCGCTAGTTTTTTCAAAATGGCAGATACTGAGAAGAAAATAACAAGTGGGCCGAATTTTTCACTTGAAAATACGAATTTTCATGGCAAGAATCTTCAAATGAAATAGCCATATCTAACGTTATTGTGGAACTTTTAGAAGTGTAGTTATCTCTAATTCTTCATCAAAATCACAGAAATATAGAAGCCGATGTAGCCATCTTGAAAAAGGTAAGCAAATGCGGGGGCTGTTGGGAGTTTTCTAATTTAGAAATGATTTAACGAAAGAAAACTGGACAGCTAAATTTTGATGATTTAGTAAAATGTTGATACACAGTCAATATAAGGGGGAGGGGGGATGAACAACCGTCAATTTTAAAGAAAGGCTGGTCCATACCACCCCTAAACCTTTCATTTTATCCTATCGAAAAACTAGTTACATTTGATAGTGAATATTTTACAGCAGTGTTTTAAATATAATTGGCACGCCTCTTTATAAATGAAAATTCATTTGTGTTAAATGAAATCCATTCATTAGACTAGAAACAGATGTCTGTTATAAAAGATATTTGCTATCTCTTTAATTCAGCATGTGTCAAAAGGGGGGCTTTCCATCAAGTTATACCAGTTATTTAACGCCATTCAACGTTCTCGAAATATCTACCCTGTCAAGAATTAGATTGATTAAATATGGCTGTCAACGCTGTTGCAAAATTCTTTATCTAATTGGAAATGCTTTGAATTGAAAACCTAGAGCGAAGCAGACGCACTTCCACAGAAACCATCTACTTATCAATATCTAGCTTTTCATTGACTGACATGATTGGATTAAACAAGCTGCCTCAATGTACGGAATAATTCTCCTCGCGCTTTCGAATGAATGAATTGGCGCCAAATCGGATCACGTTGCAAGGGTTTGGTGTGATCTACATTAAAGGATTTTCCTGTGGGCGGAAAATAAAAATGGTTCTTTTCTCCATTTCTGTTTGTAATTAGGCTTAACAGTTCTACTTTGAAATTTTAATTTTGACATGAATTATTTTTAGGTTAAGCAATGCACAGTTGACGTGACAACTTTCGCTTATTTTTGCAGTTATTTTGTAAATGGAAGTTGAAGAATATAAAAGAGGAATAAAAGAAAAAGTTGTTAAAAAAAGGAGAAGTTGAGAACGTATCAAATAAGAAGTCTTTGAGAAAGAAAAAAATAAACAAAGAAAAGAATGTCAGCAATTTTTACACAGACGAGACTACAATCGAATACTGAATGGTTTACCAAAGTATTTTAGCAGTTTTTGACCCGCGGCGTCTTATCTATTGGTCTGATTTGTACTGAAATCGATAGCAATGTTTCAAATCAAAATTAGAACCTTCTATCCAAGTTTCAGCCTTGTAGGATAAATAGCTTATGAGTTATATTGATCCGTGCTGACAACGGTCGGACGGATAAACGGACCGACTTAAATTGAATTCTAAAAATTGTTTATTCATTATTCTTTTTTCTCATTATCAATCAAATGCAGATTCCAATAATAATGAGTATTTGCAGACTTTTGCTACTGTAATTTTCGTTTTTTTTTTTTTTTATATATTGCATTTTATTTATACGTTCTGCAATGTTATTTTAAAAGTAACATTGATCTTTCTTATTGCAACTGCATTTTATTTTAAACAAGATACTTATTTAGGTTTCAATAAAGATATTTTGTATTTGGTATTAAATTGCTAGTTTGGATTTTTGCTTTATAAATCACATTTCTATTTATACGAGAAAATTGTTACTATATATATTTTGTAATTGAAGAGAAAAAAATTGAAATAATCTTTTTTTTCCAAGTGTTGTATTAATGAATAAAATACGAAATTTGTGAATTGTATAATTATAAAATTTGAATTAACAACTGAAATTTATTTCACCTTCTAGATGGTTCCATCTGTAATATTAATTTATCTTCCACGAAATCTAGTTTTAACTTCAGAGGATTTATAAAATTATAATGAAACAAAATCATTCACTGTAGAGGATTCGTGTGCTATCTAAAATATAAACTATATAAATATTATATTACTAATAAATAACTACTAATGATGCACTGATGAGTCATGGCTGGTACTGATTACTAACACCAGAATAAACAAATAATTGAATGTGCCCATTACTATTACTGGGCAAAGTCAATTACGATGCATTACTAATTAATGCTGTACTGATAGGATCAATTATGACGCTAATGCAGGACAGACACAATCGTTTTTAAAGTATTACTAATATGGAGCAGCCAATTGTGACATTATCACTAATGCAGGAAAGGCACAATCAATTATGACGTACTGGATTATTAATGCAGAAAAGAGTTAATCAAGATATACTACTGGTGATGGACAAAGACAGTCAATTATGATGTACTACTAATGCCTGGGAAGATAGACTCAATTACAACGTATTATTACCAATGCAGGATAAAGATAGTCAAGACAGTACTACTAATACAGGAAGTGAATCCAGTAGCCCACTGCAGATTGGAGGGGGAGGTTTAAAGACCTGGACTGATGTCAGGGATTTTTTCCTCAGTAAATTCTTCTCCAGACGAATCTTAGGGTCCACCCAGCTTTCTGCAAGAAAGGTACCTAGGGGGTACAGGCGGGGCCTGACCACCCGACCTCATCTCAGTCTCGGGTGAATGAATCGCAGGCAGCCTTATCTCCAGGGGCCCCATTATCTCTTAGCGAGCCCCCATCGCATGCACATTGCTTTCCACTCATGCAGGGAAGACAGATTCAATTACAATGATCACTAATGCAGGACAAAGACAGTCAATTATAATTTATTACTAATGCAGGGAACATAGATTCAGTCATTAAGCATTACTAATGCAGGACAAAAACAATCAATTACAATGTATTATTGATGCAGAGAAGATAGATTCTATTATAAAGTATTAACTTTGCAGGACAAAGACAATCAATTACGATGTGTTATTAATACAGAACAAAGACAGTCAACTAACGCGAAACAAGTTTTAAATGTACTCACTTTACGCTGTATTATTAAGGCAGGAAAGATAGATTCAATTGTAACGTATTACTAATGCAGGACACAGAAAGGCAATTACGAAATATTACTAATGCAGGGAAGATAGAGTCAGTTATTACGTATTATAATGCAGGACAAAGACAGTCAATTATTCTGAACAAATATGAGAGCCTTGATATGGGTGAACGCTTTCTAAATGATACTAAAGGCATTAATATCAACAGTAAAACACTATTTACAGACGGAGATGGGATATAGTAAAATTCATAAGACTATGAGCAAACAATTTTGATGGATAAGAAATTTCTGAAAACATGCCACAATAACCAATTCTTAATTCTCAAATTACGGATCCTGCTCAAAGTATACAAGAAGAAAGATCCGGATGGTTTATACCAGGTATGTCCTGTAATAAATTGTAACAACTCATTTCTTTGCTTGATCGTGTAATGCAAAACAAGCTACGATTTTTATATATTTCTTCAAAATTTGAAGTCCAAAATAACCTAGATGATATTAATAAGTTTCGAAAGTTGGATGTTAAATGAGATCATAATCGACTGGTTTTGTCACGTGATCACACAGTAGTTATACATCTTATACTAGTATTCAAAGCTGAAGAGTTTGTATGTTTGAATGCGCTAATCTCAGGAATTACCAGTCCGATTTGAAAAATTCATTTTGCATTAGATAGCCCGTTTATTGAGGAAGGTAATAGGCTGTATAACATCAGACTACGACCAATAGGAGTGGAGCAGTAGACATAAGCGTCAACCAACGGATGCGACGGCGGCACGTGGCACGACGAGAACTGAACATTACCGAGAAGGGCCGAATTTAACGCGGGTGACACCGCGGGGAACAGCTCATTTAGAAATAAGTTTTTCAAAAGTTACAAAATTAAGAGTTTGTAATTTCTTAAAGAGTTCTTAGAAAAATCCACACAGAAGTGAGAAAAAAAACACCACTTAAATTCAGGGGGAATAATTACACATGAAATTACAACTAGGTTACAAATGGTGTCTTCATATTATAAGGTCGTATTAGCAAGTGGTCATATCCGCAAGTGTGTTGCCAAGAGTATGTTGCTTGTAATACGGAGAAGGGTTGATCGTGAAAATACCATTCTTTATTCCGAACGTTTTGATCTCAGCAGTAAAAGTAACTCCAGTTCGACAAGAATTTCTGTTGAACCCCCAATGACATCCATCGATAGGGAACTATAAAATTCCCTAAAAGTACCTCTATGGTCGAATTCTCTGCAAAAGATTTCCCTTGCCATTTATCTCTCCGATAATCTAACCTCCCGCACACGAGAGGCCATCGGAAAAGGCCGTTTTCCCGTCGTGGATTGTAAAATCGGGTTTCCTTGACACTCATTCGGGCCTTAAACGCGCGTTAATCCTTCCAGTCCCCTTAGGTATCGCCAAATTGCTATCAGTTTTATTTGCTGTTCGAGGCTGATGAATGATCTTCCGGATGCTGTATGCGGAATTTTGGTGGTTCAATTACGGTCACGGCTTACTGAAGCGTCAGACCGGGGAATCTTTGCCGTGCGAAATCCGGTTTCGACTACCGGCTTATGTATCGGATTGGTAATGTAAACACACACGGAAATGTGGTGGAATTCAAAGATTTTTGTATTTCCAGTCACGTCTCATTCATAAAAGTTTCAAAAGCCACACCACAACGGCAAATTGGCGTCATTTCATATTGCTTTTACCTTGGCATTAAAAAACAAACTGTTCAACTTCGAAGATCTGAAAAGAGATTTTTACCTGAACGAGCATCTTAGTATCCGTATCAAAAAGACATTCAAAGTTACTTTTTAAGAACTTTTGATATCCTTTGAAAAAAAATTCTATCGTTTCAAATAAACAAGAAATTCAAGAAAGAATTTAAGCCGAATTTTCTGAAATGTCCTTGTTTACTTTTTTTCATATCTAAAGTTGTGACACAACTTTATTTAGGCCAGTCATTTTATAACTTATAAATAACGATGGCCACTACTCAGAGATGGACGCAATAATAATAAAGGACTTATTAAATATAATTTTCAAGTTCTCCTGAAGAAGACCTGTGGTACATCGAGCCGAAATATTGCCTAGAATAATAAAAATTTCTCATATACTCCCATAAATATATATATATTGAAAATCCATTAGCTCTGCAAAAAACGTTACTTACGTTGCCTAGACCAAATTCATTTTTGTAATTGGAAAACTTCTTACATATCGAAATTTATTGTTTCAATTTTAATATTTTTTTTTACATCAGTAAATGAGTGTCAAGTTTCATGAAGATCCGTAACCAGCTGAAACGTTACGAAGAATTCACTTACTTACACGGAAATATACAGAAATATAAATCTTTATCAAAATCTTACAAAGCGAAAAGAAACCTTCAATGCTTCAAGGTAAAGGAAACGAGAAATATTGTACCATTTACTTTACTTTAAACAATAATAAACGTAATTAATATTTAATATAAATCTTGTTGCTCTTAATTGATTATTTACATCGTTTTCCAATTTCTCTTCATGTCTTGCAAGACTAAATAGCACTGTTGTTCATTTTAACTCTGAAATTCTTATTCTTATTATTTTGCCTTTAAGATATTAATCTTGAGTCTTACGATGACATTTTTCAACCGTGATTTAATTAAAGTTTACGTCCGAGGTGTTTATCTTTCGTTTCTAATAAATGCGGGACCTGTACTTCCCTCATAATTCAAATTAAGTTAATAAAGTTCCTGAAAACCTTAAAGACTACTTTCCTCAAAAATCTTGCTTTTTTTTATTAAATTTTTTAAATTAAATCTTGTTGAATATTAGCAGAAGAGATTTTTTTCATTTTCGTGAAAAAGCTAATCAAATCTGTATTTCTTACAAATAGCTCGAAGCTAATTAATTTTAGTTATACAGGTGGGCATAAAAGAATGATGCGGTTCCAAAGACATGTGTTTTATGTATTGCTTAAAGTATACATTCATGAGATCTCTCAATTGAAAGTGCAACTGCCCTATTTTGATGTGCGTCCCTCAATGTGTGCACCTTTCGTCGCCCATCACACATCCAAACGATAGTGGTCTAATTCCTGCCAGACTCGATGAAGCATGTCCGGTGTGATGACCTCCACAAAATGGGTGATCCATCCCTTGATATCACTGATGGATCTGGGCTTAGGTGTACGTACACGTTGTCTTTCAAGTACCCCCCATAGGAAGAAGTCACATGGTGTTAGGTCCGGGCTTCCTGATGGTCCCCGCAGGAGGTGGTTGTCCGCATCTGTAGCATATCCAATCCAGTGTTATGGAAGAACGCAAAGCCGTCACACATCATGATGGAAATTGGAGGGGGCGGGGAGAAGCGTCGTCCTGTTGGATGTGTGCCGCATGACGAAAGGTGCGCACGTTGAGGGACTTGAGTGACACACATTAAACTTAAACAGTTGCACTTCCAATTGAGAGCTGTCATGACTGTGAACGTTAAGCAATACAGAAAATACATGCCGTTGAAACCCCACCGTTCGTTTACACCACCCTGTACTATGGCTGGCGCTTGCAATTACCGTAGTCTAGGATTAGTAAGCGGATTAACGTTATTTTGTGTACGGCATCGATGGAAATTCCCTTTTTCTGTTCTAAAGTTTTACTATAGGCATTTTTGTCACCTTCTCTGCTAATTTCTTGACAAAACACACACATACGCACACGAGAAAAAATTAAATTACTCGTATCTTAAATGCGCATGCTAAATTTCAAGAAGATTTTATCCAGTGGAACAACAACAAACAGCTACAGTTTACAAATAAAACACACACAAACACACAGACGTAACACGGACCGCTTTGTTGAGCCTAGCTTTCGTAGCTAAAAAAGTAATCTTATATATGTCGATGTGATACACTTTCAATTATGTGATTGTTGTTGTTGTTTTATATCCATACGGTAATTATCTATCGGAGGATGTTAAAGGATTAGTTTAATGTTTCTAATGCCTCTTAATACGCATTGGAAAGGAGAAAAAAAGGTTTCTAAGAGATTAATAAAAGTTGTTAAGGCAATTCTTAGCAGAATTATATGTGTTTGTCCATCTGTAATTAAGATAACTGAAAATCGAAACAAAGTGTCCCAGGAGAAAGGGTGATTCTGGGAGGATGAATAGAAATAGGTCATAGGTCATTCTAAAATAAATAAAAAACAACAACAACATTATATGAACATGCGTCCCAACAGTTTCCAAGATGGTACAATTTCAATGAACAGTTTTAAATTTGGCGCACAATATTGTCCCTTTCCTCCCAACATAATAAGCGACTATCTGAACCACATCTGAAGCAAAGAGCATTGATGATAACAGTGGCATTTTTGAAGTTATATTTTTTAAATTGCAAAAATTAAAAGTAAATATTTAATTTGAATAATAAATTCTAAGCAATAATAGAAATAGTCCGTGATACCCTTTCTAATCAATACTTTTGCAACTGTGCATTCAAATAACTCAATCTCAAAAACGGTTCGGAATAGGACGCATGTGTCTAAACTTTTTTTCCTTGGAATGGCCAATGACCTCTCAAAAGTTTGACCTTTTTTCTTAGGACACCCTGTACATCCTAGAAAACTGAACTTTTAGAGGTAGCTATAAAAAGCAATAATGGGGGTAAGTTAAAAGTGAAAATAAGAATTACTAGTGTTTTTATCATTATAGAAGTCGGAGAGATATCTTTAATTTGTTTTAAAAAACGAAACCTTTGAAAATAAATAAAAAAAAATGAACTTTCTTGACATCATTAACAAGTTGAGGACATCATTAAGAAAAAAGTGTTTCTCCAACATCTTCTTAAAGATCTTTATCTTGAATTTTAAAGCATTGTATTTAAAACACTGCATTTTCTCATTTACTTCTCTCTTTGGTTGTCCTGAAATCTGTTTGTTAGTATAAAGTAAATTTATAGGTTTCCAAAAGTATTTTAATTCTTTACATACCTACTTTAAAAACAGTTTGATAGGTATTTCAATTTTTCAATATATTCAGTAAATAATATTGGTCGATGATGAATAAGATTTCACAATATTGGTAAGTTGCAAGAAGTAGAAGCTAACTTTGTTTATTACTAAAACGTTGCTTTTTTTCTTACTTTCCTTCTTAAGCTTTGAAAGCACTACAGAGAAAGTTGTCATTTCGTATTTGTAAATTGATGAAGTTGCCGAATACAACAAAATTCTTAATTTCTTCATTTTCTAAAAATTAATTAAATCTACAAAAACTTTTTAAGTTAAAATTAATCCAACTAATTTGAAACATCAAAGAATACACATGAACTTGTACTTTAATAAGTAATATGTATTGTTATAATTCTACTAATACTCAGTATTTCGGTTCTAATGTGTTTTTACGGGAATTATGTATCACGTGTAAATGTTTCATTTGAGATCCATACGGGAAAATCCCTTTTTTAAAAAAATGTTGGATCGTCTGATGTCCATCATTATGTACGCGAAGTTTCCAGAAGATTCAACACCTGTTCAAAAGTTTAATATAGCGAACGCACTCATAGACCTACTGATATCGAATTTATGAACCTCTCGTTGATGAAAATAAGCTAAAAAGAAAACTAAACTTAATAGTAAAATACCATTAGTAAAACCTATTTTACGAGTATTTTCAATTTTCAAGTATTTTTCTGAAATTCCATTATTGTGAACATCATTTTATGTCTCGTCTGAAGTTTAAAACACAAATAATTCATTATTTAATCTTTTTGTTTTGTTAATCCAGCTTTAAGTAGTCCAATTCAGTATATTAATCAACACCTGTGTTCTCTCAGTGTGTAATTTACATATTAATCTTAACTTTATCTTGAACTTGGCAATGTATAATGCTACATTAATGTCATCAAAAAGGTCTTTCTGTATTATTTAACTATGAATTCCAATTTTCTCCACAAGAGTGCGCTGGATACACAACGCACTATCGCAGACCTTGCACTACATTGACTCTTTATTCCCACTTCAGGGCTTATCCCACGATAATGTTAGAAATAGGCCTCTTTAGAATATTACAATCTTGTTTATGCAGTAGTTATTGCTTGTTATGAATATGAATTTAAAAAAATACAATTGTTTTTTTTTTTAATTATGTACCCTATTTGGACTGGATTTGTGTGTAATGGAAAAATTTGTAATAAAATCTACAGAGGAAGCCATTGCTGCTTTAAACATCTACTTATTCATTTTAAAATTCAACACCTTAATCTACTCTATTTTGGCTTAAATAAAGTGTTTAAGTTATCTTAATTAGGATGATCAGGTTTTGAAAATAAAAAAAAATGGGGCATTTTTATGTAGCGGATAAATTCAAATAACATTTATTATTTGTAATATTTACTGACTTAATCATAACAATAATGACAACATTAAAGTAATAATGTAATTTCCTTTGCTCATTAATTTCAAAAATTCGTTTTTAAATATGATTACTAGCAAATAGGTAATGGCATAAAGAAAGTGTTTCTTTAAATTGAACAGTAATGGACACGCAATAATTGATATGAACCCTACAGCAGGTACATGAATAAGACGTTCTTATTCATAGTAACTAATCGACCTAAAAATCTAAAGGCGAGCGTAATCTCCATTGGTAGAAACGCGTTCATACTTTACAAGGCAGTAAAGCTCGTCGAATGATTCAATATTGCTCAATACAGATGGTTAAAGTGAAAATACCTTTATCTCTTCTGTTTCTAACGCTCTCAACGGCTGAAAATAAAACTACGAAAATGCAGATAAATAATTATCTTGAAATTGCATTAAAATATATAACAGTTTTGCGTCCCGTAATAAATTTCTTGGGACAACCTCAAAAAACGGGACTGTCCCATTAAGTATTGAAAAATACTTTGTGGAAAATAGATTTAAGTTTTAAATAATGACAGAAACAGTTGAATATCTTTCAAACACGGTATATTAATCCTTCCAGCTAAGGCGTTAATTTACGCGTGATTTGATATTATTAAAAGTAATCGGCTTTAGAAATTTAAATAAGTCTTAATATATAAAAATGAATGTTTCTTTGTTTGTTTGTCCTGTATGCGTTCCTATAGCATTCATCAGATTGCGATGAAACTTTGGTGAGTTGTTGTGCGCACGTCAGCGAAGGTTTCTGAATTAGTAGAACCATTTTACAATATCTGGTGCGCGAGGTGTTGTAACAAATGAGTGTATTTCCGGTTTCAACGTTTGCAGTTTCCGGTGCGAATTTGCAATGACCATCAACAAAGCACTGGGACAACACGGACAGCTGTAAGTGGCCCGCTCATGCGTCGGAAAACCTTCTGATTTATTCGTGTATGCACCAGACGGAAAAACAAAAAATATTGAGTATCCAAAACCACTTCAATAAACAGAATTAAAACACAAACACTTTCTTTCTTTGAGTGGCATTGCAACGCATGCGCGTATAGCTAGTGATAAGTAAATAATTTACTTTTATAAATAAATATTATGATAAATATTAAATATTTAAGTACATTGCTTGTATTCAGCAGATATTATACTTTGAAAAATAACCTTAAGGGTTTGATTGGTGTCGTTTTCAGGAAAAAATTGTGATAGAACACTTCAAGGAACGTAGGCTTCAAGTTCTTTCAAGAATTTCTTGTTTACATTATTATTGACCGAAATTTATCTTTTCTGGAATGACTATCTTAATTTTACAGGAAATAAATAATATTAATACTGCTGAGATTATATTATCATCAATAATTTGCAGTACATTTTATGATCAGAAACATGTAGAAGCTGTGCATTTCCTTTTGGTTGAAGTATATTGCATAAAAAGTTATCATGTCCTAAGGGATCGCTCAAGAGAACCATCTATGACTTGAAGAAGATTCTTATTGCGACAAATATCGGCAGAGAAATTGTCACAGAGATGTGGAGGACTATTGGAAATATCGAGGATAGGGTGGTGGATGTTGTAACCATTCCAATTTATCCATAAAAAAAATCTTCGAAAGAAAAAGTGGAAGGAAGAAAGGAGGAAAGAACGAAAGGCTTAATTGGCGGAAAAAACAGTGGACAACTTTTTTTTGGTTGTAAGATACAAGCCGCTGATTTATTTTGTTGTTATGATCCACAACAATATCTCTATCCTTCCTTCAAAATTCCAGATCACTCTACAGTTGGGAAGTGTAAGTAAGCTTCCATGAACTACTCAGAAACCTATTGCAATGTAAAACAAACTTGTTCTGTTAAAACTCTCCCACTTCAGTGTTTTTAAATTAAAATGAAGATCTTAATGAAAATCACAAGTGGTCTTTTTAAAATCATGTTCGGATACTGATATTTTGAACTTTGGAGTTTAATTTGTTGTTAAAGATTCGATTCAAAAATACATCCAGTTTTGTTTACGTTCCACTTCTTTCTTTATTACATAATTTATTGATTTTTGTATTTTGCAATAAATACGTATTGGTCTTCTTTAATATTTCTGCTTTTCATCGTTCTTTTCGTCGACAATAAAAAGCACTTATCCTCTTCAATATGATGCTCCTTTGTAGAGGTCCGTTTCAATCTTCAATTTCCTTCATCCTGCCTTTCAATACTGGATTAGAGTCGTCTAGATTTCCATCGTAGACTCTCTCAGGGATTTTTCGATACCTCTAGCACCCCTCAGTTTAATAAATAATATCAGTTAGCAGATGTCCGTTTTATGCTCTATTAGATTCTTCATTTCTCGTTATTGTTTTCTAGGTAAAAGATTGTAATACTAATTTTTACAAAACCTCGAGAAAGCCTTTCCCAACTGAAATCCGGATAATAAAACTTACCTTAAAGAACCCCCTACACTGATTCTTTTAAAGCTCAATTAGATTCATCTTGTCTGTTTGTCTGTACGTAGTAATCAGTTTACGATTGACCTATAGGATAATTGAGAAACTCCTTGGTTAAAAATCAGTCAATTAGGAATGGGGGAAGATCAAGCTTCTAATGATCAACTTGTGGCGTTCGAGGTTGAGGGGGGGGGGGAGGTATGAAGACAATTAAATGTGCTCATATTTTAAGATAGACAGCGTGTAAGGTTTTAAGAAAATCAATCTATCAATTTAGAGTGATGCAAAGTGAAATAAAGAAGAAAAAGGTTCAAATGGAGTATGTAAGATCATTTCACATGTTAAGTTGGTTATTCTGACCATTCATAATATAAGGATTTTATAGTTTATTGCTTGACTATGCGCAGTCTTACTATTGCATTTGAACAGTTTTCTCCATTGTTTGTATGTTTATCTGCATATCACTCTAAAACGGCTGAACGGATTTCCGTAATATTTCATACGTAGCCTATTTATGATCCCACTTAAAATATAGGCGTATTCGTTTTAGTCTCCCAAAACTGATTCTCGAAATCCCTTTTCTTAAACGGCTAGATCGAGTTCTTTAAAACTTGATATGACGCTTATTCGTCGTCCAACTAAAATTTCAGGAAGATTATTTTCATCTTTTTAACCACAGCAAGATCAGACCCATGTGCAAAGACAGCTGAGCACATATTTCTTTGTGATTAGTTCTTCGAAATGTAAGTAGTTTTTCTTATTGTTTATCCCCAGTTAGCCCATTAGGTAAAAAGCTTGGCTGCGGCCTAGAGGTGCCGGGTTCAATCTTTGGATCTCAAACAAATTCTCCTCCAGATGCGTCCTAGGGTCCACCCAGTCCTCCTTAAATAGGGACTGCATTTCTTTTTCTGGAGTTACAGACTGTGAGCAAAATGTTTCGCCAGTGACCGCACGCGCGTTTCCACAACGGATAAGAAAAGCGGTTTCTGAGCAATATAAGGAGCAGTGATCGCCGCACGGACAAATTTGACAGAATTTGTTGCTTCGTTATGTTAAGTAGTCTGCGAAGATGCCTAAACAACGCGCACAGCAACTGAGTGAGTTTGACAGAGATCGCATCGTAGGCTTCAGAGAAGCAGGATGGTCATGCAGATGCGACAGCCGCTTATCATCTAACCTAGCACTTATAGGCTCTTCACTAAAACTGATGGCGTACTCGAACAGCAGTAGGGGGAAAGGGGCTAATAGTTACATACATTAGTTATAATCAGATTAGTTAACAACAACAATTACATATTGTTATACATTTAATTATACTGTCATATAGGTAATGTGTGATATATTCTAATTTTGAAGCTACTTTTGTTGCATTTTTATCTTTCGTTATTTAAGGTATTACATTAATCATTTACTATTTACGATGTTAACATTTATACATTTACTTATGATGTTATCTCCGTAATTATATGTTACATTAAACTTGTTATGAATTATTTTACGTTATTACATTTGTTTACTACTTCTGTTGAATTTATCTGGTAAGTATGTTATTTTTATGATGCTATACTACTTGAATACATAACTTATCATAACTCAGAATTACTTTGCCAGAAAAAAGAAATTTCGGAATTATTTTGTATGTCAAAATATTTTATAAGTATGTAAAAAATGTCAATAAGGTTTTTAGCATCTCTACCAGGATATAGAAACAAATAAGCTAAAAAACGTTACATTCAAATAGGAAATAGACACTCATCAAGTCAGTCAATCTGCGTGTGACACCTCCTCTCCCAATCACTTCTGAACGGTTTGATGGATCTTCTTGAACCTTGATATGCACATTCGACGATTAAGAACGATTTCAAATATAACTTTTATATTTGAAATCTTTTCCAAGTGTGTCCTGATCGAGAAATTAGTACGAACAAAAATCCCCATAGAAAAGCACTGGAATCTAAAGAATGGATTTCGATTCAATTCTATTAATATCCCAGTGTTTAATCCTTTTGCTAATCCATTTTGCGCTTTTTTGATACATTAAATTAATCCAAATTAACAAAGTTACTAAATAATACGAATTTAATTAGGTTTTCTTTTTTTAGAAAATGAAAAATTTATTAGTAAATTAGTATTTTTAGTCTTCTGATCAAGATCAGCAGACGATTATTTCCGTTTTGTCTGTCCCGTAGGCAAGTATCATTAAAATTTTCATTAAATTATCATTAAAATCTCACTAAATTATCATTAAGCACAACAATCGCAACAATTGCGTCTTTTGCATTCGCAACAATCACTTTTATAGTGATTATTGTGATTGTTGTAGAGCTGCATTATAAATGTGATTGTCAAAAGGCGCAATTGTTGCTTTTATTGCTAATAAACACAAGGAAATTTCTGAACATCAATGATTATAAGACGTTGCGAAGCATTGTGATTGGTTAAACAAAGAAAGCACTGAAAGCACTCCTTGATGTGATTGGCCATGTTCGGTCCCGATATATCATAATATTAATTTACATATACACTTGTTTTCTTATATAAGAGTAGAATTTTTATTTTTAATTCATTATACACTTGAAAATAGCAGTAAATTTAGCATTCTCAAAGAGATTGTGTTTTAATATTTTTATTAAATTGTAATTTAGTTACTATGTTTCGGTAAAACTTGAAAACACTGTCACGCTAAAAATTTATATTATTTGAATTCAGTACATTAGAATTTAGAAATCAATATATGTTTTTCTGTCTGTTTCACAAAAAAACAAGATAATAAGAAATCACATCTTAAGGCAAGCAGGCTTTAAGTTCTTTGACCGTCTTATTGTTGAGAAATCTACAATAACAATATCTCAATCTTTAGACAATCTCAGAAATGGTGTTTTAATTATTGTGTGCATTAGCAGAACAGATAAAAACATTTACTAATATGAAAAAAAGAAACTACAAGAAAAGTAAATAGTTTAAGACATAAGAGAAAGCGAACAACAGAAAGAGCAACTTTAAGAGACACAGAAGGACAGGAGTCAAGCTGAAAATTACACAAGATGCATCAGCAAGAAAGAAGGAAACAGAAGAAAATAAAAAGAACTTGAAGAAGCTGTGATCGCGTTCCGAGGATGAATGTACAACGATAGATCCTTTTATAGTAATCTAATTATAGAAAAGAGGTCGTTCAAGAACGACAAGTGGGAAATTCAATAAAGGTCCCCTTCATCCCAAACAGAAAAAAGACGATTTGAAGGGAGGTAATGTTAAATAAATATATTGTTTGGCTTAGAGGAATATATATTCATCCTAATTATATCTATTCTTCATAATGTATTTCAAAGATTCACTTAGTAAACCAATATATGTGTCATCTAAATATTTCTGAACTAGTGTATTGATCTTTCGAAAAATTTCCAAGCGCATTTATGGATGTAAGGGTACAATTTTTTTCAATTGAAGATTTTTATCAATTAAAAGAGATTTAAATTTTCTAAATAAACTTTAAAGCTTTTAAAATAACTACGTTTGGATAAATAATTGCGATTTAAAGTTCATAGCAAATGTTATCTATAACATGATCAAGTGTCTAGCTATTTTTCTAAGGGATTATGAGAAAAATAATCACATAAAATCAAATAATCAATACTAAATCAATATGTATATGTGTGTGTGTGTGTGTGTGTGTGTGTGTGTGTGTAACCCTACCAATCACTTCGCCGAATAACATCCAAAGTAATGAATGAACGTTCTTGAAACCTGACATGAACATTGATGGACAAGAGACGATCGAGGTTTATAACTGAAAATTTTCTATAGATTTCTGTGGCGAAATTAGCGCATAAACATGACAAAAATTTATATATTAAAAGCATTAGAAGCGAAGCAATAAAATTTTTTATCAGCGTTGTCTAACAATAATCAACCTTCGACAATTTACTAAATTTTCAGGAGATGGCAAATTTGGCTATAAAGTGTGAGTTCGGTTGATATTATCATTTACAAATATGGAGACTTCATTTATATGTGTTCACGACTTTAAGGAACAAAAATGAAAAAAAAAACCAGCAAAATATAAATTGGTGTATAAACTTGGATAACCTCAAGATAAGATTAAGGAAAAAGTTAATCTAAAAATAAGAAAAAAAAAAAGAGAGATTGAGATACAGCGTTAGGTGTTCAACTACAAAGAAGAAATTAAAAATACACTAAATAATATGAAGAAAAGAAAAAATATTGCACAAGTGTAAAGATCAACAGAGAAGAGAAGAATGCGTTACAAGAAACATTACCCTCAGCTCGATGTGTTGGTATTCAATTGTATTGGTGTTCGATGTGTTGGTACTCGATTTGAAATGCAAATTAAAAATTTTGGCTGATATAGGAATTATCGTTATAAGAACCTAAATCTTCTACTAAATTTCAGCTTCGTAGGAAAAATTGCTTTTGATGATCACAGATGGACAGACAAGAGTATTTCAACTTACAATTGCATTCTTAATTTAGTATATTTTTGGTTTTTAAGTCTTTCTTCTCTCCAATGCTTATTAAGGATGTTACAAAGTCTTTACAATGTTCTGTGATAGCAACCTCTTTAAAATTCAACAGTTCGTTAGAATGTAGGGCTTTAATTCTTTAAAGCTCTACAAAATTGAAAATGATCAAAAATACCCACCCTCCACTTTCCAAGACCCGGTGTCTTAAAAATAAAAAAATAAAAAAAAAAAAGTTTCCTAACATTCAACCAAACCTCCCAAAAAAAACAAGGTAGTGATAGCGATTAGTAAGCCAATCTCAATGCTTCGCAACGTCTTCTGATACGTACAAGAAAATATAATTGATATTGCTTTAATTTCCTTATTAATATAAATGTGATTGCTGCGAATGCAAAAGGCGCAATTGTTGCGATTATTGTGATTGTTGCGATTAATGATATTTTAATGATAAGTTAATGATATTTTAATGATACTTGTCCACAGACGGACAGACAAACCGGGACTGTAAGTCTTCTGATACTTATCAGAAGATTAAAAGTTTCCTTTTTCTGCCATCTTTCAAAGTGCCTCGCTGATTCAGTCGTTCCTTTTCCCGATGCTATTGCAATTCTGACGATCTCTGCTGTACATTTAACAGAAAAAAAGACCATCGTTTAGCAGAGTATTTGGGAACCCCTTCTTAAATGCTTTAATTTCCAGTTTTACAGTTCAAGTGAATTTCCGACGGTTTCACAAACGAATTAATCATAATCTAATTAATTATACAGCTTTTCTATTTCGTTTTCCTGATGAAGCGCTTTTAAGTCCAGGTTAAGGAGGAATTTCGGGAACAATTTTAGGAAATGGAAGATAGATTAATTTAAATATTAATGGATCATCCTCAGAGATTATCTAACGTACGAATTCCGTGACTCAAATTAGGCAGAGTGTAATTGCTGCGAAACTTACTCGTTTCACGATAAAATGACTGTCAAGAAATTATATTCAGAATGTTTTATGTAGGATAATAATACAGCGAATCAAGATTTAATGATCAAACTAAGGATATGTCCTAAATTAAATTTATTATTAATGCAAATGAAGAGACTGGAAATAACGGGAATTAATTCAGCGTTTGCTACATGCTACGAATATTTGGATGACATTGATGTAGAGTTTAAATTCCTAACATTCTTAGGTTTATGATTTTTAAGTCGATCCAATGAATGTACGTATAGTTATCCATGTTAAGTTTAATATTGTTACCGTTATCTATTAATTTTACAAACAAAACCTAGAAGACCCAAAGAACTTGAAGTTAACTTTCCTTAATTTCTTTAACTTTGAAACAAGCAAAAGTGTCCTGTATTATCATTTATAATAGTTTCAGGATACGTGCAAAATCATTTTATTTTTTTAAAATAAATTAAATACAAAAATATATTTTTCCTTAAGTTCCCTAAATGTAATTAATTTAATTACATCATTGCATAACATTTTGATTTCTTGTCTGATATTCTGTCTATCTGTACTTCCGTGTTAATGTATCTTACATGTACGCAAATCTATCTAAAACGGCTGGACCGATTTTCTTAATATCGGAAACGGAACAGTTCTTATTTATGTATCAATTTGAAAAACAGTTTTTGGATTGGTCTTTATTACCGAGCCTTGGTTAAAAAAACCCACTATTATTGAAGTTGTATACTCCATCACAGAGGCGATGCACAGCTCAGCGTAAATATGGTTAAAGTTACAGTATCCCATAGCAGATGTATGTGGCCCTTAGAGTCCGGAAGGTATGGCTCTCAGCATTTCTTGACCGAAGGGACTAACAAGTAAGCTGAATTACGCCCGACGCCCGTTCTCCCTGGAGTCGGTGCTGAATGTCTCTTAAGACCCATCTAGTTCAACAAATTCCCCGACCTCCACCAGGCGACTGGACCAGCTTCCTTGCCTGTTGGCAACTGGACCCAATGGCATAAACGTATATTCCAGTAGATACTAATTTTTGAAAGAAAAACATTCCATATTTTAAGAGGCAAATCTTTTTTTTTATGCATCAACATATTTCATAAATATATTTTTAATATTCACTAATGCTTTTTCATATTTTAAAGTTACTGAGAAAACATAAAAATGTATACTGCAACTATTTCGATATTAGAATATTAGTATGAATGTTTAGTGTATCGCCGGATTTTTACAAATAACTAAGTGTGCCGTGAAGAAAAAACATTGAGAAACATCTCAGCCCGATTGAAAATTTGTGGGATGAGCTGGAACGGGCTGTTCACTCCAGGCCTACAACTCCATCAAATCTTCAGGAACTGCGAGACACACTCATGTCTGCATAGTACACAATACCTCAACAACCTTTTTCAGCATCTTGTGGGATCCATGCCTCAATGAATTCACTCTGTTTTGAGAGCCAAAAGAGGCCTAACACGCTACTAGATAGGTGTACCTAATAAAGTGCCCGGACATATATATATATATAGGGTGAATCTAAAATAGGGGACAAACTACGGGGCGAGTTCCTCGTACCAAATGAAGTAAAAAAGGTCAGATAAATAAATGACCGGAAATGCATGATTGCTGAGTTATTCCAATCCAAAGAAACGAAGCCAGACAACAATGGAAGCAATGGACATGAACAATATCTTTATTGGTAGCATCTAGTTCTTGCAATATTATAATGTGGTCACCGCACACGTCATAGTAAATGAAATGAGTCATATCAATAACGATTCTGTTCATGTCTATTGTAGTATGACTTCTTTTGTTCCCGCAGTTTGTCCCCCTATTTTACATTCACCCAAATATATTTGTAGCAATTAAACTTAAATTTAGAACTTCGATTTCCGATTAAAATACGGACGATTGAATAGGTGGCTAACAAGGTTACTGATGAATCCTTTCTTTTGGTAAGATCAACCTAACAACAAATTTTAATTCATTGGTAAGATGACCCGACAGGAAGAAAGTATACGTCAACACCGTAAAAATCCCTACATACATCAATTAATAATGGTTACAGAAGTCCAAACTGCAATTTTAAATTTGTAAAAACAATTATAATAAATCAAAATTTTCCCGAATAAAAACATTTTACATTCCAATTTGAAAAAAAAAACAATAAAAAAAAACAACTTAAATATAACCTTAAAAGGTCAAACTTCTAATTATTCTCAACCCAAGTTGTTCCGAAATTTCATTATTGGATTTCATCTCCTTTCCATTTTGAGGCTGCGACATCAACGTCACTTTATTAATTAAATCTGAAATGAGATTTTCAAAATCACTTTTCA
>JAFIDM010010028.1:12740036-12772080 GCA_023159025.1 Thereuonema tuberculata | reverse complement strand
ATATAATTAAGCTATTAAGATAGATCCAACGGTTCTCAATGGTTCCACTGAATCAAAAGTACTGAAATTGGATGAAAATATTAGTTCATTGTGTCATTCCATGTTGTTACCATGAAATTTTATTCTTGGGAACTGACCTCGACAACTGAAATTCTAACAAAACATACGTTCAAAACCAAATAATTTTGTTACCACTGCATCCATTTTAATGAAGTTTGGCATACTTACTCAGTTGTTTACGCTGATTTCGAAACTCAAAACCATTTTTGCCGTAGAAGCTTCGTTCACAAGCTAGTATTTAGGTTACATTTACTTTATATTTGATAGTTGATGATAAAATGATTTTTTAGATTTTTTTATGCCGACAGGCTTTGCTGCTAGTTTCTTCATAATTTTTCGAAATATTTCTATTAAGTATATTGATTAATAATTATCCCTTTATGTTTGTTATACACTTAAACAAGTTAATCATAAACGTTTCTATTATCACTCTTATCCTTAATTACAAATAAGATCCATGTCAATAGGTCAGATTGTGCTGTAATTTAAGATTGTACTGTAATTTAAGATATATATGTAGCAATTAAACTTACATTAGAACTTCGATTTCCGATTAAAATGCAGACAATTGTATAGGTGGCTAACAAGGTTACTGATGAATCCTTCCTTTCTTAACCTAATCCTTCCTTAACCTAACAACAAATTTTAATTCATTGGTAAGATGACCTAACGGGTGTAATTTATCCAAAGTTTTAAAATCCAATTAATTATTCGCAACCGACAGTGGTTTGCTAAATGGCTTAATATAAATTGTTAGGGATTGGGAGAAGTTCATTATTTCGTTTTTAATCCTTATTAATAGGCATCACCTTTCCCAAATGGAAATGTTCTTTTAATACAAAGTTACATCGACTTAAATCCACAAATATGCAAGCCTAGCTTCAAGAAGATTCAATCGGAGGTTACCACGTCAGCTGGGGGCGTTGGAATCAATGACGAAAACACACAGACATGTCACACTGATTTTTCTGAGCCTGTTTCCTTGAGATTAAATATAAAGAAAATATAAAAAAAATGCAAAAAACATTTTATTTTTTTTGACATCTTTCGCTGTTTATCTTATTTAATTTCGCTTTCTCGGAAGACGAATCTGTATAATTTGGAGACTTCTTTTAAGGCATTTTCAATGGATTTAATTGTCTTAGGGTTGCCTGTGAACCATCTGAGAGACAGGAGTTTCTTGCTTAATTTAATTTCTGAAATTTTAATGATGTCGCAGTGTGCAAATCTCAGATTTCATAATTAACGTAGGCGGGAAAATATTTAATTATTGAAAGACTGGAACGTAAACAGTCGCAAAATGACAGGCAAAATAAGGAAATATAAAATAAAAAATCAGGAAATGAAATTTCGGTAATAGTCTGTAGATCGAAGAAAATATTAGAAGAAAAATCTCATTTGAGTTACTACTAATATTCAACGAATTATTAAAGGACTGAATAATCGTGTTTTAAAGTTCAAATAATTTTGGGTTTCATTAAAAGGTTCTCATTTTGTATTTAACTAAAAGGCATCTTAGATTTGGGATTCCTCATACATTGCTAAGCTTGGGTATTGTAAATTTACCGGTGTTGCCTGTCTGCAGGTATCTTCGAGCGCTACGAAAAGAAGCAACAAAGAAACAATTTCTTGTGACATTAAATTGCTGACTAAAGTGCCTCAGAGGAACTACTGTGCTCATCAACATGAAATATTGATTAATACGTTTTTATTTTTAGACGATTTAATTTAAAGAGAGGACGATTTTGTTTTTGAAGACAAATAGAATTAATAAGAAAATCTTACTGCGTGGGATCTGGGTTTTTTTTTATTTAAATTTATAATTTAAGACCAAAAATATCAATTCGTAAATCTCATATGTTGTATCACAACTCTTTATTAAAACTCCAAAATACTGCACCACAGACCAATATTTCGTCTTATTTTTCAAAGACTTCCTCAAGGTTTTTTCGTAACATAATAAAACAAATAAATAAAATAAAAAATAAAGATCAAAATGGAAAGAGAAATAACCTTCTCAAACCTTTGACAAATCAATAAATAAATTCTATGGCAATAAGTATATCAAATAATACTATTGTCATATAACAATAAAACATTCAGAATATTTTGGAAACAATCAAAAGATTTGAAACTTATTATTACATTAAATGCTACTAACTTACTGTTATTTAAAACCTTGAGGAAGTCTTTGAAAAATAAGACGAAATATTGGTCTGTGGTGCAGTATTTTGGAGTTTTAATAAAGAGTTGTGATATCTTATAGAAGATCTAAGATTTGGCTCATATGTTGTTATCGCGGTATGTACATACTAATAATATTTAAAAAACTGATAGTGTAGTGATCTGTTTAGTCTACACACTCTTTTATATCAAACATTTACGGATCATACTATGCAGTTACTCGAAAGTTGGAATGGCTAGTACTATATCTTCATTTTTTTGTTTTTAGTTGAGGGAACGATATTGGGAACAACTTGAATATTATAAATTGTTGCCTTTTGTTCATCAAAACAATAGGGGAAAAAAACTATCTAAATTGTTGTAAATTATAATAGATATATATATATAATAGATAATATACAATACAATTTGCCCGGTAAAATTTTCCGTCTGCTGAGAACTAATTAAATCCTGAAGTAACTCATTAAGTCGCCTAAATCCAATTCATTTTCCTCAAATCAAAAAACATGCGCAATTTTTTGTTTTGAAAAAAAGAATATTACCTGAATTGTTAGAAGTTAATAGGAATTCATTGTTTGCCTGAGAGAAGTAATGTTTTAATTTCTACGGAAACTTGTAAGATCTGCACGCGCAAATTTCTCCACAGGGACAAATTTCTGCACAGAGAAAATTTTAAATACATAAATCTCTTGTTTTTAAATGTGCATATCAAATTAAAAGTAGATAAATACCAAGTTAAAGAAAAAGTATTAAAGAGAACATTCAAGTACCACATCAGACATTCTGATTTATAAGACTCACATTGCCTCAGAAAACAACTAAATATTACTGTTCTATCTATTTGGAAAGTATTTCAATTATAAAATTAAAATTATCTATTGTCCTTGAATATGCCTATCAAGTTTCATGACGATACATCCAGCGGTTTGAAATCTGTTAGAAGGGAACACACACACGGACTGATTAATTCGGTAAGACTCGCCTTTCTATTGGAAAGTAGGCTTAACATTCTTTCGTGTTCCTTTAAATACCAAAGAAATTACTAAAGAAGCAAAAGAATTCTGAAAATGCCGGAAATATTCTTCCTTGCTTCGGAAAGAAACAAGATTGTTTTTTTGAAGTCAAGATCTCGAGTAACTTCGAGGTAATTTCATTTTTCTTATTCTTTTTTTTCGTTATTCCCTGTTTGGTTGGTGGTTGGCAGTTGCAAAAATGAGAATAGCTCGGTTGAAGGAAAACGAAAAGAAGAACAAAATAATAAAAAGAGATGCAGAAACATAGCTGAAAAATCAGGAAGGTAAAAAAAGAATGGTTTTCTTTTTTCTACAATTTTGCTGTAATGGATTTAGAAAACACTTTTAACGCAATTACAAAATGAAATAATAATCATAATTCAAATTTTCATGTTTTCTCTAATAGAAGACAATTATATTTTTAACTAGCTGGGTACCGTCGCTTCGCTCCGGAATCCTTGCATATATAGTATTAAAAACAAAACCTTTATTTATTTAGCAAATTAATATCGAGATCGGAAAATATACGACTTCCCAGCCCGTTGTAGCTTCTCCGGATAACTCAGATGTAGTGCGGGTTAGCGCCAAACACCTGAGGTTGTCAAAAAAAAAAGTTTTTACCTGTCACAGGTGTGACATCTATATAATAGGTATATAAAAACATGCGCATATTCGAATTCAACGTTGTGTCAAAATTTCAAAGCAAATTTCAAATCGATGAAGAACTTTCGGAGATTTAAGATTTTGAACAAACAAACATTTATATTTTTATTTATGTAGATTAGTTAATTTCCTTCGAAAGTGAGGTTTACCGAATCAGTCTGTCAGTTTATGTTTGCGTTCAATAATGTTTGAACTGCTGGATGGAATCTTGAATCTTGGTATGTAGACTTACGGACAACAGACAATATCGCTTTTTGAGTTGAAATTTTATTGTGCGTGGGTCCTTGTCGAGAAGTTACAGCGAGGAGACAGAACAGAAAAGTATTAGTGGATGTATTAGTGTCGAGGTCTTAAAGAATGGATAAGAATCCGCTTACAAAAACCTGTTAATATCTGCACGAGATAGAATATGTTTAAAAGTGATGGGATTCAGACAACTTAAGCCTGTTTCACATTGGTACGACAGAAATGTCGTACGACAAAATTCCTCGGAAGAATTCAGTTCCTACTGCTTTCTGAAAGCTGTTTTACACAAAATCGAAGAATGAACCATTTCCGGGGGAAACCAGAGTGGAAATGGTACCTGAGTTCGGCGGGAAGACTCAAGCAAACATTTCAAAATGGAACTAGCAAAATTCTACGTCAAAACGGAGCTCGGAACTGATTGGTTCCCATAACTTCACTGCAAAACATTTAAGCAATGCACCAAAAACTATTTTAGTGTTAAATAATGTATTTTCTAATTCTGTGATCGGTCGTTTCACAACTCAACATGGCGTTTTTAATATTTCTCTTTCCTTCAAGTGAATTAAGATGTTATTACAAACTTATTATCACTGTAACAAAATTATCATATCTCACACACAGAATGAGTGATCTCACAAGCCTTTCTATTCTAGGAAAGAATGCTAAAAGTAGCTACTCAAACATATTATGACATAATATGACAATAATAATGAGTTATCCTGATCACATGACAGGAAGTGAGTGTAGTTTATAAACTATGGCTTTGTTTCCAGTTTGCTCCCATGCGTCACCTGACGAAGAGGTCCGAATTTGGACCCCGCAACATGCAATGAAGAATTTTTTAAAATTTGCTTTTTTTTTTTTTAAGTGTTAGGTCCTAATTGTAAATTTTATTAATAGCTTAACATCAATGATTAAATTTGCAGGTATTCCATAGTTTATTACGAAATTATTGGTATTTATTTAAAAAAAAAAAAAAGAGAAAAATACCAAATTTACTAATTACTGATAATGAATCAAAGTATGTAGAATACTATAAATTCATGGAGTACAACTTTATTATGAGTTTTGAATTTTTTGTGTGTAAATTTACACAGAATACAGAATTTCTTCAAAGCCTTCGAGAAAGGAAATATAAAATGTAACTTATTTCAAACTATATCAATAATCAAAAGCGTAATATTTTCTCTATTTGCTTCTTTTTAATAATCATAATATTTCGAAGGACTGAATGATTACCGATCTTCTTCAGGGTAAATAAGTTTTGTATAAATCCCAAACAACGATCTCAACAAAGGTAAAGGACAACAAAATCAGTGATCATACAGTAAATTTGTTTAAACGAAGTATAAAACTTCATCTACTTATTGAATAAATGGGAATATTTGAACACTGTATTACGATTGTCTGCTGTTATTTTTATATTGAAACAAAATTCTACGAATGTCTCGTATCATGTTTGTGTTGTGCTGTTTGTTTGTTGTATTTCAATTTGTTTTGCGGAATTGTAGGAATAGGTTTGGGATTTATACCAATCTTATTTACCTGAAGAAGATTGGCAGTCATTGAGCCGATCAAAATATTGTGATTAGAATAAAGAAGCAAATAGATAAAAGATATTATGTTTTTATTTTTGAAACTAGACGGGTACCGTCGCTTGTCTCCGGAACCCTTGCATGTATAGCATTAAAAAAAAAAAAAACCTTTATTTATTTAGCAAATTAACATGGAGATCGGAGAATACACAACTTCCCAGCTCGTTGTGGGCTTCTCCGCTTAACTCAGGTGTATTGCGAGTTGGCACTCACACGGGGGGGTTGCCGAAAAACACTTCATTTTTGCATGTATCTTCCAAACGCAGAAACGTTTGTTAATGACTGATATACCGTTCGATAGAACTTTCAAATACCAATATTTTCTCAATATAATGTTCTCTTCCAACTTTTATACTTTTCACTTTAATTGAGAAAAAGTCAAACTTTGACCCTTTAAAAGGCGCCATCTTGGAAACCAAAACGTTTTTTCGAAAGATTTTTGTAGCATTTTGTTTGTCTTAAAAAGATCTACATTTTATCCATTGGCATGACCAATCTATCTCTTAGAGTTTGGTCACAAAATTGGAAAAACGTAAAGTCTTATGACAATGACAGACAGAATAACGCTTTTATAGAACATAATAATAATAATATGACATATTTAGCCTTAGATGGAGTTTACCACCCGCTTAGGGCTGCACTCCCAAGCAACCCGACTCCCGGGAGAGAAGAACGACGGCGGCCAAGCGGCGAGACCGGGCAGGTATCCTACTCGTCTTTTCCGTTTCCTCACGGGGCGGGACTGCTTGTAGGAGATTAGCCCGTCTCGACCCGGCTCCGCCGCCCGACCGTGGTCTAGACCGAGAGTCCAGGTCCCCCTGACCGGGGCCATCGCCCGTCGAGGGTGCAAGGCCCGTTCGGCTCTCGGCGTCCGGAGGACGGTTCTTCTCTCCCGGGAGTCGGGTTGCTTGGGAGTGCAGCCCTAAGCGGGTGGTAAACTCCATCTAAGGCTAAATACTTCCACGAGACCGATAGCAAACAAGTACCGTGAGGGAAAGTTGCAAAGAACTTTGAAGAGAGAGTTCAATAATATGACATATTTTAAACGTCTTATTGCTTAAAGAAAGGAGTACCTACTTTTGAGCTCAAGAAAACGATCTCATCAACTTAGCAAGTGTGTACTTGTATCCATAATAACTTTTGAATCACTCGATGGATCTTCTTGAAACTTGGTATCCATATTTAAGGACAAAAGAAGATCTTACTTATATATGAAATCTTTTGAAAGTGGATCGTAGTCGAGAATTTACGGCAAGAAAACAACAAGAATTGTATTAGAAAAACACTGGAATCGAAATGGATTCCCATCAAAGTCTTAAACAATTTAGCTAATTCATTACCTAAGATTAATGGCATGGTGTGCTATGATTAAGATTAATCATAGTTAAAATCGAATTTTAATTGTTTATTAAAGTTAGTTAATTAATTTTAGACGACTTGTAAACAACGAGGACCCAAAATATTTTTTTTTCAGGAAATGAAAAATTTATACTTTTTGTAAAACAAGAAATAAGTTCGGCACAAATCTAACCTAATTGCCTTTCTGGTTCGATTATCGGGAAAGTTAGACATGTGCCTTAGAACTTATTTCTTGTTTTATATTATTTTTCGGCACTTTATATTTTTTGTATACTTTCCACTTATACTTTTGTATTGTGAGATTTAATTTTTATTTTGTAGATTCGTGATTTTAAACAAATTACAAAAATAATCACGAAATTATAAAAAATAACATTTGTGGAAGTAGGCCTCAAATTCTTTCAAGAACTTCTTGGGTAAATTAAGATTTAACACTGACTTCTATTGTCTAACTTGAAAGTGGTAATAAAAAAAAAAAATAAACCAAAAAATCTTTTTCGCAAGGTCAAAATTAATAATGGCAGCCCAGAAATGAAAAGAAGTTGGAAGAGGAATGTGAAATTATAAAAGCTCTTCTGAATAAAGTAAATTTCTTTTTTGGAATAAAGAAGAAACGCTTTCAGGAAGGAAAAAAAAATAAACCCAAGAACAGATTCCAAGTAGCTTGCGAGAGTGCATTGAAAAGATTAGTTCATTAAAGTTTGTCGGATGGACGTGTCTTCCCTAACAATGAGGCCATTTCCTTGAGTCTGTTCAGTTCGTATTCAAGTCAAAAGATATCGTCCAGTCCATCTTCAACTTATCAAGTTGGGTCCAATTTTTTTTATCTAAATCTAAAAATTCATAAAATTAGAAAAAGAGGGCATCGTTATCTAACCAAAATGAATGAACTAAAAAAAAAAGATAAACTTACGATTGAGAATTAATATAATTAATATAATTTAATATATAAATGGCGTAGCAACTTTCAACAACATTCATATGCTTTTAAGTTTAAAATAAAGCTAAAAATAGAAAAAAATTCCGTTGTTCTTCCAAAAACGATTGTTTATTCGTTTAAAATTTTTTTTGGTCAGTAACTTCTTATTCTGGTCCAATTTTTATGAAAATTAATAGATCTCTTTCTTATAAGCAGCTCAACTGCTTAAGAACATTTCAAATTAGTAGGGCAAACAGTTTTTGAGTTATCTGGATCCCTTTAAGGATGTTTTTCATCTCTTTTCATCTCTTTTGACTGAATTTCATTGTACTAACAGATTTTAATAAAGAAAAAAAACCAACATCCATTTGGCACAAAATAAATTTATCAAAAATGTTTAAAGTAATCTCATTACGTAATTATTATTATTTAAATAAACAGCTCCTGTTGACGTGAACTAACCGTTCCGAACAGGACTGGAATTGTAATATTTATAAAAAAAAGGACGGACAATGAACGGATGGTTTTTGATCCGAATTCTTAGCTACGGATATAGCTACTGTCTTAGCTACGATCCGAATTCGTAGCTATGGTCGGATATGTACCAAAATCAATAGGAATCTTCCTTATAAAGTCATACACCTCCAAAATTTGAGCAAAGCTAAAGGAATTTTTGAATTACGGTCATTATTCCTTTTAAGCTGAACGTCTCAGTTTTTTTGTCTGGAAGTTCTTCACCTATTGGTACGAAATATGTCAGAATCATCAGGGATTACAACATATACCTAACACTGAAATTTCAGCTTTCTAGGATGCAAAAGGTTTTGAGTTATCGGGATGGCTAAATATTTACATTTCAACTTTTCAAAACTCTTCAAAAACACTTTTCAAACTCTTTTGTGCCTAACTCTTATGCCTCTGACGAATCTTAAGGTGTATTACAAACACCAGGTAAAACCTTACGGATATAATATCTAACTTGTCATTTTACAAGAAAATATTGTAATATCTATGTAGTCTGTAATATTTACTTTCCTAGGAAAAGAAATATTCTTGTAAAAATAACAAATCTGTCTCATCCATGAAAAAAAAAATCATTTGGATTAAAATGAAATTTTATACTCAAGCATTTTCATTCATTGGTATAATCCAAAATCAAGATATTAGGAACGCATCTTGTTTGTAAATTGAAACGGAGCACATTGACATTTCCCGCATGTGTAAATGATTAGCCTGCTACCATCGCTTCGCTTCGAAATCTTACGTATCACCGTGTACATCGCCTTATAGAAATATCAGATAATTTCTGAGTGCGCGCCTGCAAACCATCTCTTTTGCCAACCAAACCATAGAGCTACCTATAACTGCGCAAACGCCATCTATCGACAGATTTGGGAAGGTTTTCATTCAGATCTGTGGTGCCGCATAGATATACAATCTCCCACGGGAACTACTTCATCGGTTGGGATGAAAAATAGCCTGTATCCTACTCAATGTCATAGACTAACTGCATGCAAAATTTCATTCAGATCCGTTGCGCTGTGATTAAATTACAAAGAAACTTACAGATTTTTCCTTTTATAATATTAAGTTAGAATAATTGCAGAATGAACTCTATTAAATCATTGCTCAAAATTTTTCACGTTAAAGATTTAACGTTATTTAACGTCTAAAATCTGTTAACGTTAAGTCGAAACACAAAAGGCATAGTTCCTTAGCGGAAAAAAAAGCAAAAATTTAGTAAAACAGCATTTTGTTAAAGAATTTCTTTTGAATTTTTATTAGGATATTCCATCATTTTTTAATCGAAATAAAACATGACCATCGATTCTTGATTTTTTAATATCAACATGCTTTCCTAGCACTTTCGGCGTTATAAGTTAACCTCTTAAAATAATAGGCTCCTCCAAATTGAGCCTATGAGAAAGCGTCCCACAATGCCTTACAAGGACATAGGAATTATTTCTACTCCATTTTGTTTTATTATTCACTAAATGAATAGATGCAAAAGTTTATACTAATTTGTTTATACTTAAGTATTCTTTTTTTTTAAAAATACACTAACAAAATTAAAAATACAATTTAAAATATTCTCTCTCCGACTCTCTCCGCTGTCTCCACTTGGATGACAAACAAACGTACATCCGTTTTTATTAATAATATTCTATTAATATTCTATCAATATTCCGTATTCTATTAATAATAATATTGTTCTGAACTTTTTTGTATAAAAGGAAGTGCGGCTACTTATTCGATTAATGTAAGGAATGCATACAGGTTCGATCACTGAACTGGTCGCTTTTATAGAAAGTTCTAATTAATCAGCGCTATACCATATTGCGTTAATCGGGATATATTTGGCAGAATAGACAATAAAAACTGCAATTGCAGTAACAACCGGTCAGAACAATTAATACAATAAATATGCATTCTATTAAATTTTTTAGAATATGTTGAAAGAAATGATACACATACGAGAACATTTACTAAAGGAATGCGGGAAGCACTGATGTTTATGAACCGCTGGTTTAACAGAAATATTTTTTTTTGAAAATAATGTTCCTATAAAAAAAAATGCTGGTGGAGCCAAACTCTAAGTCCTTCCAGTTCTTTTGTCTCATGAAAAAAAAAGAAAAAAAGTCCTCTTCTATTGTTTTTCTTCCTTTGTCTCAATCGAAATCAGCTTTCCACGCTATCAACCGATCTTCTAGCGGAAAGAGAATCCTTCAATGCTTCCAAGGCAATATTCCGACGACGACGAGCAAGGAAAAAAAATCTCGGACTATTACTAATGGGGAAAAAGAAACCGAGTGTGGCCCGAAAATTGCACAGCTTCCAGAGGTCGCGCGAGCAGAGCAAAGAATTACTTGTGGGGGTGGAGAAGGAGGAGGAAGAGAGAACCCCATTCAGTGAGTCCAACTCCGACCGGAAAATGTGAGGATTAAGGTTAAAGGAGAAGCAGACAGTGAGAACACGAGGATGGGTGCCTGCAAGAAGAGCCAGTCCATTTGGGTTGCAGAGGAAGAAAGTGGCAATTTGTATGAGGAGGGGGTGGTAGCTGTTGAGACAAGTCCAACACCAAACGCCCGCCTCTATGTGTGACACAAATGGAGTCATCTGCAAAGAAAAGAGAAACCACAATGACGCGTAACTTTTTCCTTGTCATTAATGGGAACAGATTCGTATTTCTTGCCGGCAGCGAGAGACCAGGGCTTCGCTGTTTCTGGAATTCTTGCATTTCGTATTGGAGGCTAGGACTACTGAGTTATCTGTGTTAATATCAACCGAACGGCCTTATTTTGCAAATTCCAGAATTCATGTCCGGCTTTCTGTGACCGGAATGTGAAAAAGTTTTTAAGTTTCTGAAGTTATTGTGTAGAAAGCTCCAACTACAACGCCGTAAATACGGCGTTTCTCAAGCAAAAAATTTCCACAACCTATTCAGAATTTTTAGCTGAGGAAAACCTGTTTACTGCTTCCGCATGAAGGGAAATGATAAATAATCTAATATTTTTAACTGAAAGAAAAAGTCTTGACATTTATTTGGATGTAGTTCAGATTATCACCCCCTTTCATATCCAGTTCATAAAATTATCAAATTAAATAAAAATAAGAATTAACTTTATTTCACAATTGTAATCATCCAGATGTTTCAACGTATTTGACTCATTATCATTGAATTTTCAATCAGAATTTAATTGCTGATTACTTACAAAATTTGTCCTTCAATTATTAAGTAAATAATTAAATTTCCTTTGATTGATAAGTGACATCTGGTGATGATCATGGGAACTGCTGTTTGAAATTCTTTTATATTTGTTTTTGTTTTTTTTTAAATTGTTAAAACTTTAACAAACCCACAGACATTTTTATACTAATAACTTTCCTTTTGCACAGAAACGATATTCCACATCCTCGTCTTATCAATAATTTTAATTGTAGTAAAAAGTTGCTTTGCTGTGGCCCATCATCAGCGGAAAACTAAATCAAAATTTCATTACATAAAAGAAAAATAGCGTGAAATTCTTTCATTGATAAAAAGATAAACAAGAAGTTTAGGATGCTGTAAATTCACATGTAACAGTTTAAGTTGCATTATTTCCTATTTCCTTTTCTATTCAATGCTACTTGAGTATTATCAGTACGGCCAAAGATGAACCTCCCAGAATGCAACGCAGATGATAGATTTTCCTTTCCTGGCGTGTCGGTCACATTCAAATGTAAGAGAAAATGGCGGTCGTTGATTCACATTCAACATTTCGACGAGGAAAAGGTCTCAAAAATAAAAGTAGGGAAATTATTCTTAGCGTTGCTCGTCGATTTCAAGAAGATGTATGTGAGATTTTTGATATTTCCTATTTTTGATAATTGAGATTGATATTTTCTGCGGAGCTTACAGCATTGATACTGGAGAAATTAGTCAATGATAATGTGTTTGCGGGTCCAACTTTCGCCGCGACAATAATAATTATATCTTTCATGGTTCATAGTAAGAATAAATTTTTCTCATTATTTTTTTTCCGTTTTTTAATAAGCAAGAAGGAATATCTTCTGATATTTCTTTACCTATTATAAGGCTATTGTTAGATTCTTGGATACTACGTTTCAAGAATATCGGTTTATTGGTTCAAAGGTTATAAAGAGAAACTGTATAGATATATTAACTGTTTAGGCCAACTTCTGGTAAGTAGGTTAAAAAATACCTTAGTTATTTTAAGTTATGTTATTCAGTTATCAACACAAGTTATTAACTTAACTGTTCTGTAATTGGTGGAAAACAAATTCAAAATTACATAATTAAAAATAAAGCAAAAAATAATTGGCATTCATCGACTGGTAAAACTGCAAATAAAACATTCCGGAAGATATAAATTCATGCATAACAACTCTCTATTGTTAACTACGTATATACGTTTCTTAAATCATTTCAATATTTTGAGGTTAGGCGTTACTCCAATTTCATTTCGGGCCTTTGTAGCCAGAAACTTTTACTATTAGTTCATTCTTTATTTTCATTAAAATGTTTTATTTTAATGATGCCTTTTATAAACAGTCAGATGGTTTATTTATGGGTTTATCTGCCTCTGCCGCTCTGGCGGAATTTGTTATGATTTATATTGAAAACCAAGCGTTTCAGATTTTAGGTTGCGATCAAATTCATGTTTCCCTCTATTGCCATTATGTGGACGATCTTATATTTTATAACATTCCACTATACAATTAGGAATTAAAGATATATTTGATTAGATTCATCAAGATATTAAATTCAAGATTAAAAATGAAATTAATAACGCTGTTCCTTTTCTGGATTCTCTTGTTTCTAAGGGGCAGGCTTCATTTTTTACTGAGGTTTATCGCAAACCAATAGCTTGTGGTTTAATCCTAAATTTTACATCGAAATGCCCCTTATGTTTCAACATTAACATCGTCCACGTAGGGGTCAACAGACCTTTTAACTTATCCAGTGCTTCCCACTTATTTGATATTGAACTTCAAAAAATCAGACAGATTCTAGTCATTAATAACTATTCTTTTTCGTTTATTAATTCCAAATTCGAGTTGCTACATAGTGTATTTATAATCCTTTGCCGCTTCGGTTGCCTCCTTCGGGCAATAATGTCATTTATGTCACTCTTCGTTGTTTCCGGTTCTTCGAAAAAATTAAACTCTGTCGGTATTACGCTCACTTCCTTAGTTACGTCTACACTGGCCACAGCTATTAATTCAAGTGTACAAATAACCACCACATCAATCCCAGGGGTGTTGTTTACGCCATTCCTTGTAAAGGTTTCCCTTGTAAATATATTGAGGAGACCCGCCAGCCAGTAATGAGGCGAATGGCCTAGCATGACCCCGCGCTAAGAACTGGGGACTTCAATTACTTGATCGCTTGCCATGTCCTCAATAGCAGACATACCCTTTGTTTAGGGAATCCCCTCATCCTCTTTATTAGTAACCCATGAAGTTTAACTTTATTGTATCGGATATCAGAAAATTAAACCCTTACCTCTTTTCCCTTCCCCTCCTTTCTTGGTTTTTTAATATAGTTATCAAGCTTATATCGATAATCCTTTGGTTGTGATGATGCCTTGTAAGTTTAGACGTGGAAGTTCCCGGCCATTGACTCATTGAAGTTCATCAGTTTTCTGTTGACCTGATGCTTGCAGATTCATATTTACCTCGAGAATTCTTTTCAGTTTTCAGTTTAAGATTCCTGCCACCAGAGGACGTCGAAGGAAATCGTGCTATTTGCATCTCGTCCTGTCATTGATTATAATTATTTTATAAGCAGCTTGTACCTATTGAAATTCCACACTTGTAAATGTCCGGTTCGAAATCTAGTCTTGTCATAAAATTTTAATGTGTTTTTGTTTTTTAAAGTATTTGGGTGTCTGGCCTTTTTTAGCGGCCCCTAGCTTGCCTGTAAAACAAAGGAGACCGCTCTTGCTTTTATACTTGCTGGATGTCACACTCTGTAGTGGCCAAACGGTTAGAGATATTAGAATGACACCTTCACCATTGTGTTCAGCATCAAAAAGTAGGTGGCCACGTCCAAAAAAAAAATAAGACTTCTAGGATCACTCCCTGACCGGATGTTGGAGGGTGAAAAGTGGTCGCTTACGATAAAGAGGAAAACGCCATAGACATCCCCCAATATCGACCCTTCTGAACACATTTTGTTTATAAAATCGTGCATATTATGGGATCGCTTTGCTTTTGATAATGTCTAAAAGCATTAATTTATCTTGTTTAATTTCTTCTTTAAGAAACTATTTTCTTCGATACTGTACACAAATTGGTAAATTCCTGCAGGTCTAATATGAATTGAAATATGTTTTTTTTTTCTTTTTTTAATGCAAGCAACATAACACTTACAGTATGTCCAATTACAAAAGGGGCAATAAACCTTGTATTATATATTCCATATTTCACCAGTGATATTTCTTTTTTCTTTATGTGGTACAACAATATAATATTGATACGGTTTGGTAGTCAATAATGGCAGTAGTGCACTGTTTTTTATTCCTTTGCGTTAACATTGGATTACTCCAATGTTAGCATTATTCACTATGGCATTACTACTTGATAACTATCTAACAGCGGCCTACCAATATCTGAAAAACTATTGCAGTGATGAACCATCCAAAATGGCACCTTTTCTAACTTTTCAGCCAATGCCAAAGAAGCTGCAAATTCTATTGCTTTCGTGGGTAGCCATTTAATCTGATAACATATTTTTCTTTTTAGTTTGAAAGTAAACTTTATTTTACAGCAATAACTCTATTTGCGAAACAAAAAAGAAAGCCACAGAAAAAAAAATATAAGAAGCTTAAGTAAGGAGACGTTAGTCCTAGTTCAATTTACACATTTCTTTGTGGCTCCATGTACTTGGAAGTGAATTAGCTATTAGCCAATAGGAGTTCTTACTACACTGAAGATTCCCGCACCCATTCGACCTTTTTCAAAAGCTTCTGTCAATGCCAAAGTAACACAAGGCGCCATTGTGGACCCAAATGAAGTTAAAGCGTTGATGGAGGCGCGAATTCCACACACAAGAAGTAATCGAATTCCCATTCTTCAAATTATTTAAAAGCTTGAAGAGACAATTTCATGATTTACAAATGGAGGTATTTCCTTCGGCTGCAAATTTAATATTTATTCGAAAAGCGCGGCTTCCCATTTCGCAAAGAAAGTTGGTCGTCCATTCTTCTTTCCAAAAGAATCGGCCCTCTTGGATCGAGGAACAATTCTGAGTGGGAGTTTGTTTATCACCACTATTAATGCCAACGCTTCGCAGTCGTTATTTCAGTCATGCTCGACTCCTCTTCGCTGAAAGTAAACAAGATTTTTTTTTTAAGACGAAAGTTCTCGAAATGCAGGGCTTAAATTTCACAATCAAATGCATCTTAGTTATGCTTTGTTCTTTCAAAAAAGACGAGATTTGATTGCAACTCTGTCTGTAATTTTGTTTTCACTCTAAATGAATTGAAACAAGTGAATATAATTTTGTGCTAAAGCATAAATTTAGGGGCGACCCATAATAATAAAAAAAAAATAAAAAATAATAAAAAAGGAAAGTACATTAACGTAAGAAAAAATATAAAAAAAATAGGAAAATAAGGAAAACAAAAAAATCCACACGGACGTTAAGAAAAAAAGATTAAGAGAAAAAAAAACAAAAAGTAGACATACGGATTCGAACTGACAATTTTCAGCATGAGACCCAGAACTTACCAATCAAGCTATAGCTCAAAACTGAAATAAGATGTTTGCATTTTTGGAATTTAAGCTAATAGCGGAAATCCAAAGAAAACAATGTTGAATATCTCGAATGGGGGGGGGGGTGCGTTCAGCTCCCTGAAATATCCTATTCCTATGTTGTTTGGTCTCTCAATACGATGGTGAAGTCCTTTTTTCGATCCGACCTTCCGTTCGGGAGGACACTGACACTGACGGACGGCAGGGAAACGCAATAGCTACTGATTTGGTTGCTATCACAATAGCTCCCAGATGGGTCGCTAATGAAATGAAAATATCAAAACGAAACATATTCCTCCTAAAAAACAATTAAGGTACAGAATTCTAAGGAAAAAATAGATAAATTCCTTCAAGAACTCTCAGCACTTTAACTTCATGTCCAGATTTTTATAGATCATTGTTAAGTAGCGACTTATGCATGGTGTTTTTATGACATTAGTGTTTTAATGAATTTTTAATCATCAATATCCATTGTTGCAGTGATACAATGGAGAGAAAGTATATCATGGGTACAACGTTAAAGTAGCAGTTTTATAGTCAATCAGTTAATCATTGATTTTTGCGCAACAATGACTTTAACGCATACTTTCTTTTTATTAGATAGCTTCAAATAATATTACGAATTAAAATCAAATAATATTACCAATTAAAATGCATTGATTCACCGAATGAAAGTAGGCATTAATACCGTTGTGCCGTCCACAGAAAACATGAGCCGAACTATAAGGAACATTTCCTTCTAGCGAGTGTTTGCAGCATCACAATACACTTCTCAAATATTTATTGGAAAATGTTAAAATATTCATTACTTTAAGCTCCAAAGTTATTGTAACAAAGCAACTGTAAGATATGATATCAATGTAACCTGTATATTTGTAAGAGTATTGTTAATTTCCTAAATTGCTAAAACATCTGGTAATTATGAAGTGTGATTTAATCACGTGGTGTGCACGTGCAGAGTCGTTTACGGACTTGGTCCAATCCTGTTACAATCACGGACCGAGATGATGGTGCAAAAACATCTGGCGACCGATCTTTCTCGAACTGAGAGCTTCATTTCAACATTGAAGTCACAAAAGAATATAAAAAGGACCTGGCAATTAATAATGAAATAATTATTCCAGGAATATCCGTGGCATATATTGTTGAAAAACTGAACTATTATAAACTGATCACGATATTGTGTGTTAATGTAATTCCTTGTATCCTGTACGTGCCCATATTTATAAATATATACATGTATACTAAAATTTAAACTTCTTTTTTAATAATAACTTTTACTTTGTTAATTGATTTTTTATTCATATATTGAATAACGTAATAAAAACTTCCAGGTATGATTGAGATTTTTTTCCATTTGCTTACAATGCTAATTTTCTCTTATCGAAGCTACTATTATTCTTTTATTAATTCCTCTTATCAAAGACAAACGACTAGTCACAACATAAGTAGAGAGAGGATAGGCGACCGTGGCCGTCTCGCTCTCTCTCCCCCCAACAGTAATGCCAACACAGTGGATATTAAATCTGTAAATATATCTGTATCCTTCGATTTACTCCTTTCGTTCTTTTTTATTTAAACATCTTCACGAAAGAGAAAATCTAAGATGGTTATGCTCTTAACTCATTATAAAAGGCTTCGATAGAATGAGATTCGCCTACAACGAGGACAGTCAACGAATCCCATTTTACCGTCCATCCTCTTCAGATCCTGCTAGCTTTATTTCATTTCATTGTAGGCTTCTGAATAAAATTAACAGTTAACATAAAAGTTCAAAATCAAATTGATTCATTTTGCAATGTTTCGAAGCCGTTTCTGTATTTTGTACTTGCGTACACTTAGGTTAATACTAATCACTGTTGTTTTGGAAAAATTTAAATATTGTACATCCAAACGTTGTCTACACCAGTGACTCTTAAACCTGCTCCGCAGCACATTGTTGAGCCGTAAGAAATGGCTAGCTTTGCCACGAATACCACCAAAGTGTCTAATTTTATTCCATCCATGGTAATCATTTAATGGTTAATTTAAAATTTTCTATACTTTCTTTTTTAGTCATAGTTTAAGAGACCTTTATGTATTTTGAATTTTGTAAACGAAATGTGACAGAAACTATATTAAGTTTTACAGTGAGCCGAGAAACAAAAGAAAGGCTAAGTGCATGCGCTATGAAGTCTGTTTGATGGTTCAAGTTAATGTGATGCAGTAGAGTGAACGGTAAGTTGATAAAGGAACCGTCATAGTGGATTATTCGTAATTGGCGTAAAAGGGTTCATACTTATAATGCGGTCGAATATTTTGGACCCCAAGCACCGGGTTAAATCGAGTCACGTGTAATTCAAAGAAGAAACAAACTAGACTTTCTGCAATTAAGTGGGGGGGTTTTTTTTGGTAGTAATTCGAGGGAGAAACAGAAATTCGTGCTCAAGAGATAAATTATTAACATCCGATGAAGGAGAAAGACTTTCTTCCGAAACTATATTTCGTAAAGTTTTACAGTAGAAGATAGATTATAGTAGTTTAAAACTGTAGATATATCTGGAGGCATTCGGTCCTTCATCATTCATAGTTGGGACGTAGATCCCATAAGGCCCTTTGGAGTTGCAGCCGACAAAGCTCTTCGGCAGAGACTGAGTATCAGGCTGTAGGTGTTACGGCGTAAACAAACCGATTGTGCTTTCAGCGATAAAATGATTACAGTATATTACAGTATATGATTACAATTTATAACTATAACAAATAACAGCTGTGTTACTGTACTAATAATAAAACAGCTGTGTTAAAGATATATGTATATAATTTTACTGTTACATATTACTGTTAATAGTCTCTTTAATGCAAAAATAGTGTACATCATACAGTATTTTATTTTTTTAATTGTCATTATAACTTATTATGGCTATATAAACAGCTTACATACACTGTACTCTACAGTAGTTTCAATAACAGATTCCAGTTGTAGCATTTTTGCGTATTCCGTATTATCTATAAAAGATAACTGCTGTAAGTATAAATTTTATTATATTGTATTGTATATTGACTCATGTTCAGTTTTCGACTTACGACTTATTAGAAGAAACGTAACCTCGTCGTAAGTCGAGCTACTCCTGTAATAAAATAATTTGTCTAGCAAATCTGGATAATTTTTAGTGATAACGTGCCTTGGATTCTGAAGTCATCTTCTCAGTCACGTAACCTTTAACCGCGACAGGACTACTTGTAAAAAGTTCATCTCAATCAGAGGAACAAGTTGTCTTAACATTTTGGTCATCTAAAATGAACGGTTTAGAAGTTGACCTTAAGTCACATGACTTCCGGTTGATCCAAACAGATGAGAAATAAAAAATAGCCACTTTAATATTATACCTACTATTTGACACCTTATTTGTAATTCTGTCTTACGGTTTTGGAAGAGTAGTAGCCAGGAAAAAGTAATGCTTCCTTTTGTATATAGAGAATAGAATATATAGATTAAAGAGTTTTCTGCATTTCAATGTTTCTCAAAAAATTTTCTAGCATACTTAAAAAACAAAACAAAAAAGTGAAAAAATATTAAAAAAAAACCAGAAATCCGATGAAAACAATATTATTCACTTTTAGATACTGAAAATGCAAGTTTTACTTAGAATAGAAAAAAAAATCTAGCAATTCATAAATTTTCCTTGTTTCTACCACTAAGCGATATTTTTAATGGGCATCCAAATTACGGCTGGGCTTTTTAATATTCAGTTTCTCCCCACAGGCATTTTCCAACGAATTTCTCAGTTGTAATGATGGAATTCCGTTATTTCCGCAATATTACCTGCGCAGATATGCTGATGAGGCCTATTTCAATCCTCGAGCATTGCTGAAGCATTTTTTCTGATTTTTATTTTTACAAATTTAGTATTTCTCCGCAGGCTTCCAACTCGATTGGTTTCAACTGTCTGAAAATTCCGCGAAAATTTCCTTAATTTGAATCAGTGGCTCCCAAATTTTTTCACTTTGCAGCTTAAAGCTATTTCACAGATAAAATGATAGCTTGAATTACGAGGGAGGCGATTTTTTTTTAATTCCTTCAAAATTGAAGAAACATATTTTTATCCTCAATTCAGTTACTGATCTGTGTTCCGAGACGACGAATTGATGATCGTCAATAACTGTGAAACAGCGTTATTTTGTATTAACAGGGAATCTTATCGAACTAATAATAATATTTTATCGCATAATATCTATATACATACTAGCAGAAAGACCCGTCTTCACTCAATGACAAAAAAACAAATCATTACAAAAAAACAAATGTCCTGATGTGGATGATTGAAGCTAATAATAGTTAAGATATATATATTGGTTTATCAGAGTAGTTGCATATAATGATTATCAGTGATATGAAAAGAATAATAAAGGTAAACCTGTCTATCTTCTTGTGAAATAACAATTGGACCCAACGCTAATGTTTAACTATTAAACATATAAAGTTTATATCTTAAAATTGTATATTAAGTAATACAGTTTCATCAATTGGAGTAACATTATAAACTTCTATTCCTTTGCTAGATTGCACTAAAGTTCTTTAAAGTTCACTTGTCCCAGCGTGGCAATTGTTTATAGTCTTACAATACATACAATAGTCTCACGAAGTTCTTACTGTACCTTTTTTTACTATTTACTACAATGATAAAGAAATTGCAATTGCGAGATCACTTTGAAACTTTCCCGGTTGGTACAAAAAAAACAGTAACTCAAGAAGTCTGATCTCATTACAAATCTATATCTATCTCGAAAATGACGCCGAAATATCCTTCAACAATGTTTGCACATTCACTCACTGCCTTCCCGTTACAACCCTAGTTCCACGTTATTTGAATTTTGTAACTCGAGTTTACTAGATGTGAAATTAATATCGAGATCGGAGAATATAAGACTTTCCACCAATTTCTTCCCTTCTGCCTCTCGTTTACACCCTAGTTCCAGGTTATAAGAATTTAGTAACGTCATAACCCTATCACTTCACACCTTCCCGTTCGTAAAAAATCATATGATCATTACAAATCTATATCTACCCCGAAAACCCCGTCGCTATTATGCCCAACAATAATTTAGTTCCAATTGCTGCACAACAATATTTGTGTAGCTCTCATTGTGTCGCCACCAGGTGCATATGTGGCGCTGTTACACACAACAATAATTTAGTTCCAATTGTCGCCCAAGAATATTTGTATAGTTCTCATTGTCACCACCAGATTGCAAATATGGCGGTAATTCAAGGATTTCACTCCCTTTCAACTCAAGGGAGGTGGGGGGTAAATTTTTTTGTGAATAAATTTCCGACTGTTAACAAATGGATTTCAATATTCTATTGCATGTACTTTTTAGAATATAAAACTAATTTATTTTTATTTTTCCTTTGAAGTTATAGGTTTTAGTTTACTTTATGTATTTTTTTTGAATAAATAAAATAGTTTTGTTTCCCTTCATATTTGCGAGGCTTCTGGAGAGAAGCGACAGTCGTCGAACAATCTGTTAAAAAATGGGATTAAAAAGTGAAATGTAATTTCGTATGATAAATTAATCAAAGAAAATAAAGGTCTGTAAATATATAATCTACAAAATATATAATCAAGAAAATAACGGTCTCTTGTCAATAGCAAAATATTGTAATAAAATTGATGCAGTCGTTTAGCTACTTACATTTTTTTTTAATAGAGTTCAAATTATGTACGTGACATAGATTGTTTTGATATTATACTGCATTCCAACTTTCATTACAGTTAGTTCGAATTTTTGTTTACAACTACATTAAAAATCATTAAGAACCTCATACATAATAGACAGAATGAGACGCAGGAGATGCAGGCTTCAACGATTCTCAAGTACTGTACAGCTCAGGTCCAAGGTAATTCAATAGACACCTGCATTTACTTTTTTTTGTTTTCAATCAAAATTAGAGTCTGTTTAGCATTAATACAAGACAATATGAATAATACTAAATAACCGGGTTTCCACTTTCATTTTCATTTTCAAGTGATATTTATTATATTAAATTGTTTAAATACTAAATAGATGTACAGACTATCTTTGACTAAAAATTATGATCAGCACATGTAAAACTTTATATTTATTCGCCTGTATTTATGCCGGATAAAAAAAAATAATAGACAAACCTCGCCCCAATTGGTAAAAGGTTGAGAGAATGGCTCGTCAAGAGAAACAGCAGTAAGCGTATCTCCCTTCTTCGGCTTTGTTTTGATTAAAATGAATCTGTTTAAAGTAAATATTGCATTTAAGTCACATTTTATTTTTTTTCCAAAAATGAAATTCTATGCTGTTTTTAATTAGAAGGTATAATTTAAAAATAAACCTAGTCTTTTCAATTGTGTCATTTTCAGGGTCTCATTTCATAATACATTTTATTATTGTATTTTTAAAAATTAAGAAATTATAAATAATCTCATTTTAAGGTAAATAGACTTTAACTTCTTTTATTTCTGAGTTGCTGCTGCGTTACCTTAAGTTTACTTTACTTTAAGAACATCCGCGTCTCCTGGGAGACAACTGCGCCCTCATCGGCTGCATTTGGAATTTTCTCGCCTCGTTAGGTCCATGCCCGGCATCATTACATCGATTTTTTTTTTGCCCCCAAAAAAGAAATAAACTAACCTTTAAAGATCTTTCAGATTTCTTTTTCGTAATTTTATAGGTGGAGTCACTGTAAACTTCTAAATTACACAATAAAAAGAAAAAATAGGTAAAATATTAATTAACTAAAAGCAAAACTGATTGACCGATTTTAGGTTCGTAAAATCAGTATACGTGTGTGTGTGTTCAGCTTGAAACTGGACACATATACATCTTTTGTATTTGAAAATTTCTCTGCGTGTAATCCAGTGTAGAAATTTGCGCGCGAACAAAATAAAACAAGCCCATACACAATCATTACAAGGAAAATAATTGTTATTTTTGACAAAGCGAATTTTAGTGACCTCTAACAGTCAATGATAATTCATTTTATGCTCCATTTTATATTTGCGAGTGCTTTAATGTGATTAGGAGTAGGCCTAAACAGATTTAGACGACATTGCCGATATAATCAATTTTCAAACGAGGTTATTTTATATAAAAACTATTTTTATTCAGCGAATATTAGTACTTGCAAATACAGATTTTCAAGATTTTAAAGAAAATAATAATAAAAAAAATAAAACCAAGAAAAGTTGACTCAAGATTCATTTAGGATCCTTTTCCCCTTTCTAAGGTCCAAAATCGAACTGATTCATTACGCCCCCCCCCCCCCAAGATGTGATATTTCGGAGGATGTGATAAATATAAAAATCTTAAATATAATCTCGGTATATCCATCTCACTAAAGAACGCAGCCTCGCCCGCCTTATGTGCTGTAACCTTTACTTAGGTTTCAGTATCGATTGTTGGTAGTACAGTATTAGAATGGATTACAAAAGATAAACATTTTTTTTTAAAAAAAAAAGACACTGTTAGATTATGTTTCAACTCTGATTTTTCAAGGAATTAAATTTCAATAATCCCCGCATTTCTTTAAACTTTCGATGACATCGGCTTCCTGTATAAAACCATCGTTTGTCGACGAACAAATAAAGCATTCTGATTAGAAATTAATACGCAATTACTTTGATTATTAATTAAAAGTCATCAATTTATCAAATAAAAGGTAACATTTAGATATAAGTCAAAAACTGAAATTAAAAATAACAGAAAAAGGTTTTGGAAAAAAACTGACAAAAAAATAAAACGAGGCAAAAAAAAAAAACTGTTTTCTTGGAATACACAAAACTAATACGGCCGGTACATGCTTCATTTTCATCAACTTCCTGTGAGACAAAGTGATCTCAGACCGGAACCTGTATTTTTTTCCTCACCGCTTGAAATCGCGAGAGTTTCACTCATGTCTGTACAACTTGGGCGTTCAGGAATCAGTTTCCACTTGCAACATGTCCTCAATTAACAACTGCTTGTTCCACTGCAGGCTAATTTGGACAGACGCATTGAGAACTCATTTGACTGATGTAAAACCCAAAACTCAATCATGCCTTGAAATTTTTTTTTAATAAGTTGACCAAAATTTTAATTAAAAATTATTAACTGAAGATTAAATATAACTTTCTAAACAGTTATCTATTTTACTCAATGTTAATAGAAGTAATATGGTCTAATATATAAATTCATAAGGTTAATTAAACTTTATCTCCTATTAAGCCGACAGTGGGCGGGAGATAAAGGCTCCAGTGATTCTTTTTCACTTCAAACACCACCTATAACACACTAACACACAGAAAAAAAGCCTCTCTCTCATTTTAGAGAAGGCTGAGTTAATTCCTGGATTCACCTCGGACGAAATATACTGTCAGAAAATTCACCAACTTCGGCCGGAGATTGAACCCTGCTTCTCTCCACAGACCAGCACACTGAGCCACTAGGCCCAGAAATTACCATACAATTATTCGAAGTGTGGCGCCATATGTCATTTCGTGTCTTCTTAAAGAAAAAAAAAAACTCACGTGACATAACAGAATCTAAGAATCCACATCGTGGGATTCTGTGAAAGGATTAGATTTAGATTTCGTCCAATGAATATGGAATGGATTAAGACCTCAATGGATTCAGTGTCGCTACCATAAATCTCCAATACCATTAAACATTTATAGGGGCGGCCGTGTGTGGAGTCAGATGGTGCTTTCCAATCCATTAACAAGGAGACAGCTTTGAGGTGATCTTTTATTTATACCCTTTTTAAAGACCTAATTTCACTTTTATATTTTTAGTTTATATTTATTGCGTTTTCAGATAAAGGGCACCAAAAGCAAGCAAGCACGTTGATAGGTAATTATGTTAAGCATGAGTCATTTCGATGGCGAGGAGGAGGTTGAGGCTCCTCTGAATTCAATCTCATTGATTATTGCAAAAATATTGAATACAATAAAAATGCCATCATGTGATGATGTATAATCCAGTCAACATTTATTTAAACTGAGTAAAATCTTATGCGAAATCTTATTTTCTAGCTAACATTTTTTTTCTGATCATTTATTCTGTTTGTACGTGCCTCCTCCTTAAAATTTGATCTAAGTTAAATTAGTTGGGATTAACTTACAAAATAGGATTCTTTGATCCCCCATCCCTTAAAATTGATCCGCCCACTTGTCTACTGATTATGCGTCGAATCTTCGATTATATTCCTAGGAATAGTTAATTCGTTGTATAAACAAAAGTACTGACCTAAACAGGAAGATTTCCCTTTCAAACAGCATTGCTCGCAAGATAAACTACGTACCCTAGTAAAAACAAGATATAAGAATTCTGATGAATTATATTACAAACTAACTGTGCCCCACAATTTTAATGCGGTTTCACCCGCATTAAAATTGTGATTATACATATCTGTTTCATACACATTATGAGTACATAACTAAATGCATCTCATTAACTACAAATACCATTTGGAAATTATGTTGAAACATAAAAGGAACTATCACTAAAAAATAAACCTATTTCTTTGCATTTCACAGTTCGGCCCTTCTCGGTAATGTTCGGTTCCCGTCGTGCGGCCAACCCGCCCCCTGACCCAGCACAAAGTCGCCGCACCCGACAATTTGCCAGATTGGTTGACGTTTATGTTTACTGCTCCACTCCTATTGGTCGTAGCATGATGTTAAATAGCCTATAACCTTCCTCAATAAACAGGCTATCTAACGTAAAAAGAATTTTTCAAATCGGACGGGTAGTTCCGGAGATAACGCGTTCAAACATACAAACTCTTCAGCTATATAGTTTTAGTATAGATTAAAAAGTTGTCAAACGCTCAGATATTGCATTTCAAGTATGCAGTATCTTTAACTCACTTCAAAAATTCGTTTATTTACGAATCTTAGAAAAGCGTCCGGTGAAAGAACAAAGATGTTTCGGTTTCATTTCACAGAGCGCTGTATTACTTTTATTTGCGATGATTTGAGCAGTTCATTAGTTTTCCTTTTTTTTTTCCTCCAAGGAATAACAGAGACAACACCAAAGTAATCATTACTACACTCAAGTCTTAGGTTTACTGATAAGACTCCTACCAATCATTAAGAAAATCGATCCAACCGTATTAGCGTGATGTACCTTCAAAACAGACAACGAAATACGCAAAATTGAATAACAATGATTCCCTAAATAGTTAATAAGCTTTACATTACTTGAAAGTCATTATTAGGTATACAATCAGCTATCCATCGCATAATAGGGACTAATAATGAAGTGCTGGAGCTTGAAGAGTGGAGAGATTGGGGGTAGGTGTTGAAAACTAAAATAATGATATTACTCATATTTTAAGATAGTCACCATTAGTTATAGAACTAAAAACAACACATAAGCTGATTTTTTTTAAAAAAACGTTGTAAAAACATTTACTAAAATACTTAGCATGTGGAGTCTTTCGGGCTCCTATGCGGACGCCCCTCTTCAACACAATATTTCTACAAAGGTTCATCTACATCTTGAAAACCATTATACAGTGAATGACGTGGCTTCGTGGCGATAACAAAAAAATCAATCCGAAGCTGAATAACTAATCAATCATATCATTGGCTGAATAATGTTAGAACCTTTGTAGAAATATTGTGTTGAAGAGGGGCGTCCGCTTAGGAGCCCGAAAGGCTCAACATGCTAAGTATCTTATTAAATGTTTTCTATAATGTTTTTAAAGTCAATTTGTGTTGTTTTTAATTCAAATATAACTCTTTTTTTCACACATGTTAAAATTTTATCAATCATCAATAAAGATTAAACCAAATTTTAAGGAAAACAGTCCAGCCGTTTCAGCGAGTAATTTCAGGGGTCATTTAGGTTCATGGGTGGAACCTCTAAGGCCTTTTTTTTTAAGTGGACCATAACTATGCCATGTATCAAATTTTATAAAAATCTTTTTAGCAGTTTTTAACAGCATGATGCGTGTACAAACAATCCAAACCGAGAAGAAATATTTCAAATGGAATAATACGATGTCTGAAGCTTTGTATGCTCAGTCAAAAAAACAATCTTCTCTTTGTAACATTTTTAAAATGTTAACTCATTTTACAATTTCATATAATTACTTGTAAATGAATGAGAAATATCTCAACTTTACGATTTTACTTAAGACAAAATGATTACGTTACTTTATTTCTATCGTAGTTCGGCAGAATTATTAGCTTTAAGTCATTGTCGTAATTCCCCATGAGAGAACAGTAATCATTTATCGTTTGCCACCGACATGGCCGCGGAGATTCACTGATCCGCCTCAAGTGACTTTCTGGTTAGATTTCTGCTGGAAGCCAGAGGAGACTTCAGAGAAGGAAAGTGAAGTGACTGCAATTGCAGAAGGATAAAGGAACTGATTTCCATCAGGAACCGTAATAATAATTTATAACTAGGTAGGAGCTAGTTATCTTTCGCGGAATGGGAACTGAGCAAAGCAGATGGCGGGGTCGAGTTTGATGGATGCTACGTGGTTGGGGAGTTGGAGACAGAATTAATTGTACATTAGACCAGAAATAAAAAAAAGTACTGTATTTTAAGAAAACCCGTGCAGTCGCTTTGGCGTGATGTGAATGGAAACAGACAAACAAAGTCAAATAGAAAGAACAAAGACTACGCATGCTCAGTTAAATGCTTATTTCTATGGAAAAGCAATGGCGATGATATATTAGTAAAAGTTTCAACGGAAACGACAGAAGAATACAGAGTAAGCTAGCGTGACGGTCCTAGTGAACTTGAGAGCTGAATAAATAAGTCATGATAAATCAGCACTAGAACATAAACAATAATAATCCCCACATCAGAACCAAACCAATGCCATCTAATAATGAATGTTAATCCTCATTTTGTTTCCCACTCTTTGATATAATAATATGTCGGAATACTTAGTCAGTTTTTAGAGCAATTTCTATTTGTGATTTCGATTCACTTAATTTTTTCTTTACAAGAAAGTTTCTACTGTTAACATTTAGCGATATCATAATTTTTTAAAAAAAGATCTATTTTTATTTCTCGTATATTCCTTTTTACGACTACAGAAAAGAAACATAGAAAAATAAACTGAAGAAACTGTAAGGAAAGTTGACTTCTAAATTTACATCCTTCATTTTCATCATAACCATATTCGTCTTCCTGAGATCTTTTTCAGGATATTATTTTTATCGCTGAATTCTTCTTCGCTTCTCCCTCTTCAAACCAATAGATTCCAGACAATTTATTTGCTTTATTTAATAAAGTTTGCTTTTAGTTATCCTATTTAGTTTTCCTATTTAGTTTCTTTTGTAAGAGGTTACCTCATACCTTCTTTACTGCCTGTCAATCAGTAGTAACATTTTTCCTATTTTATCCCTATTATAGCAATTTAATTGCTGTATCCTATTGATAAAAATAATATAAAGTGAAACCCTAGATAATATTTTTGACCGTTGTCTTTTTGCAACCCTAATAATTTTTTAACCCGTGAACGGAGTTTCTTAAAACTTGGAATGTATGTTTATGGAAGTCAGACGATCTCATTTTCTTCACTTAGAACTTTTTCGGTACGGTTCTTTGTGGATAAACTTGTGCATGAATATTACAAAATTACAGAAAAACATCAAAAACAAAACACTGAATTTCTAACAATGCAAAAGGAAAATTTTATGTTACTACTTTATTTGGCAGATGTCAGGAATACATGATGATTTTTCTTTTGTATTTCGTGTTAAGACAAACAACAACAACAAAACAAAAAAAAAAACAAAAAAACGCACATTTAGAAGAAATTAACCATCAAGTTCTTAAAAGAAATTTATGTTTAATATTTTTTTTAAATATCCATTTTCATTCGATTGAATGGATTGTTATGATTCGAAAAACCTCTTTATTACATCACTGCCAACAGCACTGACATCTGGGTATTTAGTGCATTGTTGATACGAATTTCAAATTTTGTAAACCTTCAACAATGTATCACATGATCTAAAACTCCTATTTCTTGTAAGTTAATTCAAAAGAAATATTTCTGCCGATTTTCACAAGATGTGACGAAAGTCAAAGGGTGAAGAATCAAGCCTTAACAGAGCAGAGATTAAGGTTCCTAACATCACCAACCGAACATTACCAAATTGATGTCCGGAACGCAGTTCGGTGTTCGTCCAAATTTAACCCTCTAATAAGAAAACGGGAACCCATTTAACGAGCCCTTAGGACACGTCTGGACAAAGATACAACAAAAAGACAATGCCGACTTCCTTTGGGATAAAACTGAGCTACTCCAATCAGACGTCTTACCAGTTGAACTATCAGGCTAACCTAGTTTTTTATTTTTATTTTTTTCTAAGTAAAAATTCTTTCAGCGAATTTCTCAATTTGGACGAGATTGTTGGAGATTACTTGAAGTTTTTGCAACAATGTTTCCAAAAAGCAGAAAGCTTCTCTCTTCAGAATTTAACTCAAACTAATGCTAGGTGAAGCCGTTTGATAAATCGTCAGCAGCAATTTTAAACATAGCCACCACGTTAACAGCCGAAGAACTTAAAAAATAGCAGACATTAATAATCGATAATTCTCACTGAGATCTCTCCTCTTTGAATAACGGTGTTATCTTGGGTTCCAATTTTTTTTTTTTTTAATTTTTCAAAGAAAATACGACATTCTCACAAAAGATCGCATTTTGTTTTCTGATTGCAACTGAAAGGAAATTGAAAAACACGAACGAAATGATTAGTCATAATAGGAATTAGAAAACTCTGGTTGGTATGTCAACTTTCAGCGAAATGACTAGCAAGTACAGGATATATCAAGTCAACGTATAATTTGAGATCCTAAGATGATTAGCTTTGTTTTAATATTGTAGTTATACGAAAAGGCTATTTTTAGGGCAGGTTATGATCTGGACTTTTTGCAGTTTTTTCCTTTCAAAGGCTTATTAAAGCTAGGAAATATGTATTAAATGCTGAACAGATATAAGCCTGAAAGCCGATACGAAAGTAAAATAAGTAAATAGAAAATACATTTATACTATTATATATTTAGTGTGCAATGTAGTTAGGTCTATAAAAAGATACAAAAGCGAATGAATCTACAGCATACATACTGCTTACCTTACCTTTCGTCCTACAATTCTAATAAAATGGCACAGTAAGCAATTCTGTGATTCAGCATGCCGAAAAATCTCTGAAAGATCAGGACAGCTCCGAACATAATGAACATCGATATAATTGTAAAACGTTGTATTTGTGGAATGCCGAAAAGAGTACAGTATAAATAAGCTATCAATCCATTTATATTACAGTTGAAAAGAAAGTATTGAATTTGGAGTTTGTTACAATTCGTAAAAATTTAGGGGGGTAAAATTGAATAAAATTTGTAAAATAACCCTAACCACCATTGCCTCCTCAAATAAAAGAATTCTAGCCTTATGGACGTAGTTTTTTTTTTATTGGAATGTCGTCATTGTGTTAATAACCCTTCCCAATTGGGAAGAAAGGAAACAGGTTTGTTTTTTGTTTTTTTTTCTTGTTAAAAGACTAAGAGCATTACAACTGCCGCCCGATTCAAATTCCTGGACGCTTAAGGATAGAATTGTGTAGGTGTAATATCAGAATATGTGAGAGTTGCTTGATGATGTGGATTTTGTTGGAGGAAGAGGAATCGAGAGTAGAGGAGAGATATAGGAATAGTAAATTTTGGAGATAATTATTAATAAAACCCTAATTTAAATTTCCTTCATAAGTTAAGCGTTGTTAGAGGAGATTAAATCATTGTCCTTTTTTATTTTTAATTTACGTATTGTTGTTTTTAATTTGAAGGGCCATTATCTTGTTGACTTTTGTTTTCTTTATATGTTTCTTGAGATCACTGAGCTGTAAGATACTGGGCGAATCCAGCTGATGATGGTTATGAAATCTGAAATAGCTATCCTGGATTCCCGGTATCAAAAATACTGAAAACAGTGAGTGAATCCTTCCTTATATACATATAAGTTTTTTTCATTGTGATACACATATACACACAAATGTACTGATATATGTAAATATTTATTGACATACATAAGGCTTATTAAATCAAATGTATCTGATTTAATATATATTTCCTCAGAAAAATAGGCCAATAACTATTTTTAATTTTAAAGCAAATAAGTAGTTCGAGGAATCTAAAAATCTAAAAAAAAATTCCAAAAACGTTTATTTGTTAATTACCGTTCATCGCATCTATTGCAAAATGATTACAATACATGTCATAACACACCATAACATAAACAGAAAATACTTTATAAAATTAAGCATATTACATGTTTTGAGGGATACCCTCATCATCAGATAATGAAAGACATCAGGCCTTATAATGGTCCTGAGAAATATGAATAACAAACATAGGAACATCGATGTTCCTAATAAATCAATCGTTTATTTTTTAATTTTCTTTTTAGCATTTTTCCATTCTTTTTGTTTTTGGACATGAAAATTGTTAATTATAAAAAGACAAAATTAAACGAGAAGCCTACACACTATTTGTATTCCAATTCTAAAATCAACTGAATACAGACAATACAAATTTTAATTTTCCATTTCCTGAAGGACAAAGAGAAATAATTAAATCTGCATTATTTAGTTAATTTGTCTGAATTGGATTAATTTAATCGGATTAAAAGCGCACTCAAATTAGTTAAGTTTCATTATTCATTGTTTATGATCACGAGATTTTTTAATAGAAATAAGATTGAAATCCATTGTTTAAATTCTAGTGCTTTTAAA
>JAFIDM010010028.1:12713156-12730036 GCA_023159025.1 Thereuonema tuberculata | reverse complement strand
CCAACCAATCACAGCCCCTGTAAATAGTTTATTTAAATCCCTGATGCTACGAATAAATCAGTTAAGAGTTCTTGCTAGATCTTATCATACTCTGATCCTCAATTTCACGAACCAATGGTCGCAAACATTCACCAAAATATTGTCCTCCTAATAACTTTTGAACCTCTGAATGAATCTTCTTGAAACTTTGTATGCCTATTCGAAAACTACAGACGAAGTAACTTTAATATTTGGAATCTTTTCCAAGTGGGTCTTTGATGAGAAATTAGCGCGAGACGATGATAAAAATATCCATCACATCCTCCTTCTGCTAGTATCTCATTGTCCTAACAATGAATGTTAAACCCTTCATCCACTTTTTATTTGGTTTTTAATCCAATTCAAGTAAATAACGAAGATGTAAATTCATTGCTTGCTTCAAAAAAATACAAAAAATATTCTGTCTATTCAGTATAAATTATTAATTGGAATAGAAATGAAAGCTTTCCGTTTTTGTAGTTTTTGTAGAATAAGAAATCATAAAACACCAAAATTTGTTAAAAAGTCTTTATAATAAAAATGTTAAAAATACATTAACAACAGCTTTCGGAATCTTGTGCGATTCCGAAATGTTTTACGATTGACAAGGGAATTGCACAAGATTCCGAAAGCTCTCGTTTTTGGTTTTCCATAATGTATTTCTTAAATTTTTATTATAAAGATTTTTTTTTAACAAATTTTGGTGTGTTTGATGATTTCTTATTCTATTTTGTAGTTTTCACGAATTTAAAAAAAGATAAACAAAAATTAAGGAATAATATTTTAAGGAAAGTGGACTTTAAGTTCTTTGGAACTTGTTGTTTATTTTTTGAAACTCTTGAGATCCTGTTTGTATGTGAAGACAATCCTGATATATTGTTAAGTGGAACATCCGCTCTGACAGTTACAATTAACAATAACGTTTATTTAACGGCCTAATAGAAAAAAAGCATTTGGCAATTCTTGTAGTCATCTAACAGACACATACAAAAATCACTTTAAAGGCCATTTTAGACGGGCCATTTAATTAAGCAATACTAATAGTAATGTAAGGGTAAATTGTCAATGAATAAAAAGCTTTAAAACTAAGTCTTATACGCTTCCATTGTGTCTTTACATCAGATGGACAATTTACACTTATTAATTGCTGTCACAGTTATGTTTTAATTATGAAAATAAACACTGATTTTTCATAAAAATCATTTATTCAATGCATCGAATAGGCGAAAGAATGTTTTTAATTAACTAAAACAGGAAATGTGTATTTAACTTTTTCATCTTTTTGCATTCTTTGTTTCAGTTTTGATCTTTCTCGTTACATTTCGACCGGTGATGATATATTTTTCGAGAATTCAATCGATCTGCCGCTTCAGGTTTTTAAGACGGAATTCTACTTTAAAGTTGGTTAATACTGTAGCTTTTCTGGAAGCATCCACGAAAACATAGTTGAAAGATGACCTCTGATCGTGAAAATTTAATTTATAGTCAGTGATTTCGAATAAATAGATACAAACACGATTGAACTTTCATGTTCTACAGTTCGACACCAGGTAGGCTGGTGTCAGATTACTGCTATAGATGGACGGCAATATGCTTCAAAAATAGAACCTGTAGAGCATCGGAGGCAATCTCTTGACCATCGCCTGACGGCCATCGCGTGGCGTGTAGATTGACTACTTAAATGGTCCGTCTAAAACGCCTTGAGAGAGCTTAGCGTCAATATCATTAAATGGACGATCCCACATGTTCAAACTTATGATGCTCTAAACTACAAAGCCTACGAACGTAAAACATTTTGTACAGAAGCCATGGATTCTTTGCGACTTACTCACGGAATCTATGTGAAAAATGGAATGAAAGTATCATTTTTTCTTTTTCTTTGTTGTAAGCAATTTCAAAATGACTACTGTATTTTTAATGTTCGAAAATAATTAATAATTATCATTTTTGTATAAAATAGTCAATTTCAAAATTGCACAAATAAAAGAAAAAAAAAGAAAATTCTATTTTTCACTCGAGTTTCTGGTTGCTGATTCTTTACTTATACCAGACATTACTTTTAGCAACTTCTCTATAAAGGCGAGATTCATCAGTTTAGTAAGTCTACGTATAATACAATATGTGTCACCATCACTTTCTAAGAACTTTTGAACCGATGGATGGCTGTTCATCAAACTTCACAAACATATTTTACGACAAGAGGTTATCTAGCTTCTGTATTTGAAATTTTTCCGTGTGTGTCCTTATCAAGAAATAATTTGTTGTGTTTTGTTGTAAACACAAATTACGACTGTTACCAAGAGAACTGGGAGCGGGCAACAAAACAAACAGAGATCGCTTCTATCAACGCCATCCAGTTCTAGTTCTAATAGACGCTGCCTAAACAGTTTACAAAAAGTGGAGAGCAAACGAATATGACAATGGTCTACAAATACTCGTGAACATATTTTTGTATGCATTTTATACAAGTTCTAGATACGTCCAAGTTTCTCCATACAAAAAGAAAATAGAAGAATATTGAATACAATATTTTTTGAAGATATTTTACTTTTTTTGATATTTTGAAACGTTTGATTTGAAAGTGCGAATACGCGTAAGTCAGATACGGTACTACGGATTTAATTACTTATTTGTTTTTTAGAAATAGAAAATTTCTACTGTTTTTATTCTGCAGACATTGTAATTCCAAAAATAAACAGACCACTTGTCTCAGAATAAGATACTTCATAACTTCTATAATATTTCTAAGTAATATATTACATAGACATCCAGTCGACATACTTCTTTAATATCTTCAAAAAACACAGTATTTCTTTTCCTTAATCAGAAGAACTCATTTTTTATAAACAATTAAAATTTAGCAAAAGATTAAAATCCATTAATATTAGTATTAATTAACGATATTTTATCTTTCTATTACTATTAATTTTACAAACATGTTCATATCTAATTTCGCTTATTATAACACTTCTCGTTTATTATATCAGTGATTAAAAAAATATATATTAATATTTAAGAAAAGTATTCTTCATGTTTCTTTGTTAATAATAATTGCATGTCTACAGTATTTCTATTTATTTTACTTCTCTATTGGTTTTTCTCTGTACTGCAACGAACGTGTGACTATAATTGATCCCTACTTGGAACCCGTCCAATCCAAACATAATTCCCTCCGTTACAGAGGTCAGGACATTAGCTATAATGCATGTGAGGAAAGAACAACTCTGACCTTACCATCTCATAACGCATTTAAAAAAATAGTATTAAAGGGCATGTCAGGACCCCAGGATGGAAAATCTGCGTTGAAATTGAATCCATTTTTTAGATAATTATATGCAATTACATTTGGATTTCTTTTTTAATTCTTTTTATTTTCATGTATAAAATTTTTGACACTTTACCAGAAAAATAAGGATGGCTCTGATCTGTCCCATCTTCTGGGCCGTGTAGCATTTGAACCAAAAACGGATTTTATTTCAATAACTAGGGATCTGTATTTTCATCATGAGATGATTATCTGGAATTTGGAAATATCTTTGTTTGAATATCTGTAGGAAATTAGCGCGTGAAGGCAACAAAACCTTGTTTTAATAATAGCATTAGGTAAGAGAAATAAAATTAAACTATTGTAACGTCATTAGCAGCAGCAATGAATTTTTCTGTTTATGTGATTTTAAAATTGTAACCCAATTTAAGATTACGTTTGCTTTCATTAAATTAAAATTAATTGCATTTAAGCGTCTTTTTATGTTTATGGAATAATTTAAATTATCAACAAACGGAAAAATAATCGAACGTACATTCATTTAATACAACTTCACAGAAGATCCTGAAAGAATTTGAGAGATCATTTCCTTTTAATCTTGTTTTTTTTTATCTTCAGAAAAGACTGAATTTGTATCCAGCTATATCATCTTCTTTAAGTTTATAAGTAATTAATATTTAAAAAATAATTTAAACAGAAACTCGGCCAACGATCCGCTATCCATTACCTAGTGGAGACTGAGTATGTAATAGAATCAAAATAAAAATGTTTTTATTTCAAGTTTAACCACAAAGTTTATGGATAATGGTTCCGGCATCCTCGACTGATTTCAGGCAGTTGTTTACTAAATCTCCCTGTATATGCGTTCGAATCCCGAGGAGGCATGGATACTTTCTTCCTTTCTTGTGTTTGTCTTTTTCTCCTCCTGAATGACTATGACCATTATCTTTGCTATACCTCAGTTCCACAGCGATTCACTCACTGCTCTTCAAATAAAAGAAAAATACTTTAAGGCAACTATATATTATGTTCGTTCAGGAAACTAATGTTTAATCTTATCGAAAAAATCTACTAAAATCTAAAAATGAAAATACTACTAAAATCTAAAATACGATGTTTCTCCTCAAAAATTTTAATACTTCTTTTGTAATGAATAAAATATCACGAGTAACGCCATCATCTCTTTTTCATCTAATCCTCTTTCAAATTTAAGTCTCACTGATTCCTTTCAAGTTCAAAAGAGTCACTTTTTAATCAAAACCACTGGACAAGCTTCATACCACAACCTTCATTTCTTTTTTCATCAAGTTCTTAAAATATTATCGAAAGCAACTTAAGAATTTCTAATCATATTACGATTTTCTAAATCTTTAAATTTTTTCCACGTTTTGAAGAAAAATGTGAAGAAAGGGCTATAAGAAAATTTTCTTTTAAGCCTGTTTTACATCGAGAGCAACCTTAGAACACCAGTCAGTGTGTGTGTGTGGTTGTGTAACTTCTAGCAACTTCTGAACAATGAATGAAGCTTCTTGAAATTTGATAGGCCCATTTATGAAAAATAATGATGTAAAATTTGTATTTAAAAAGTTTTTATTCTAAGAAAAATTTTTCAGATCATTTTTACTAGTTACTTTACTTGTTAAAGGTCAATATATTTTCAGTTTTTTTTTCATTACCGGATAGACAACGGTCCTGCGATATCCATCCGAAGGAATGAAGCTGCGATCGGCCGACCAATCCCACGCTCGCACGCCTTTAACTACCAGAAACTAAATACTATTTTGACAGAAGGTTGGTGAACCTTAGAATCTTTGTGGAGGAGAAGTAATCAGGGAGAATCTCTGATTTTCAAATGTAATTGAATTAGTCTTCTCTAGCCTGCATATAAAAAACTATTACCAACTAAGCCTCGTATTTTATTACTACTATGTAAGTGTAGTATAATAAATGTAAGTATTTTTAGCGTATTTGATAAAGCTATTTCAATATATATATGTGGGCCCGGTAGCCGAGTGGGTAAGGCGCTTGGCTGCGGGTTGGAGGTCGCAGGTTCGATTCCCGGTCTCGGCGGGGAGCGGGAATTTTTCCACGCTCCATTCTCCTCCAAACGGGTCCTAGGGTCTACCCAGCCCTCTGTAGAATGGGTACCGGGTTTCTTTCCCGGTAGTTAAAGGCGGGCGGGCGTCGGGCTGTCCTCCCGACCTCAACCTAGTCCCGTTGGTCAAGTAACGCCGGGACCTTATCTCCCGCGAGACCTTGGGCCTGCATAGGCCTGTCGTGGCATCCTTTAACTTAACTTTAACTTAACTATTTCAATACATTAAATAAGAATCCAATATACAATTTACGATATCACTTTTTCTTACTGAATACATTTCTGCTTAATTTGTTTTCGAAGTTCCACAATGGATTGAAAGAAAAGTTGTTTTATATTTTAAAGCCTTCGGAAACTATAATTCGAAATGTAATTATGATGTAAGACACGTTAAGAGACGCCACAGCATTTAGAATATTCTAGTCAGACAAATGGTAGAGTGAAAGGTACTTGAGAGTAAGGCTTTTGGGCTGAAAGTAGAAAGGTGATTCTGTCAGACGAATCTCAAGTACATTTCAATTCGAAAGCCTTCCAATTGTGAAAGAAGTTTCAAGTGTATTTTGATGATCTTTGGCCAATCAGGCTTTCGTAGGCTGATGACGAACAAAGCGAAGAGATTCGAGGAGAAGCAGCAGGCGCCATTTTGTTTGGCTTGCGGCTTTTGTCCATCAAGTAAACAGACAGCCGTAATAAATTGGCTGTCACTTTCACAAACTTATCGTTCGAAAATGAGCAATAATTATACTAAAATACATTTATTCTCTGCATCAAAACTAACCAGCATTCACTTTTTGAAATTCTCAAGAATTGACGAAAAGCTTACTCAATTTTGCAAAGGATCTTAGGATAAAAACAATATTCTGCACTATATATATTTTTTTCCGATCTCACAATAACAAGTTATTAAATGTAGCGTCAATATTAACAATTTAATTAAATAATTTTTCTCTATTCTGAGTGATTAAAGCCTCCTTCAACGAAGAAAAATTTAATTAAGAATTATACTTAAGAAATGTCGTGTGATTTCTCGAAGGAGTCTTCGAAGTTCGAATTTTTTCACTCAAATACCTTTGACTGCCTTCGGACTAGAGTAGAACACTTTACAATGAGGAACTAACAAAATACAGTTTATGCCAACTTTTTAACTAGAGGCGTGGTGAGAGCACTTATCATTTGTTCGAAATTCGGAAACATTATTTAAAAAATATTCATTCAAAAAAGAGGTATTTATTTACCAATGTGAAAGGCTTTGGTCTTTATTTATTATTCTAACCAAAATCAGTATGAATCTTCTTTTTGAATGTCTAGATTCTATAGGAATGCTATGAAATTTTTAGCTTTTGTGCTTTTGTGAAAAATAGTTTTTGTGTTACATCTATCATAAATCAGCGGACAATTAAAGAAACGATTGTTCTGTCCTCTACCTCCTTATTATTGGTTCTACAAGCACTAAAATGCATATGGATAATGCTTACTACAACCTACAACTACGTCTAAAATTTCAGCTTTGTAACATGCATAGTTTTCGAGTTATTGTAAAGAACGGACTTCACAAGTATTACTGCATTTGGAAACTTGTTTGTTCAAACATCCCAAACGCTTTTACGGGTAATAGAAAAAAATAAACATATAACACCTTGCGGTAGCATTTCAGATTTTTTTTTCTTCCTGAATTAATTTAAGCCTCTTACAACAACGGCGCTTAAAAATAAACAACTTTCGTTTCTTTCTTTTTTTTTTTAAGTTTTTTTTTTTTAAAGGTTATTAATTGAAAAAGGATTCAGTTGTTGTCGTCTTCGAGATCAGTGTCTTCTACCGGTGTGGCCACTGTTTTGTCAAATAAAAAGCTTTATTCTGTAATTAATGGGGCTTTTATGGCGAACGCTTATGTTCTGAATCGATTAGCGGTATGTCTTTGTACGTTTTTTTTTAATTTACACAACCTGTGTCCCCGTCGAATTAATAATTAGTGTTTTAATTACAATCTCGCGAGCTGTAGCGTCAGGTCACGAACCTGGCCCTAATCTCTCAGAGTTTGGGAACAAACAAAAAAATCGCTTTTCCATTGTAATTAACAATAAAGTTTCATACCTAATTTGATTTTAGCTACAAATCAAGTTAGAACAACAGTTTTCCTGACGATTTGTGCAGGCAGGCAATCACGTTCTTAAAGAATGCAATTCTTGAATGCAATCACGTTCTTGAAACAAATTATGGATTAATAAGGGAGGGATTCATATAGAAGCTCTTGAAAGTACTTAACATCTATTTTACTTAAAATTTTGCTGTATCTTTTTTCTTTTATTTATTTATTTATTTATTTATTTATTTTTTTATTTTTTTTTGAGATTTGTGTTTTGATATGGACTCAGCAGGCGAAATCTGGCTCAGCATATTTTCTGCTCTGCTTCTGAATTTCTTTATTTGTACGCTATCACGTTAAAACGCCTGAACACATTTCCATCAAATTCGCTACGAAGCTTATTTTGTCTCCACTTCTCCCATTTTGAAAAAAAAAAATGTCCTCTGAAATCTCTCACTTAAAAGATAGATAAATTTCTGTAAGATTTCATACGATGTTTAAGATTAAACTCAAAATATGACAATTATTTTGGTGTCCACCCCAAATCCTGAAAATTGCTACACCTCTGCTGCACTTTTGCGTAGCGATGAGCTTATACCTGGTATACATACATTTTCCGTTACTAATTTTTGAATCGCGGGATGGATGATCTTCAAACATGGCATACATATTTATGGACACGATACAATCTAAGTTTGGTATTTGAAAAAATTTAGTTGGTCCTTACCGATAATTTATTATTTATTGCCGATAAATTAGTCGGTGAAGATAATGAGAATTCCCATATAAAAGCATTTAGAAGCGACAGAATGTATTTCTATCAATATTATAATAATACATTTTAATTTTTTTCCATTTGCTTTAATATGATTAAAATTAAGGGAATTTAAGAAAACTTATTAAGCATCTCTAGAATTCATTTTTTTTAAATAGGAAAAAAATCTATATTTTTTATTCTACTTATACTACATCCTCATCTATCCATAGGGTATTGGAACTGATCGTATGCCGTTCGGCCAATTTCGGGAGGGGGGGGGGGATTACTTAGCATTACTTTGTCAACTTGAAAAAAAAAGCACAGGAAAATAAATAAAAAAATAATTGAAAAAAAATATATTGTGGAAGTAGGCTTCACATTCCTTAAGGGATTTCTTACTTTATAACATGCGAAAATTCCAACACCAAAAGTTTTTCATTAATAATTTTTAACGTGCAATTAAACAGGTGCGTCGGCTTGGACATTGTATCTTATTAAAAGTTTTTCATTTTGTGGAAAAACAAAAGTGAATGAATCACGTTATTTATTTGCTAAAATCGAACTAATTGTAATCATAAACAAATAAAGAAAGACAACTAAAAGATTAATAGGAATTGCTAGATTTCGATAGAAATTCATTGTTACGTATCTGTTTTGGCGACCTTGAAAACTTCCTTCAATCTTTAAAAGTTATCGAAAAGTAAAACTTTCAGATACAAAAGTTAAGATTGCCTCTATCCGTGAATATGTACGCTAAGTTTCAAGACCCATTCTTCAGTTTTTAGAAGCTAAATTGAAGAAACGGAGACACACGTAAATTTACAAACGTAATAAAAAAGATTAAAGTTTAGAAAGGAATTTTAAACTGTGTACGTCCGTCGGTCTATATGTGAAATTCTTTATATTTTAAAGATATCTTGGAGGTAAAGGTTTTGACGTGTTGAGTTCTTTGTAATGAACACACACGCACACAATTAGTTGGCAGCAATGGGAATATCTGTAGGTTACGTAGTCAAGATCCCTATGTACTTCCGGTGCCATTTTGTATGATTTACAGCTGTACAGATTGTTCGAGAAAGACCAAAAGATCAGGTCGAAACATGTAGCCATTTTATTAATACAATTTCTTACAAGTAATTGTGTGCGTTTGTGTTCATTACAAAAAATATCTTAGAGGTGTTTGTAATTAAGATTTAGGTAAATAACTGACCCATAAGTGAAGAGGCAAGCATCTAAGACTCGAAAGTTCTTTCGCCAATTACGTGTTAAGTATAAATGTTAAATGACAACTACGTATAAATGATCAGTTTCTTCTTAACATTTATCTCTGAAATTCATATAAACGATGTTAGAGACGTTGGACCAAGCTTACAATAACTTTTGCTACTTAAGTTTAAAAATTGGAGATATATCAAAAAAAAAAAAAAAAAGCTTAATTAACGACCGAATAAACTAATAGGATTCCCATATCAGTGTCTCTAGATAATATTCTACACAGTCTAACCCGGGAGTCGCAATCCCACGGTTACATCTGGTTAGACTTCCCATGACCTGAAGGTTTGTGGAGGAAAACCAGACTTCCTGTTTTAAGGGACCACTGACCGGTTCAATAAAATTTGGATCTATCTGAAATTTACTAACTATGCCGAGAATGTATAGGATATATCCCTTGGGTCTATGATAAAGTCTATGATATTCTTGACCCAATGTGACCACTGGTCAATTTCACTCACTCACAGTCACCCAAATTGTGCAAAATGAGAATGTACACATACTAAATGAACTTAATGGTGGCATCGGTTGAAATTCTATTTGACCCTTGCATTACATGGGCTTGAATAAAGAAGTTCTCCGCGACTATCAGTTATCACATTATAATTTTTACAAAACATTTTTCAGGCTATATGTAAAATCTAGCAAGTCTACAAGGTAACTGCGAATTCACTTGTTCAATTGTATTTTTAAACGAAAATGCTGATTTACAATCAGCCAACTACTATTCCGAATAAGGGCGTTGAAAAATTTATGACGGTGATTCCGTAGGTAACATTTATAGTCAACTTCAAGCGGGAAACTTTAAAATTAGCAATTAAGGTAATTGACAGAATGATTACCCATCTGCTCTCTTAACCCCAGCACTGACCCCTCGCTCTAAACGCACGAGACAGTGACTTGATATAATTCATTATACTTCCTAGTTAATAAGAGATGACGGCCATTTTAACATTCACATTAACAATGTAATCACAAAAGAAAGGCAACTTGTCTCCAATTAATTTTCAGAATTGGATAGATTTTTAATAAGGCTAATAATTTGAAGCCTAGAGATAGAGCGTTGTTGTTTTAAGACCCATTAATTAACAGTAATTTAGATTAATTGCCGTAACTTGCAGAATAAATTTCCTAACAATTTTAAAGAATCACATTATTAATTGGATTTGTTTTATTTGGAGAAAAGTTGTTATTTTAGAAAATGACGGAGCATGCGACATCGTAATATCCACATGAACATTTTTCTTCTATGTTTGTACGTTTTCTGTTTATACGCGCATCACGCGAAACAGCTGGAAGAATTTCTATTAAAGTTAGCACGTAAATTATCTATGGTACAACTAAAACTTTAGGCACGTTTATTTTGGTCTCCACCTCTCATTGCTTGAAAACGAAATCCAACCCTAAAACGGCGGGGCCGATTTCTTTAAAATTTGCTTCGCTGATTTCGCTGATTATTTACAATCAAACTCAAAAAGTGACATCGTTTATTTGGGGCTCCACCTACCATCGACTCCTCCTCGCCCAACTGCTGCATGATCAATGGCCAATTCCTAAGACTATTTTTGGACCACTTAAATTTAGACTAAATTACAATGAATTTATTTAATTCAAAGAATCATGCACTGAGCTACATCAAACATTCATGAATTCACGTTCACTCATCATTGGTGTTTCTAGAACTTTGTTAAGGGCCACCATAGAATGTGGGCGTTAAATCCTGTGGTTCCAGTATCTCAAGCAATAATGCGCTGATCAGTGACAGTGTTTTTACTCAACGTTAGATTACTCTTCATTGGAAGCGCAGTGGTGCCTCAAGGAATAAATTAAACAATGAAAAACTCACCAAGGAAAAAAACGAGTGAGAAAATCCATGTGCCACAAAGAGCGGCCTCAATGAACTTTTTTGTAGTATAAGACTTCAAACTGAGCACTTGAAATGTTAAAAAATAACAATGGATGAGACCAAATTCTTGTCATTTGTGATTGGTCTCATCCATTGTTATTACATTACTCTTATTGCTCAATTTTTCCGTAGATTTCAAAGTCATTTATGCAACTTTACAATATAAGTCCAGATGTTCCACACAGACCATTCAGACATTCGTGGGAGGATTAGGCTCCAACGGTACTCGACCAACTTTGACTAGTTGAGGTTGGATGGTAGTTTCGATGCCTTGAGTAAGACAGAGGGCGCGAGTGAACCCAAGGGTCCGTCTGGAAAAGTAACAAAAAAAGCCCAACCATCGCCGGAAAATGAACCTGGCTTCTCCAATCCGCAGTCCTAAAACCATTATGTTACCAGACCCACATAATTTACGTAAATAAATACAATTTCAATGAATTCAGCAGATACTGTAATTTGAAAATAAAACTGCTTTCTTCAGTATTCACGACTTTTCTTTTTTAATGAAAAAAAAGAGAAAAGAAAACGTAATAAATAAAATTCAGAACAACATGTAATAAAACTAGGCTTTAAGTTCTTTGGAAAACTTCTTGGTTTTTTTAAATGGAGAAAGTTTTTCATATTATTTATTCAAAGTATCTTTATGAATTTAAAATAATATTTGTAAGAGAACGGTTCAGTGATCTCTACGTCAATGATTCTTTATTTATCTAGCTTTTATTTTAATATTTAATAAATAAATCTTAAAAGGAATTCGAGATGAAAAACCTGCCTTGAGGGGAGGTTAAATGAAGGTGATTTTTCAGAAGGATCCGGAGATTCTGATCCGGATGGAGGCGTTTGAAAGAAGACAGGCAATGTAGAATTCTCCGTTTCTCCGACAATCGATGTCCAATAATGCGGAATGAATAGCGAAATGCATTATGGGATAATACAGAACAACAAGATTAAGTTGACGTGCCAACCTTTGAATACTAGCATTACAATAAAAAACTTTAAACCTAAGAAAGGTTTTACGTGTATTGAGTAAATCTCACTGTTAAAACATAAATACACACAGATTTAAAAAAACTAAATACTTTAAAATACAAAAATTAAAATACAGGCATGTTTCGATTTGCTGACTTACAAATCTTTTTCAGTGTGAGAGTAACAACCACGGAACACGAATTTTTTATACAATTCACAGTAACGGTTCGGAAGCCTCAAAAGATTTAGACCCTCATAGAACAAAAAATGGCACCAATTAGAAGACATTATCTTACAACCAATCAACGACCATTAAGCCGCCCTCTATTATCAATCAATAGAACTTTAAACAAAAACAACGCCAAATGATCTAAAGAGTAAATCAATCAATAAAAAGTATTTTTTTTCCTAACTAAATATACATCACATAAGCAAATTATATTGCAATATTATTTACACAAACAGAACTTTACGCCTATTTTGCTTAAAATGTTATTTCCCTAAATTTCGTTATTTTTTTTCATTGTCTGTTTTTTTAGTTGTAAAAGCAAAACGATAAGCCTACAAAAATTCAATTCAGTAGCATCTACTCTATACAAACAGCAGAAATATTTCATTTTCCGAAAATAAATTTACTTAATTTAATGCAGGCCAGGAACTAGAACTGTTTCTTTAGTTTTGATTTTTTTGGTTGTGGTTTTATTATGTTAGGATCCACCTTCCGGGTGTATGAGTGGAATCCATAACCAGGTTTCGCGATCTGAGCTTTCACAAGGGATTTGTGTGGCTGATGAGTCCGTAAAGAGAACGAAACGGTTGTCTCAGACTCCCACCGATGATAGCTCAGAGGCGACATCTTTTGTTTTCCTTTGGTGCTTTATTGGTTTCTTGTTTAAAAATAATTTAAAATTCACATTAATTTTTTACTTAAGCCGTGAAATCAAATCCAATCCCGCTTAATGATTAGCAAAAGCATTTGATATTCACTGTTTAAAACAATGAGAGATTAAGAGAGACTAGGAAGACCCGTGAAATCTTCACGGGAGTAAAACAAATTCCAAATTTTTGAAATACCGTGAAATTTTTGAAAAACATAAGACTGAAAAAGATGTTATAAGCTCATTTTTTAAAAGCCATGACTTCTGTAACAGCCCACTTATAGTTTGAATGACTAAGCCAAATTTTGTTAAAAAAACAAAACAAAATAAAAAATTGATTTACAAGTTTCAACAATAACAATAACGAATTTCCAACAGCTAATACCAATTATCCTTCCTGGGCTATAAAGACAGCACGTGTTCCCCTACTGTTGAGTAGGGAGCAAGCGGCTATCCTGTAGTTCAATGGGATAACAGCCGAAGCTTTTACGAACTCTTTGACGCATGAAATTCATGCATTTCAGTGTAAACTTCATTTATGTGTGGAAGAAAATCTCAATACGCTGAAAATAATTGTGTAATCGCGCTCCGTCGTGCTGAAGTAGGGTGAATAGTAGAGCGCCATGTTTACAAATGGGCGTGACGTCACGACTGACGTGTTCCAACGCTGCATTGTGATTGGTTATTTCTCCTCCTCTGCTTACAAATTTACAAATATCCGTACAATTTTTGCCTATTAATAGTATGATAGGATAGAAATCCATTGTTTAGATTCCATTGCTTTTCTATGGGAATTTTGGTCGTCTTTTCGCGTTAAGTTCTCGGCAAGGATCCATTTGGAAAAGATTTCAAATATAAAAATTAGATTGTCCCTAGCACTCGAATATGCATACTAAGTTTCAAGACGAATTAGTAAATTTATTCGCTGGCTCAAAAGATATTTAGGAGGACATATACAAACACACAGACTGAAATGATTTGATAAGCCTCCTGACTTTCTTTTTGGAAAACAGGTTAACAATTTTAAGTATATCAATAAAACATCTGTGCTTATTCATTCGGCTGCAGTGGTACTTTCTGGATCCAATTTTATTCTAATCAACAGAAATGAGTGGGATCACATTTTTAGTCCAGGAAATCCGTCAGAAAAAAGGGGTTTGCTTTGCAAAAGCTCGGGTAGTTTTGATTTTTGAATATATTGTTAGTGTTGGGCTTATACCATAAAACCAAATTTTCGACCTCTGCACACCTCGGCGCGCCACATGGTATCAACAAAGCAACAAAATTTTGGACCTTCACTATGTTTTCCCACAATACAGGGGAACCCCGCCATTCGTCCGCCTCTCTATTCGTACAACTCGTTATTCGTTCAACTTTTTCAAGTAAAATTCAACTCGCCATTCGTACGCTTGCCCCGGGATTCGGACAGCGTGACCTTGTTACTGGCTGTGCAACGCGGTCACTTCAGCTCAGTCTCGTCACTCGTGCTAGCTTCCGACGCTACGCATCAACCACGCAAGCTTCGTAAAACTTTGTGCTATTTTATTGTTATTTTTTGTTATTTTTATTAAAAATAGTGCAGCCATAGGTCCAAAAAAGATTACTGATTCATTCAAGCCTGAAAGGAAAGCAGGTTTACAAAGGTTTAAATAAGCAATCGTCTGTGAGTCTGGAACGGATTAATCCAATTTACATTATATCTTACGTGAAAAAATGATTCGCTATTCGTACAAATCGCCATTCGAACTGCCTCCTGGAACGGATTGTGTACGAATAGCGAAAGGTTCCACTGTATCTCCTGAACGGTTTGCCTTTAAATTTGATCCTTATGACGTTTGCTCTATTATATTAGTTTAGGAGAAATTCAACAAACATTTAATGAGTCTCGGTCATTATTTACTCTACAGAGCTGGTTTTGGGCTCAAACTGTGACAAATTTACTCTACTTTAAATTTGAGAAAGATACTATTTTCTGTAAAACAAACCGTTCAGGAGATGTTATGTTAAAACATATGAAAGGTCCAAAATTTTGATGTTTTGTTGATATCACGTGGCATGCCGTGGCGCGCGAAAGTCGGAAACTTGGATTTTACGGTATAAGCCCAACACTAACAACATATCCAAACATCAAAACTACCTGACCTTTTGGTATACCAAAATTATTTTATGATGGATTATGTTATATCAAACTTTTTAAACCCTTTCGTTGAACAACTCTACATCTATCAATATACGTCGTAGAAACATCCTATTGTGCTTTATTTATAGCAAATTTCCTAGCCTTTAGTTTTGACGTTTGATCTATTTTATTGGTTTCGGCGATATTCAACAGAAATTGTCGAACAATCACAATTTTCATACATTTTTGAGAAAATAGTGATTTTTGGGAAGCCTGTGTCTCGGTCACTACTGGAGCTACAGAGTTGGTTGTGGGCTCAAACTGTGACCAATGTACTCTACTCTACATTTGGGAAGAATGTTATTTTTTGTATAGCAAACCGTTCAGGAGATATTGTAGAAAAACATAGAGAAGATCCAAAATTTTGTTGTTTTGTTGATACCACGTGGAGCGACGTGGCGCGCGGAGGTCGAAAACTTGGATTTTATGGTATAAGCCCAACAGAAACAACATACCCAAAATTCTATTTTACTGAACTACTGGCAATGTTAATATCATTAAAATTTTAGCTAGAATATTTTTTTTTTCTTTTATCGTGATTATCGACCAAGTATTTTGCGGGTATTTTTTTCCTTTACCTGCCTGTTGGATATGTAGCAATCAATAGAGCGCTTCCCTTCTGTTGAAAGAACATAACTCTAAACTTTCAGCTTACTCGGACCTATAGTTTTTGAGTTACCGCAATTACAGAGAGTGACATATTTATTTCGATTTATAACCTCCATCTGAAACTCTTTGTGTTTTTGTGTGTGGTCTGCATTATTCCTCATTGAATACATTTTATGCAGCTTCATGGATCTTCTTGAAAATTTGTATGCTTATTCAAGGACCAGGGACTATCTAACTTTTGTATTTGAAATATTTACAAATGGGTTCTTATTGAAAAATTAGCACGACAAGGCGACAAAAATTCCCATAGAAATGTATTGAAATTTAAATAATGGACTTCAAACCTATTTCTAGTAATATCTCAATATGTTGAAAACGCCGTTCCGGCGTGGGCTCGTGCGCAAGGCGGCGGCCTCTCACGAGGCAGATGCGTAGGAATCTGGGTTCAATTCCCGGCCGTGGCAAGGCTGTTTCAATTTCCTTTCCTGTGTTTGTCAACATCTTCTTCACTTTCTCTTCGGTCTGAAGCCATTCCATTCTGACTTCCCGAGGAAGGCAGCGGGAACCCATCTCAGTATCTTTCCCCAGGTGATTCTATGGGAATTCTCGCTGATTTCATAGAATGTTTACCAGTCTAAGGACCGAATTACTTAAAACAAAAATGTTAAAAACTGAATCTTTAATCCGTTACATGCGATTTGATAGAATTGAAATTAATCCGATTTAAAGTTACTAATGAAGACTTTATTCTTTTTTTTTTTCAGAAAATAGAAAATTTAGTACTATTAATATTCAGTAGATATTATAAGTAAAATGTAGGCTTTTTACATAAATGTAAAAATGTAATAA
>JAFIDM010010028.1:12668109-12703156 GCA_023159025.1 Thereuonema tuberculata | reverse complement strand
TCTGGTAATCATTCCGGACAAGTAATTAACATCTAAGTATTTATCTAAACTATTGTATCTTATTTATTAACCTATTTTTCAAGTAGGAAAATGAGCTTCACCAAATCAGTCAATCTTTGTGTGTGTGTGTGTGTCTTTTTGTTCTACCAACCCCAATACCTTTTGAACCACTGGATGAATGCCCTTGAAACTTGCTACGCATATTCATTCATTAGTCGACGACTTAACTTTTTTGTATGAAATCTTTTCCAAATGAGTTACTGTCGAGAAACCAGAGCGAGAAGGCGACAAAATTCCCAAAGAAAAGCACTGGTATCTAAACGATGCAGTTCCATTCTATCTCTGTTAACATATCATTGTAGGATAGAAATATTAAGTCCTTCATCCATTCCTCATACGTGATACGATTAGAATTTTAATATAATTAGGCAATTTAAGTAAACAATTCATTGGTTTCACAAAAGGTATCTACTGTTTAATTCAGTATATATTAGAATTAGAATAAAAATGTAAGTTTACATGAAATAAAATAAACTAATTCGAAGCAACAATATCTGATTCAACCTGCAAAACGTTCATTCTCCTTTTTTTAAAAAAAATGGGTTTTTCTAAGTCTATTGAAATTTCAGTTTCCTAAGATAAAATATTCTATAAGTTGATTGCTATAAGCTTGCAAATGGGTAGGCTTATGTCTTTGGATTAACAATAAATTCAAAGAAATTAACGCCTATATTCTTAAAATTTCTGATTTTTCTTTTTCTTTTGTGAGGTCGTAAAAAAAACCACACACAAAAAAGAAAAGCATTTATCACAGGTATTTATTTCACATTATTAAAAATTTTAATTATATGCTTTTCAAATTACAATATCTATTAACACAAATAGGACAGATTTTCCAGTTTCTGAAAAACAAAAAAGTCCTCGGATTAATTGTAAAAGGATCAGGTAAGTTTAATATTCATGGCTTAAGGGAACGAGATAATAATAAAAATAGGATAGAAATCCACTCTTTCAAATTCTTTTCTAGGGAAATTTTTGACTTCTCGTGCTATTCCCGGCGTGGGCCTATATATTTCCTTCTTTTTGTTTCTTCCTTTTAACGACTTATTCTCAATTGTTCCTGACCATTTTAGCCTCTATCGCTGTTGCTCCAAAAACAAACATTCTAGTCCCGACCACTACCTTACGATTCAATGCAATTCTGTTCCTGTTCCCCACGAAGACATAGAATTCATCGACTAGATAAGATGATGTTCATCGACTAGATAAGAAGATGTTCCATATCTGAAATAGGCCGCCTAATCCCGCTCTTTATAGAAAGACATGGAATTTACCCACCATGACGTCGCAGATAGCTCTCACTGCATTAAAGATTTTTGAATTATCTTAATTAGACTTAATATTCTCTATTTAACAGACATAAATCCAGGCTTACGATTTTCCACTTGTAAATGAAACTAGTAGCTCTTTTTTTATCTTAAATAACTTTCAAAAGAATATTTTACAGTAGTATTTTTGAGAAATATTTCACGGACTCTCAAATTCTGAGCCCGCTACTCCTTTCAATTTAATTTTTGAAGAAAAAAGTATCCGAATTTAATAGTTTCAAATAATTTGCAGTATGTAGAATATCGGACTCATATCAATAATTTCAGATAAAAAACCTCAACTTAGCGATTTCATCTCGCCGCATTACTGAATTTCTCGAAACAAGAAAAAACTTCTAAAAACCCATTGAGATAATATGTCGTCCATAAACAGAAATGCATGTTTCAAAATCGGTTTTCTGATTCAAAAATTATTAAGGGATATTCGTAGGCCTAACTACATGTATATCACACAGTGATTATTCATGCAATCTTTCTTGAAAAATATAGTAAATAGTAATAACAACATTTTTGTACTCTATATCATCGGCACACTTCTGTATATAGTGTAGAGAATGCAAACGTAACTTCTAATTAGTTATAACGACGATGGCACGACAACTTTAAAATTGCAATTATCAGATAATTGATGATGAATAGCGTTCGAAGCTCAACAATCTAAAAATAAAACCGAAATAGATTGTTAGTGGGAAAGCTTCAAAATTAGGGCTGAAAAACGACTGAATCCTCAAACTTTTATCCACGATCGTAAGTTTTCTGCATTACGTACAATTTTCTCAGACCTACGAAATTGCTGTTAAAAGTTTCCCTCATCTGCCGTAAAGAACACGTTAAACTTGGGTTATAACGAATTCGGAACGCTAATAAATTTGCTCGCGAAAAGTACTTAACAATACGTATAGTTGGATAACAGTAATTATGTGCAGTTGTTTTAAATTCGCTTTACCAAAAATAAAAATAAGAAACCAAATAATTACATAGAAAATAATGTGGTTAGAAAAAGCAAATTGATTTAAAGATGAAATACAAGCATTTAAGCTAAGATGTAACTTCTATTAAAGGCTCATGTGTCGTTCCGGCAGAGCCTTGGGATCAAGGCGGAAAGCTGCCAAGAGGCTGATGTGAATCTGAACTTGGATTCGAATCCCAGTGTAGGGCTTGGTTGTTTCTTTCTTCTTTGTTTCTCTTCATTAAAAGGATGGCAGAAGTCTGACTGTCAACTAAGGGCGCGGCGCCTCCTCGATTGAAATCTAAACGACTTCAGTGATCTAAGAGGGATCCTGCTTAATTCATAATCTAGAGTGCGATAAGGCAATGGTTCATAAACTTCAACTTCAAAACCATGCAACAGGTTCAGATTAAGTTAATAAACTTAAGAAAAATCCATTTAACTATGATTTGTCTGGAAACAAATTAGTATTCTGTTTTTTCTTTTTTTTTCAATAGGTGTCGCGTTTGTGAGCAGTGTAGGAGGTGGATCTAATCGCATACCGCGACATCATTAACGTAGCACTAATGTTTACTTTTAAGCGATCCCTCGTAGGGAGGAACGACTAGGATTCCTTGTGTGTAAATTACGCTCTTCACAGTCAAAACCTGGAGTTAGAGCCCTATGAGTCGTACTCCCCACGGCTTCTAGGTTTAGTTTCCAGTTTTAGATAGCTGTTGACCAGGTCAGGAATATCGTCGTAACTGGAGTAAATTGAGGTCTATCTAGACTTAATCGATTGCTCTGTGAACGAACATGATATCCTACATTCAAATTGGCCACTTCCGGTTCAAGATGGCCACTGACCAATTACTGAAAGTCGTTCGAATGGTACCTGTAGGGTCTCTTGGTTTACGTCACTACAAAACTATGAATTGATTTTTATATATTTTCTGTATTGACATTTTCGCCAACATAATGATCTCTCATCCAATTTCTCAGCTGTAGCTCTATGGTAATATGTTAGACCACAGAGAACAATAAGAGAACGATGCATTCCTAGAAGTCAACAGAAATTCATCGTTTGCCGTCAGTGACAATTTGTTTCGCTGTTAGTGTTTTTTCAGGAGGATTTTGTAGCCTTCACGTGGAAATTTTCGAATATAAAAAATAGATCGTCTGTAATTCGTAAACCTCAAGAAGATTCAGTAGAGGACGAGAACGATAACATATATATTAATTTTTAGGAATCTAATTTTCCGTAGGAAAGCGGGCTAAAAATAATAGCCATTTTTATCCCTCATCAATCATTTACAACTCTATACGAAGCAGAAATCTAGTTTCTTAGTGTACATGAAACCAATGCGACCTCATAATGGTTCCATATTTTCAACCACTTCCTTTGAGATAGGAAGTGACCCCAGACCGCACCTCCATAAGTCATAAGGCTTCCAATAAGATATGATTCATGTCTGTCCGACTTACAGTGTGAGCTGCATAGATAGTGGCAAAGGACAGGAAATAACCATAAGCCGGAATCGTGTTTTTTTTTTCTTTACAAACTATAAGTTTCCAATATCTTATGACTCAAGTCAGTCCGAATTATAGTTTTCGCTATAGCGATGGTAATGACAGAAAGACGGACAGAATGAACTGTCATGTAACGGATAGTTAAAAAGAGTTTACAATTCTCGAAGTTTTCAATGTTTTTTTTTTTTTTCAATATAATAAAGAATGAAAAAAAATGTGATAACTTTTAAAAAAGTTCTTCTTTGAACTTTTTTTCTTTTTTTCTTAAAATTTTCTGAATATAAAAACATTAAATTCATATATATCAAATGTATCATAACAAAAAAGGAATGCGTTTTCGTAGTATTCATAACTTAAAATGGTTATTTTAAGTTGTTTAGTTTAATTAACTAGTTATCGTTGATTATAATAGTAATTTCTAAACATATGTAGAGGTTAATTACAATGATTAGCCATTAACTCGACAATGTAAACGAATTAGTCCTTCATAATAGGATAGTTGAAGCGTATACTTTTGAAAATTTTAAACTATTACTGATTAACGGTTTTAATCCAATTGAAATCCATTGTAATTACAAAGTTTTGATATAATTTTTTTGAAGTAATTGACGTCAAGTTAATTGTATTAAAATGTTATATTACAATTACAAATTATTCATTAATCAAAATTAATGTCTAAATTTTTCTTGTTTACTACTCATTTAAATAAGACAAAAATTCAAAATTCAAAAACAGTGACTACAGAGAGACTTGTTCTGGGTAGTCCTAGAATTAACAGTTTAAGGATTATGGAAAAAAATGTAAGTAGAGTTATTTACAGACTGAGATAAGGTAGGGTAGCCAGCCCGGCGCTCGCCCGCCTGTACCCCCGGGAAAGAAATCCGGTACCCATTCGACAAAGGGCTGGGTAAACCCTAGGACCTGTTTGGAATAGGGCGGAGCATGGAAAAAATCTCCGCCCACCATCGAGGTCGAAGATTGAACCCGCCTCCTCCAGCCCTCAGTCAAGCGTACTACCAATTCGGCTACCGGTCCCACTCGTATATTGTAACTGTTTCGATAATCATGATATTGTATCATCATTACATCACATTTACGAAGGGATACACAAGTCGTCGACTGTAGACTGGTTTTGCATCTTAATATTAATGCAGTTTTAAAATACGTAATGTACTTATAACCGCTCAGATTTCATTATTGGTTTTAACCTTCGGAAGTCTTACTTATTCAGTTGTATATTTTTCGCTATTTATTCATTTGTCTGTATTGTGCGCATCGGTTAAGACGGCTGGGCGGTTTTCCATAAAATTTCTGGCGTAGCTTATAAATTAAAACTGAGAGCCCATTTATTTCGGTCTCCATCCTGCTATTCCTCAAAAAATAATCCCGAAATTGCTGATGGAAAAATACCCACGTGTGTAATTCAGAAAGTAAACGCAATTCTGATAATCCACGGTCATCATTACCAGAAGAAGTTACTCCTACTGGTAGAAGTAAATGGCGTATGACGCGTATGACCACGTGTTTTCGAGAGAAGTCTGATCGTGCTATCATTGTTTTCAAGCCATTGCCTTGTAAAGATGGATGCTTCGCTCGTTGATAGTACAATTCAAGAACAGTTTCCTGTAATCATATTTTTGTGGGCCACATACTGCATCTTGCTTGAAGAAGCTCACCAAACTTAGATGTTATTGATTCATGACAATGCACGTCCACGTACAGCCAGTAAAACTGTAAACACCATTGCAAAGATCAAGTTTGAAATTCTTTCCCATTGAACCCTAATCTCTCTCCTAATCATTATCACTTGTTTGATTCACTCAGAGAACCTCTAAGTGGTCGAAGAGTTGTTAGTGATGAGGAGGTCAAGCAGGCGGTTTACGATTGAATCAATACCAGCCATTAAACTTTCTCTCTAAGGGAATTAGTAAATTACTGCTACAAACAGTATGTTGCAGTAATAGAATACTACGCTGAAAAATAAATTATTAAATTTGCATAAACTTTATATATGTACAGGTTAAATATATACCTGTTTTTCAATTAGGTGGATTTGGGTGTTACAGAATATCTTTTGTCCTGACTTGATATGCCGAACAAAACTGTTTTCGTAAGCTTATAGCAAGATTATTACATATCATATCATTAGCAATCCCAAAGTTTCGTTTAGAGCTGATTAAAAAAACTCATTTAAAAAAACACCTACTCTTTTATGAAGCAGTAACTAATAATTTAATGGAGGTGATTTGACGAGAGGTTTAAAATTTCGTGATGTCCCCAGAGTTACATTATGACATTTACATGAAACTTGATGCGTTACTTACTCAACTTACGAAAGCTAAAACAGGCACATTTGTAAACAACAATGGGTGAGACCAAGTGCTCACAAGGTAACATCCCAGAACAGCTATTTCACGCTTTATTGCGATCATCAGCCGGGAGTAGTCACCAGTAAACAGTGAGATTTCAATTCAGAGGTTAATGAGAATAAACGTAGAAAAGAAAATATAGTACCTTCAAATTAAAGAACAAATAAGAAATTCATAATATAAAATAAATGAAATCGCCCACTGTTGTATATATGTTGTTTATATATATGTTTGGCAGCCTTAAAAAATAAATAAATAAGGCTTACTGAAATTTATTTATTTATTTTGTGTTGTGTATGTATTATGTTTCTTACAATTTTTGCTACCATATTCTTTTCCAAATTCAGGTGCCACATTAATTTCTACGTTTAATAGGTACGTTTAATTTGACTGACATTCCTCGATAAAACGTCAGGATTGATTTCTTTAAAGTTTGGCTAGATGTTTATTTCTGGTTCCAAATTAAAAAGCGAGCTGCAAATTTTAGGAATCTCCTTCGTTCCCATTCTTCAAAATTAAACTTAGCTCTTGCTGCATGTTCAGTCCTCACTATGTGATGAATAAGACCATTTGTAGTTCAAGGGGCCTCGAAGGTAAAGACTCCTATGTTTCAATCATCGTCGGGATTAGCCGAGAATGGTTAGTCAGTCCAATGCTCTCACATCTTAAATCAGGTCCCATCCCAGATGGATAACTAAGTGCAGACGATCCTCGACGTGAGTGGCCTCTGAGTTACATATAAAGTTCGTAGACATTAAATATACAAAACAATGCCTTTTTTGGGTTTTAAGCTGAGACCCTGAGACTTCCGTTTCGAGGTTGTTGTGCTCTCTTCAGCCAGGACTACTCTCTTCAGCCAGTGCAAGACCCACTGCTTAAAAGTTTTGTTTACATTATTATTCTTTATGTTTTATTTTCTTTTTCTTTATTTATGGAGAAATTCCCTTTGAGGCGGAAAGCTGAACGCCGAAGGATATTCGATTCCATTACTTATGTTCTTTTTTGTTTTTGTTCCTTAATTATAGAGGATGCATTGTAATTTCCATTCAATTAAATGTATATAGGTACGAGTTGCCCAAACGTTAAGCAAAGCGATAACGTTAAGCGTTTGAAGCATGAAATACGCATATGCTGTATCCTGCAGTGAATGCTACAGTATCTGACGAATTACCATGTGTAAAGACGAATTCTATGCTTTCGTTATTTCTGTCAGTAATTCAACACGACTACCAGTCTTAAAGCGTTTAAGAGGTGAAAAAAATGAAGCCGACGAAAGCACTTTGATTTATAATCTCTTGTATTACAGGTTCATATTTTGTCTGAATATGGATAGGAAAGGATATATTGAGAGGGAGTGTTCACAAAGCTCGACTTATGTAGGGGTCTGCAGAATCTTATTTAAGTTAGTCCCTTCATTAACTTGAGAACTATCTACATTCATTACCTAGTGTTAATATATAGAAATAGAGTATACTCTCGATAACTCGAAGTCGAAGGGACGCTAAAAAAAAATTCGAGATAGCGAGATTTCGAGATAACAAGGTCGAGATTACATGAATATGTAATATCAAGAGGAAAAATAATTTCTCGACATATTAAGGTTTTCGAGATATCGAAGTTCGAGATATCTAGAGTACACTGTACAAATATTAAATTCAACTACATCCTTTTTTTGCTGAAGATGATTTTGTATATTTTTTTAGGAAACCTTAAAATATTTAAAAGTTTTTCAACATTAAAAAAATACTTTTTAAATTAGATAAAAAAAGCGAGATATCTTCTCATCAAATCTTCTTAAGTAAACACTTCAGAAACTTTTAAGTCTGTAAAAATTTGCGGTTGAATTTACGAGGTTTGTAATGGAAAAGAATTTTCCTGAAAGTTATTACAGAAGAACTTCTGGAAAGGTCTGGAATTGTTGTAAGGGAATTTAATATATAGATATCTTTAAGGCAGAGATGTGGTTAGACGGGTTCGAAAGGAATAACTCTTATAAAATGTTGGTTGTAAGCAGACAATACCACAGAAATGTCTTTTTGCTGATGGCAAGTGAAACATAACCAGGATGATAATCACAGCTGGGGGTGTTCCGTTTTGTGTGCGTTATTCTTGCCAGCGGGGGTTCCGGTGAATAACCTTTGATCGTGGATGTCAAGGAAACAATGAGCTATATTTGGAGGTACTCAGTGGTTGGGTTGCTTTGCTGCCAAACAAGAAAAGTTCAAAAGGCATTGCACTGAAGAATGTAACACATGGGAGACAAGAAACAAATTTTGCCAATATTCAGCCTTTATTATATTTTGGTCTACTTTGCTACGGATGTGAAGATGATCAAATTTATGTGTGTGTGAATGTTTTATGTATTCCCCTAACAACGTTTGAATCGTTCGATAGATCTTCTTGAAACTTCGTATGAACTTAATGACAAGAAACGGTGTAAGTTTTATATTATTTTTTTTTTATATTTTATACGATTAGAAATTAGCTTGCCATAGAACTTCTCATAGAAAAGGATTTACACTAACCCTAGAACACACAATGAGTTAATGAAATAGGGCACAGAAAGGAATAAAGATAAATGGGTAAAAATATTAACAATTTTAAGATTCGCAGATGACGTTGTGATCGTAACCAAAAATAGAAACCAGTTAAAAGAAATGGTGGAAGAACTAACCTTAAAAGCGAAAATAAAAGGGCTGGAAATCAACCTAGAAAAAAACGAAACTGATAACAAATACAGCAAGAAATGATAAGACAAAAGAGAACATCGAAATAAATGGAAAAGAAATTGAAACAGTTCACGAATACATAAACTTGGGGAAAAAAATAACAGTACATAAAAAAGCTATTCAAGAACAAGTCAAAAGAAGAATAAAATTGGGATGGAGATCGTTTAGAAAACTGAAAAGAATACCATGTAGTAAAATAAAACCTGAAAACAGAGCCAAACTTTTTAACCATTGCATGATTCCTGCAATGACCTATGAAGCACAAACATGGCCTCATAAATAAATTACAAAGAAACTATAAATAAATTACAAAAATAGAAAGAAATTGAGGATATAAATAAAGTAAAAGATGAAAGGAGAAATGTGGATATTGGATACGAGACTAAATTCATTGATACGGAGGAGTAAAGGAGAAAAAATAATGAAGAAGAAATGGCAAATGGTCAGGACATGTTGCAAGAATGAAAAATAAAATTACGAACCAAAAACATTACTGAGTGGAGACCTTCTTGAAGGAAATGGAAATCCAGGGAGACCGGAAAGATGATGATCTGATGATGTAATTGAAAGGGCTGGAAACACTTGGCATAGGAAAAGATGAGAGATATGCAGGAGATCTACAGCCAGAAATGACTATAGAAAGGGCTGAAGAAGAAGTGTGTGTGTGTGTATGTCTGTATTCGCCTAAAATTTGTTGAACCACAAGAGATCTTTCTTGAAATTTTGCATGCACATTTCACGCAAGAGATATGTTCTAGAATCTTAACATTTAAACGTGTTGTGTGAACTTAAAAACAATAAAAAAGTAAAAATAAAATCAGCACCTGCCTAAATTAAAATTGTCTCTCTGTTAAAATTATAGGGAAGGAATTGGGAACGGCCATTTCGTGCCTCTACGGACTTGATTGGAATGGATTGAGTGCGTTAAGTTAAGCACTAATTGTTTTTATAGTCTTGTTTGTTTTTGGGGGCCACAGGTTGGACAGTGGCTTCCACTTTTGGATCTTGCCTCTCTAGTTCAGTTATCGGGGATGGCGGGATTGGGCTGACGAGTCCATAGAGGGACGAAACGGCCGTTCCCAATGGATTGAGACAACTTAAGTACTTGTAGATTTAATAAAATGATTACTAAAATTTCAGAAAAATGAAGAAATCTCTACTGCTTATATTCACTAGATATTTTAAATTAAAAAAAACGGAACAGATATAATAAACTACAATATCTGGGGAATACAAACCAGTAGGACTACTTTTCGTGGCTTTGTTATAAAAAAATAAAAGGCAACAAATGATCTATTATAAATAAAACTCCACTGCTGTGTTTACAAAACTCTGTGGTAAAAAGGATTAACATCAATACAGAAGATCTTTACGGAGACTGTATCTGACGAAAGAAAGACGAAGCTAATCTAAAAATTCCGAATTATTTGTTGTAGAACAAGTCGAAGATCTGGAATTGTTTGTTTGTAAGGATAACAACACGGTTGCGTTTCGTTTACAGCCTTGGAAAGAGAGATATTTTGACGTCGTCGGCGATCATAAATACAAAAAGCAATGCTTGGGCAGCGGTGTTGTAGCGATAAACTCTACGCGAACGAATTTCACTTTTGTACCCGGACATTTATCGTCTTAGATCAAACAACGTGGCTGAGGAATGCGATGTAGCAACATGATAAGGACTGCTCTTCCTTGTAACTTTCAACATTTATATATATATTTTCATTTCAGTAGATACATAGCACATAAGACTTTTTATTTAGGGGCTTGGCAGAAAAAAGGGGAGTCAGATTTTGGAGCTGGTTTCCTTCTGAAATCTGAAATCTGAACAAACAATAAAAATATTGTGTCATTGTTTTTTTTGTATAAGCACAGAGAACTTAAACAGCTTTGGAGTAAAATGTACTGCAAATTGATTGGTGCATACAAATCGGCAGACAAATAACTTAATGTATGCAGGAATCAATTTGCAATATATTTTATTCCATGAAATATAAAAATGCACTGAAATCTATCAAATTTCCTTAACATACACTCTACTTCCGTAGCACAATGAAACTTATCAAATTAGTGTATATATATATATATATATATATATATATATCTATTTGTGTGACTGTTCCTTCTAATAACTTTTAAACTACAGCGGGGAGCTTTTTGAAATTAAGCATGCATAATTAATAGGGATAGTTGAAGGGATTAAAATGACTGAACTTCATCCCTTTAACTTCATCAAAATTCATTGTTGCCAATACCTAACAGAAAAAAAAAGCATACGTCCTCACCATTTAACAGTAGCTCAAGCGTTAGGTCTGTGTTTGTTTGTTTTTTTGTTCTTCCCCTAATAAATGTCGAACAGTTGAAAGATCTTCTTGAAACTTGGTATCACTATTAATGCAGAGACAGGATCCAAAACTCATACTTTAAAAAAAATTCCGCATGATCCCCTTTGGAAAAAACGTAATAATGATGAGGATAAAATAGAACTGTCAATGCTGGTAAAGAATCTTTTGTTTATGTTCTCCACTTAAAAGAATCAAGTGACAAATATTATTATCATTATTAATAATAATAATGGTTTTGTCTTATCACTAATTATTATTATTAAATCGACAAAACCATATATCACAACAGACCTGACATCACACTTGTTGATAAGGTCAACAAACAGACCTATCTCACTGATATTGCAGTGCCTATCAGCATACAGAAAACTCGCGCAGACAAGATCAGTAAATACACCGATCTAGCACACGAGCTCCAGAAGCAGTGGAGGCAGGACCGAGTACGTGTTGTACCCATCGTCCTGTCCGCCACTGGTCTGGTGCCTCACACATTGCATCACAGTTTCAGCACACTAAGACTTCATAAAAACACTTGGGCACAATTCCAGAAGGCTGAACTAAATTCCAATTCTAAAAAGAAGTAGTTCAAAAGAATTCAAAGCCTACATTCCTTAAAATTCTGTTTCGTACATTTCTTTTTTTCTTGTTCTTCATTTTCATTATTGAGAAAACTTCAAAAAAGAGAAGTCTACATTGACATATCACTGAATACAAATTGTACAAATTTTTCCAAAACAAAAAAGGAATTAACTCGTACAATTCACTTGAATTGTATACATCGAATTAATTTTAATCGCATAAAACCAAGGGAAATGAATTAGGGTTTTATTGACAAATATTCAGATATAAAATTTAGATCGACCGTACTCCTCGAATATGCATACCAAGTTTCAAGACCATCCTTCCAGAGACCCAAAAATCAACAGGGATGGAGAACATACACACAGAGAGAATGATTTCAGAAGCCTCACTTTCTTATTGGAAAGGGTTAAAAGTGCTAGTAATTCGAAATTCTTCACATACGTAAACATTTAAGTAGACAAAACATTTGTTCTGATTTAATATTTTTTTTTTATCAATGAATTCTAATGATAACAATTGTGTGTCTTCGATATGTTCAAACTTTCAACTTACACTGAGGTTCCAAAAATATTCAATGCAATCTGAGTCCAAATATGCGAATTTCACAGTTTGCAGACATTAGAACACATTCCAATTCAAACCACATCTTGCCCTAGCAATAAAACTCCTGACAGATTAAACTTCGTGGAAGAACAGTTTTCCAGAAGATTCGAAACGCCAGTAAAAAAAAACTGAAGCATTAAACTTCACCACAGTTAGAAAAAGAAAAAAAAGAGAAAAAGATAGTACTTCACGGGATATTAAAACCAAATTAGAAATACTGAAACGTTGAACTAAGTTTTTGGGTTGCAGGTTTCTAAAACTCCAGAATTCATTTAATTAAAAAGTATGTTTAATTGATTTTTTTAGATAAAAAAAGGAAAAGTAAATCTTTTCAACATGAGAAAGATGAATAAAAAAATTCTTATAAATACTATTGACTTGTTATTGTGTAATTCAGGGGCAGATGTTTCGATGTTAATTAAGGCTGACTAGCTATATTTAACCAGTTGATGAACAAAATATGCTGAACGTGAAGCATTCCCAGTCACCCTCGAGCAAGTAACCTCAAATCATACAAGATAATATACAACAACCAGTGCACATGCATCTTTTGCCAGCTACTTGCTCAGATTAAAAAAGATATTTGAAGCAGCATAAAAACGTAAGAAAGCACCCAATTAGATGTGAGTTTAATGTTCATTACAGAAACAAATAATGTAAGAACACACAAAGATGTTTTAAAAAGTGTGCAATTTTTTTTTCATTTTAGTCATGTTACATCAGATCAGCTTTATTCGAATTTACAAGTCGCGAGAGATAAGCTTCCGGTGTTACGCGACCAACGGGACTAAGTTGATATCGGATGGTTAGCCCAACGCCGTTCCGCCTTTAACCCGATATCGAAAGAAACCCGATATCGATTCAACAGAGGGCTGGATAGACCCTAGAACCCGTTTGGAGGAGAATGGAGTGCGTAAAAAAATCTCCGGCTTCAGCCGAGGCCGGGGATAGAACCCGCCACATCAACCCACAGCCAAGCGCCCTTACTATTCTGCTACGGGGCCCAACAAATTATCTATCCAAGTTAATTATTTTTTATTTAATGCCGTTCAAGCACAACCCTGTTTTCAAGACGACGGCTGCCCATGAAGCCGACACATCTGAACCTGCATGGATGTGTTCTTTCATTCCTGTGTACTTTGCTTTTTCTCCTACCGCTATCTACGGATATTCAATAAATTGACCCACAATGTGTGATTTCTGCCATGAAGGACATCCGATCGTAAAAAGAAAATATTAAATAAAAATATATATCGGTGCTTGTCCTGATAGCAGACCTTAATAAGCAGTGGATTGAATTGCTAAGAAAAAGGAAATGAAGAATTAAATTTCCTAAAAGTTATCTATATGTTACTGTAAATATTATCCATTTATCTACTTATTATGAAGTATAAAATATTACGATCTATTTTTAGTTTTAAGTCAGAATTGTAGTTCAGTCAATTTTGCTTTTTTAAAGTCGTCGTCATAAGTTGACTTCAAAGATAAATCTTTCTCATCACTTCAATCTTCATATTTGTTTACATAAGTCGTATAATAACCTATGTAGTAAAATATAATCTACTGTTGAAATGACAGGGCTAGCAATTGTATATAGGAAACAATGTATTACTGTTAAGCTGCTTCGAATTTATATCCTAAATAGCTTAGTAGAAGAAAGGAGTTGATGCGATATGAATAGATAGTGTAATCAATATACATATGTATGTTGCGTTGTGTTGAAATACTGTAATAAAGCAAGATACTGTGCACTTAGTAAGCGAAAGTAATTGCTATGCAATGATTTAAATTTTCAATAAATTTTAATACATAAAAGACAAAACCTACTGACTGACTGACTCATCACCACACAGCTGAAACAGCATCAACCTACGAACTTGAAATTTTAGGGATGGATTTCCCTTATTACGTAGGCACCCATTAAGAACGAATTTTTAGAAATACCCTAAATGAGTGAAAAGGGGGTAGAAACTTTCTTGAAAGATACGCATGTCTCTGAAACCGCTTAAGGTGGAAACACGAAATTTGAATGTTTCATGAGTGTTTTTTATCTAAATCCAAAAGATATGTATGCGACGAATTTTCGATATTCGTTTTTTAAGGGGTGAAAATGGGATGTAGGACAACTTTATTGAAGGGTCTGTGTATGTGAAACTCGGGAAAAATGCTCTTCTTGAAATACTCACTACCTCTTCGTTCACCATCGGGTATTTTTTGTTTAAATAAACCTGTAAGTCGAAAATTTTAAGAGATGTTTTCTTCTTATGAAATGTAAAATGATGGTTCCTTTCCAGAATTGGCTTAAACGTATTGTGAGGATTTGTCAATTTTTTTCCTCCAAACTCTTGCAGAAAAGCAGAATGAGATGTGAAGTCTTACGTCCTCCAATCACGATAAATTTGATATCAAAGGGTTTTCGGTTTACAAAATATGCATATAACATTAATTTTGACGATCACATGATTTGTTTTTACCAATTGCGATCTCTCAATTACAATTTCTTCCTTCTCCATAACAGGACAGCTCCTTTATTTAACCCGCGTGTTTAAATTTAAATTCAAACAAGACTGTTTCACTAGTAATCAATATATTAAATTTTTTGCCACTTTGAATTATTATTCAGTAATTAAAAAATAATAAGCGGAAGCTATTGTACAGTGATGAAATTATTATCACTGTACAATTATTGATAACCAATCAATATACTCACTTAATGGTAGTCTTTATTATATTCAAATCAAAATCGCGCAGTAGGCCTCGCCGATAGATTTAACGCTATATGGACATTCCTAAGAGACCAAATATTTAGATCAAGTATTTTTAGATTAACAGCGTCTAAATTAGTTTTATTCGTAACAGACCTGAAAAATTCTTAGCCTATTCAATCAGTAACATGCTAATTTTTATCAGATCTTTAATTTTTCACGTTGTGGATTTTCCATTATCCCGCATCGTATCGCCCTACTCTATTTTTTTTAGGATTATAGCAATCATGTCTAAATTACGATTTTCCTTTGAATAGCCTTCTACAATCGACCACAATGCATTTGTAGTTGAATGATATAGGATATAAAGCTGTAAAATTATTTCAATCTATATTTGGTGGTTAACGAGCATATTTGACCAATTTCAGTATTCTCAAATACCACACATTAGCAACATGCAGGAAACTCTAGAATTACTTTATAGTTTGCCAAAGAGAGTTACTTAAGATATGATCATAATTCTTAATCAGGCTTGGAAGCTTACGTGATTTCAGAAGTTAGTAAAAATTACTAATGATTTAGTAAATCCAAATTGATAATTATAAAATAAAGTAGTATTTCAATTTTCAGCAATAACATGGGCATGCCAAAAATTTATAATAACTATTTCTTTTTATTTTTGAACTCATTCACGAGTTCACTTTTACTTTTTCAAAAAGAGATGTCGCTGCGTTACTGGAATGATTAATCCGTTACTAATTACCAAGCCTCTTCTATATCTTTTTGTGACTTGAACTAAATTTATTATCAATTAAGTAAACCTTTAACAACAATAACAGGTGGGGTAAGTTGAACAGAAATTTTAGTGTTTACGAGTGATTTCATTGTTACAAAATTCATAAATCTTGTTTATTTATGTATCTTAAAAATAATTTACAAGGAAGTAGTTAGGTATAGTAACTTACCCTGTCTTGGCAAAGTTGGCAAAGTGCCTCATTATCCTACGACTGAGTTCCCTCTCCGCCTCCGTGAAGTTGTGCGTTCGGTTGAGCGGTCTCCCGAACACGTACTCGATCTCGTCTCCGTGCATCACCCCCATCCACGCGCCCCACGGGTTGACGCTCGTGCGCTGCGTGAAATAGTAGTAGTAGACGTCGACGCCGACCGTCGCGAACGCCCTGGCGAAGTAGTTCAGAGGGCAGACAAAAAAGTAATCTCCCACCATGTCGCCCACCATGTCCCTATTAGTGCCCTCGTCGGCCGGCGCTTCCCAGTCTGTGTAATGGAAGCTGACCGCCTCCCGTTCCAAGGGCGAGAACTCCTTGAAGACGGCGCCGATGATGGCCACCACCTGGTCCCTACGGAGGAGGCTAGGCCCGTCCTTGTCGAAGTACTCTTTGAAGTCGTACAGGATGAAGTACGTGCCCTCGTTCAGGTTGGAGCCGAGCAGAATGCTACCACGTTTGAATTCGCCTTCCGCGAGTAGGTCGTGCGGTGCCCGCGGAAGGAACTGGCCGTCCACCGTCGGGCAGAACGGAAAACTGAGCAGGCCAGTGTAGAGCGTCCACTGGCCGCTGCTCAGTGTGTTCGCCGGTAAGTCGAGCAGGCACCGCACAACGGCCTCCGCTTCTTCATCGGGGGCAGACGTGTTGCAGCCGAGAAGGTTAGATAGAGCAGCCGAGTTGGCTAAGGCTGCATTGCTGGTCGTGAAACTCCAAGGGGCGTTGACAGTGCCGCTTTGCATGATTCCTCGGTGCACCAAATCTCGGCTCACTGGGGATAACAAATGCACAGCCACTGATCCACCCCCTGCACTTTCGCCGAAGATGGTAACGGACTCCGGGTTGCCCCCGAAGTTGCGGATGTTGTCCCGGATCCACTTGAGAGCGAGGTGCTGGTCCCATAGACCCACGTTTCCGGGTGCGTCTTCTACGCCAAAGTAAAGAAAACCAAACACCCCCACACGGTAGTTAATTGATACCACTACGACATCATTGGCTGTAGCCAGAACGGAGCCATCGTACACTTCCAAAGTGGATGTCCCACTCATGTAACTGCCTCCATAGATCCACACCATAACACTAGAGAGGGCCTCTTTTTGCCGCAATTCCTTAGGTACCCACACATTTAAGTAAAGGCAATCTTCACTGACATTGGTGTTAGGATTCCACATCTCCTCGCCACGGAAGCCAGGGAAGTATTCATACTTCTCTTGCATGCAAGAATTAGGTAGGCGAGTGGCATCCCGGACGCCTGTCCAAGATGGCGCTGGTTCAGGCCGTCGGAACCGCAGTTCCCCAACTGGGGGTTTGGCAAAAGGAATGCCTAAGAACACGTGTAGTTCCTCGCCTAACTCGTACCGACGGAAGCCCCGCACCAGGCCTGAAGTTGTACGGACCACGAGGGAGTTACCTGCCGGTACAAGGTCGGGTTCATCACCCCCAACAGCTACGAAGAGCAGCATCAACCACAGAAGACGGGCCATGGACCAAATGACCTTTTGTGTCTACCTGTAAAACCAAAGGAAAAAAAAAACCTTATTACTTCATTATTAAGATTTAAATAACAAAGAAAAAATAAATAAAAAAAAAAAATTTAAATAACAAAGAAAATGGACAGAAATTATAGTTTAGCCATTAAAGAAAACACAATAAACAATTAAGAAGTTCTTAAAATAACTTAAATGTGGATTCTTAAGAATTTTTTTTTTTTTATAATGCATAAAATTAACGTGCATACAACAACATAAGAAAGAAAAATAAGAATAAAATGCACAAGACTGAGAGTTCACTGATCTGTTTTTTGAAATTGCGATATCAGGAACCCAAGATGGACCATTTCTGGTTTCCTGATCTTAGTCAGTTGGATCCGCTCAGTCTTGTGCGTTTTATTCTTATTTTTCTTTTATGTCGATATGATACAAATGAAACCCTATGTTAACATTTAGAAGAAAGTTATCTTTCATAACATACGTGAAAGATAAGTAGAAATTATCCATTTCTGAAAAAATAATTAAAATCTACAATTATTTACTTAAATTGCTTAAATACATAAAAATATAAACATTAGCTCAAAGAGCTCGAGAAGGGTCAATCGAGAGGAATCATTTGGAATGTTATTTTTTATTTCAGGTCGTGTACCTCTATCGTAAAACGGCTGAAGCAACCAGTATTTCATCTCATTCAGTGTTCAATATTAAGGAAACCGAAGACTCGCTTACCACTAAGCCTAGCCCATTATTTGAAAGGTCGGGCAAGAAAAGAGAGCAGCTAGCATCGATAACAGAAATGGACGACTAAAAACAAACTTTTTATGTAATCGAAAATATGAAAATAAATAAATAAATACATAAAAATATTCTTCTTATTGAAAAACCAACAAAAATAATAAAAATTAAACATTGTAGCGCAATGACGAATTTGATGTAAAGACCGGAAATAACTAACAATGACATTCCAGATGCGACCAAGCAATAACTCGAGTGAAGAAAGGAAATGATTGGTTAACTGAGATCACGTGTCTTCAGAGGTATAATGAATTCACTATAGTATACTGTAACGTAGTATTCTCATGTAATTTTTATTTTTCCAATTTTGTATTATTTACAGTATTAATACTGTAGCTTAAGGATCTTAAGTTAAAAACGTGCTGTTAATGCATGATTATAAAACAGACTATTTTGTAGTGAAACATTATTATTATTTTATGAAATAATGAAATTTCATTATATTTAATTACTCAAATTCGTTGATATCGCCAAATATATTTAAATTAATTAAAAGATATTAAATTCTTTTGTAAAGATAAAAGTACATTCTAATTAATAGCGATAAACGCTATTAGTTTTTAACTGAATTTAGTTGTTTATGAAAGATGTTCCCATCAACATTTAGTTAATATTATGATATAATAAAAAGGTTTTGCCCCTAGTTCTATGAAGATCGGGAAACAGTAAATATTGACAAACGTATATTGACACGTAATTAATCAAATATATTTGAAGCCACGCCAACAACCAGTGGAGGTTGTTAACACTGGACAGTATCTGTACAAATAATAATAACAACATGACTAAAATCAATCATTTATCTACGTATTAATGAGAAATACTAATTGCAGAAATCTTTCATGAAAGAGCTGCAACAACAAGATGAGATCATCATATTTGTGAATATTTACATTTCCATTTGCTAACCTTTGATTCCTTAAATTATTTAAAGTATAACATTCAAGAACAAGATTGTGGGATCCCATAAACAAAAATTCAATAATAAAAATTCATAAGTAAATATTCGTTCCAAATAAACTTTGATCCTATTTCTTCGTGTTTGAAGTCATTTTTATGGTAAATAAAAAAAAGAAAATATAGAAGAAATGAAGAAAAAACAACGAAAAAATGTTGTCGAATTTCTTATTCTGAACAATTGAAAAAAACTAAACGTAAAATTTTCGTAATAATGACGAATTCGACCAAGAAATCACAATTTTTAAAACATAAAATTACAGAAATTACAGAAAATTAACAGAAATATTTCGGAAAAGGTCGAGAGCCCCATAATCTTCAAATTCTGTAAACGTTTGAATTTTATTCTGATAGTCTTTTATATACATGAACGTAAATTTTGTAAAGTTTTTATCTTCTCTTACACATCTGGAATTCTTTTGAAATCTGTGAATAGCTTTGAAATGAATAAAGTTAATTTGAAGTAAGTGCTTTAAGTATTTAGGAATTTAATTAATTTTCAGAAAAAGGAAAGCATTTGAAGATTCGGTTTGTGTTCGATAGATATTAATTTTACAAACGGACGAAGACTTTTTCTTCATTAAAAATACAATAAAAAACGAAGCAGATTAAAGAGAATATGCTTCACTTTCTTAAAGGAACATCTTACTAAGTTATTTTGTTTTGGGGGAATATAGGATTTATCGTATACATTTCCTTTTAATTAAAATTTGCACTTTCATACAACATTTTGATTATCTTTGGTAGCTGTAAGAAGTCCTGATAAGGGACCTTACATGGAGTAGGGTCTTTAGAATAAATTTTTGAAAGGAATTATCTGTGCTTTGAGACGCTACTTGAGACGATGTACGCGAGCTTAGTGATCATTAGTTATTGTCTGCGTGGGAGGATCCGTGGTTGGTGGGGAAGGCGCTGGTGTATGGAAAAGAGGTTGAGGTCGGGCAGTTTTTCAAAGTATTCTCTTCACATGATTCCGAAATTCATTAATATTCCATGGAATGGAAATCGGTTTTTGTTTTGGGATCAAACGTGCGAGAGTCTGGCTGACCTCAACGGAATCCCGTTCTTGAAAAACAAGTACATCCCGCGCCAATTGTAGAATTGGGTAAGGAAGTATTTGAAAGTTTATCAATATTTTCTTCCATTTTTTTAAATTTAATCATACACTAAGTTCTCTATCTATTAGGTACACTATCCATTTCATCGAATATACACCTAATATACTTGCAATTCAGTGTATATCAAATTGAATTATGAAGCTTAAGTCCATGTAATAAAATGCCATAAGAACAGGAATTAATTAATCTTCGTTATACTTTAAATCGCTGTAAACATTGTTCGTCGAAAGCGGTCTCGCAATGTTTAATCAGTTGCCTTTTGTGGAACTGAGAGGGTAAATACGGATCAGTGAACGGCGACCCTTCCGCAATTGTAACCTCTTTTCACGGCCCATGAGCGACAGTAATAGATCCAGGTGGGTTAAAGGGCAGTAATTGGGGGAGAAAAGGCGCAGATCTGCCCCGAGGATTGTAGCGTTTCATTATATTAACCAGTTGCCGTTGCTGCGTCTCTACAAAGTTATAGAAATTGCTCCTACCCAAAAATCACGTTCAGTACATCTCAGCTCCTTTTGCTCACGTATTCACAAAAGGGAAAAGAGAGATGGAGCGTGGGTGGGTGGAACTGGAATCCTGGTGAGAGTGTTCATCAATTTTTTTTTCCCCAGAAAGAAGAAAAAGAAGACAAGGTAAAGTGAAGCATTCGAAACATATGGCTGAAGTTCATGTTAGGTGCTTTTACAGTAATTGAATAGCAGACACGTTTAAGAGAATCCCTTGTTTAGAATATGAATTTCGCAGCCACTTATCAAAGGCTTAAAAAACAAAAAAAAGCCAAAAACTTTTATTTTAGTGGAAAAACCTTTTTATCGTTACGACAATTGCGTCGTACAACTTATTAGTTGAATTTTTTTATTCTGCTTAAAGTTGACCTTACATTTACATAACTATATACACTTCATCTTCCCATTTTCGGTTTTCTTTATAAATTAATATATCTGTAATATTAACTTAATTACCTTTTTCCAATTAATTTTAATAATGACAAATCATTCGCAGACATCCGTAGCAAGTCATTGTTTAGCTTCTAAAGCTTTTTCTGTAGCGTTTTCTCACCTTCAAGCCCAAATTTCTCAACAATGGTGCACAGAAAAGTTACGGATTAGAAAGTTAGATAATCTTATCTCCCTAAATATATAGATACATATTTATGTGTTTCAAGATCTCTTGTTTCAAGGAAATCCAATCAACCATTCAAAAGTTATTAGTAGAAATACAACCATACACAGGTACAAATTCAGGAATGACATTTTTCTCAAAAAAAAATTTATATTATTACTTTCTCCATGTAACAGTGATAAGAAATACAGCTATAACGAAATACTGAACAGCATTAAAGTAACAAATTATATCCTGAAAATTGGTTCTTTTTTTGTTTGTACTAGGCCATCTCCCTTGTACACGCGCTTGTTTTTCTATATCACATAGATTTGGTTAAGTAAGAATATTACATTTAAAATATTGCAACGTTTCGGCAATTATTAAGAATATTACATTTAAAATATTGCAACGTTTCGGCAATTATAGTTGTAATTATCATTTTCGAATTACAAATAAATAGACGGATCGGAAATAAATAAACAATCTTGAGATTCAAAAAACAGATTGAATACATTCATTATTTAATAGGGCGAATGGGAAGGACACATAAGTAAAAAAAAAACAAAATAAAGTGAGTTGTAGTCCCGGTGGCCTAATGTATAAGACGTCTGACTTCGGAACAGAAGGTTGCAGGTTCGATTCCCGTCGTTTCATTGTAAAAATTACTTACATTTTCCATTCTCACAGGAAATTGCGCCGGACAGAGAAATAAAAGATTTTAGTAATATAGATTAAGACAGCTTAACTTTATGTTTGCTATTTGTTAAGATATAAATAATTATCAGTTCCGAAATGCCGATAATGGCTCCAATGATAAAGGAAATCATCCATAATTTTGATGTTATCCTCTGATCTTATTACCTCTTTTTTTCTGAAACTTTTACATTTCTGAAACAGCTAAAATAATAAGATTTAAACTATCAAACAATCAAAGTCATTCAAATACCGTTTTGTAACCTCTATATATCGTCCTATGTCAACCCAGCCCTCTGTTGAATGTGTATCGGTTTCTTTCCTGGGAGATAAAAGGCGGGAGGGCGTGGGGCGGACCACGCGATCTCAACTTAGCTCCATTGGTCACGGAACGCCGCGGCGGGAGCCTAACCTCCCCAGGCCAACGTAGGTCTGTAGTGGGACACTTTAACTCAAGGGATGATAAATAAAAAGTTAAATTGTAACTTTAAACCAATTACGGAATGATAAATAAAAAATTGATTTAAATAAGGCCAACTAGGAGGACAGGTCTGGGTGCAGAAAAGTCTAAAAACAACCGCCATGCTATAGTGCTTTGGCGAAATTTACCAATACAATTGTTCTGCTTTATAAGAAGTTTTTAAGAAAGTTACCTATTTACATTAACAGTTATCAGTATGTATCAACATAAACAATTATTGTTTTATGTTGATACATTGTGACATTTTCTTATTTGCGCTTAGTTGGATTCGGTGTAAATTTCGTTGAAGTCATTTCTGGATAGCATTTTAATACGGTTATTGTTAACGCATAGACGCTAAATCGGTCCTAATCCAATATCACGATTGCGCTATACGTTATTGATTTTCAAGTGGCTTGAGGAGTTTTTTTTTAGGCAATATTTGCTTTTATATTTTTTTTAATTGAAAGCAAAACTCAAAACAAAAGCAACAAATCAATATTTCAAAGAAAACCTGGAGGACATCCTCCTACAAGTAGCATTTGGCTTTTAAATTAAATTTTTTTCGGAATGCATATTGACTTTAGAGTACGGATTTTTTTTTTACAGAAGTATTTAATAAAAAAAAAAATAAAAAAAAAATAAAATTAGGATGGAGAATAATCTAGAATATTATTTTTTTTTTAATCTACTTTCTAGGAAACTGAGTTTGGCTCCTCAAGTAACTTTGAAAAATTGCATCGATCTTCTTGAAGCTTCTCAAATTTACCGTCAAGAGATGATTTGATAATTTCTTCGTGTTGATATTAGGCTAGAAAGTAGCGCATGAAAATAGCAAGACAAAAATCCGTAATCATGAGTCTAAAACAGTGCTTCTCAATTTTTTCTGCTTCACACTTTATTTATTTGGAAAAATTCAGCGGCACACAAAGCATTGTTTCTAAAATTCGACTCCATAGTAAACAATTGTTCAAAAGTAAACAAGCCTATATTTCTCTTTCAATTATAAAAGTGATATAATTATTGACTCATTAATTTTAATCATTCCAGTTTGCATTACTTACAATTTACTTATGTTATTAAATAATGTTGTCGAAAATATTTAATATCCTTAAGATAATTTATGTTAACTTTATTAACAATACTTTTTGTTGTTATTTTCTCGCGACACATGCTTTGAGAATCGCTGATCTAAAATGATGTAAATCGAAAACAAAATGGATTTAAAGGAATGTCTAATCATTGAATATTTACTCTTTTAGTAATCCACTAATTTCCGCCTGCTTAAAATTACTTGGAATTTGAAACTTACTTGGGCTACGTAAATTAACTTTTTTAGTAAATGTAACTAGTGTTTGTATTCAATGGATATTATAACTCAAAAATAAAGGGAGAGTTTTCGTTTGTGTTATTTTAACAATTTAAAAACAGAAAAGGAAAAAAATTACAAGAAACAAGGTAGGATAGCGATTAGTAAACCAATCACAGTGCTTCGCAACGGCTTCTGAATCACCTTAACTTTAGAACAGACTGCGCCTAGAAAATGCGCGCGCGAGTCTCTTTGCAACCCCATGCTATCTTACCCACCCCTACTTATATGGAATAATCGTCATTCTTAACTCAAACCTTGTTAATACACTGAATTCCTAATAATGATTTGAAAAAAAAAAAAACCTTAAGTTGAGAAACTGTGAAAAGATATAAAATGGGGAGAAAAAAAATGAAGAATAAGAATTGCCCATGAGGGGATCGAACCCACGATCTTCGCATTATTAGCACGACGCTCTAAACAACTGAGCTAACAGAAGCTGTTGCGAAGCATTGTGGGATATGTGTCCACAGACAGACAGGCAAACCGGGGATATAAGGCGTCTTTCTGAAGCCTAAAAGCAACATTAAACCGAAAAGAGCTGCAATGAAGTTATTTGAAATGTCGAGTAAATCTAAGCACGTTTTAAAACTGGAAAACTATTGATCTTCTGTATTAAATAATTTAAAAAGTTCAAGCGTGTTTAACAAGTTCAAAGAAGACAAAGAATGTTTACTTACAAAAATTTAACTATTAACATCCATTAACATCTGTAATCTTCTCGTAATTCTTCTGAAATGCGCATTTACTCACGAGACATTAAAACTGGTTTGTTTAACATCTGACCCTTGAGGTTTGTAATGTTTATTTTATTTATCCCAGTCTACATAATAACCCTTCTCGACTCCTACGCTGAATATCTTAGTCTTATTAAAAGTGACTGAGAAATGCGAAGTCTTACAAACCAATGTAAATATTTTTCATTTTCATTTGGCTATTTGTGGGCGTCTCACGCTAAAACAGCTGCACGAATTTCTTCAAAATTTTGGTCGTCACCCTCCTCCATCACTCCCAATGGACTCACTCCTGCCGATCGTTGTATCCTCAGTTTTCCCTATGCGATGGATAGCTTAGTTTGTTTACATCCAAATGAAATGTCCGAGATTTTTCCGTACATGAAATTTTATTATAAATCTGTGAAACCTTCCATGCAATAATACAAAACCATCGTAATGTATTTAGTAAGTATGCGCTCAGACATCGTCGCGTCATAAAAGCTGGGATGTGGATTTCTCTCGACTGGAGAAGGCGACGTTGAGACCTAAATAATTGTGCTTATATGTTAAGTTGAATCATATATAAGAATTGTGCCAAAATTTGAAGAAATCAACTCGAGAGTCAATTTTAAAGGCTGGGACCAAAATCAATTCGAACAATGTTTTTAAAGTTGGTCCCTAAGTGAACAATGAACCAAATTTTGTGGAAATCGTTCAGCCTTTTTAGCGTGATGAACATAAAACAAAGAAGAAAATGTTCAAATGGAAGAGTAAGATTTCGAGTCCTCAGTTAAGAATAGACACTATTACAAGATTTGCCAAATGTTTGGAGTTATTTGTGGTCAAACCCACATGAAAAATTAGCTCAAATTTATTTCATCAGTAAAACAAAAAATTAAAGTTGATGCGATTTTATTAATTAAATAAGAAATATTAAAAGAAAGCCTCGATGATCGGATCAGAAAAGCGTGAAAGGTCATATTTTCTCGTCCAACTCCCGTAAGTGGGATCCCACAAAAGAAGCAGCAATAAAACTATAATTATAATCAATGTAACTTTAAAATCCTTGACCTGCAGACTGCCAGGATCACCAGGAAATTTAAAGAAAGAACCCCAAAAAATATCATAAAATAAATAGCTTAAATAAAGAAAGCTTTAACGTGCTCATTACAACATTAAAAGTGAAATAATAAAGAAAGCAAGGGCAAATCTGGCTGATGAGTCCTAAGAACAACGATACGGCCGTCCCAGATTTCCGATAAATGCTTAGAGCACGAAAGCATACTTACGTGCCTTCTTTATTTATTTTCACTTTTAATGTTATAATGGGCTTGTTAAACTTTCTTTATTTATAAAGAAATAGTTAATATGTCAACTTTCCAAATCCTCATGGTATCATCGCAAAAAAAACATAAAAAGGATTAGAGAATGTAAACAAAAAAGTTCTACAGTAATTTGATGTGCTTTTCTGAACGTGTTGATCCTTAACTTTTTATTTTTTTTTCGTTATTTTTTTTTAAATAAGTTGTGAAAAACACTAAGAAAAGAAAAATCTCCATTCACTTTTAGATTATAATATCTGCTGAATTTTTCCACTTTCCCAAAAAAAAATTAAATCTATCTTACCTGTTAAAATTGTTTACTTCCGAGGAATTAATCATATCAAAGAACGCGAAAACTAGAAGATTAATAAAGTAGGATTAACGATAAGCTAAAACCAAGCCAGATTTTTGGGAAGGTACAGAGATCCAGAGGCCGAGATTACTTGACTACGCCAGATATCATTTAATAATATTTTCTGAAAATATTTGATTTCCATCTTAATTTCTGATATTTCTTGTTTGAAAAGATAATTGTCTTCATTTTTATTCTGTAAATTTTCATCGTTTCTTAGTGAGTCATGAATACCGAATAGTTCCAGCTGATAAAACTGAAAAAAAAAAAAAAAAAAAAAAAATAGCTTGTCACGAAATTCCAATTTTGTTAGCTCAATTCTTACAATGATCTCAATTCTGAAAAGAGGTTTTGCAGTTCTGCTTGCTATGTATCAAATTTCATGAAAATCAGAGCATCCGAAAGATTTTTTTTTCTTCCAAATTTTTTTATTGTTGTGTTTTGTGGGTTTCCAACGTAAAAAGCCATTAATCAAGTAGATAAATCTAGCTCTTTAATCCTAAACGAGCTGTTCTAGATTTCAACTGATGATGGAGTTATGAAAACGGGCCTTTTTTTATTTTTTATTCATGTTAGATTTACAATAAGTGATCATTTGTACAACATAAGATACAACTTTAATATAGTTACGAATGTGACTATCAAAATTATTGATTACCTTGAAAATAGATCAACTCACCTGCATTCAAATTGGTCTTATTAAAATTTCATTGGGTTTTATTACGTTGATGTAAAATAATGATAAACCTTAATTGGGAACTAAATATTTACATTTATTAAAAATTTACTTTGTAATTTCCACTTTTTTTTCAATACGAAGTCTAATATATATGTTTTAGAAAGACATCATTGCTGCGTAATTCATTTGAAAACTGTAATTGTCAAACATTACATAGGTTTTTTTTTTAAGTAAAACTTTTACATAAGACTTAAACTGTCGTGATGACGAAGCAAAAAGGCGATCAGCGAGATTGTAACGAGACCCAAGAGATATATGATGTTACCCGTTCTGAACAGTAGTCTCTGACAATAGATTCAACATTTTGTTTGCATTTAATCATCTGAAACAGCGGCTCCCAATTTTTTTCAGCTTGCGACCCACCTTTCCTTATCGTAATACCTCCACATATATAGGAATAGAAGAATATAGAATAAAAGCATATTTGTACCGTATCCCTTCCTTATATATGATCGATTTTCGATTTTTCTGATCTTTTCTGATGGTTTTTTTCGATGGTTTCTGATAGTTTTAGGATCAAGTCGCGATCCACCAGTAACCCTTCCGCGACCCACTAGTGGGTCGCGACCCACCGGTTGGGAACCGCTGATCTAAAATATTAGTTAAAATGTACATATATCTTATTATTTTTGATATAAACGATTTATCTTTACGCTTTTTTTTTTTTTTTTTTTTTTTTGATAGGATGAAAAATATTCATAGTTCTCGAAAGTTTCATTTTAATCTCGCCTATCGTCTGTTCGACTATGTTTGAGCTTGATTAAATATTCGAAACTTTATTTTCCAGTCTGTTATGTAAAGAAAGAGGATTTCTAATTTAGTATATCACTAGGTCAATTCTCTTTTTTTATTATTATCAATTATGGAAGCTGCCATTACGAAAAATATTTTCGCATGCGAAAAGTGATCCGGAAAAAAACATCAAATGTTGCAGCCAATCTGACCAATCGCAGCCACTTTACATGTTATAAGGACTCAACATTAAGGTATTGTCTAATTGTGATTGGTGCACACTAACTTTTATTTGAAGTTTCGAACACGAGTAGCAGCTCATCAACTGACCACCGCTTTCGCAGACCGAGAGCTCACCGAGCTCTTATTTTTATATTGTACTTGAAATGCTACAGCACAGCAAACTTAATTAATCTTGGATTTCTGCGACTAGAATTCAGTAGAAGAAGAGAAAAGGTCTGAATGTATTTTTGCAATTGATCTTAAATAATTCAGTTCACCATTATCAGTGCTGAGAAATGTATATAAGCATTAGTTAAAACTTATATGGTACTTCAGTCACCAAAGAAAGTTTAAACAATTCATTATAAAATTTACTTAAGTAATTCAAACACAAATTTAATCGGCAGTAAATGAATTAAATAGGTGCATTAAAACAAAAACTAAATTTTCTTATTTATAATTAAATTGCGTTAAATCTTGATAAAATATTAATGGCGCTTTTACTTTATATGTTATGAAGTAAAAGCTTTATAAATAACTATTATAAAAATAGCAATTATCGAATAGCTTAATTGTAACCAAAACTATCAAATATTAGGAAAAAAGACACATTAAACAATATGAGTATTTATGTAATGATCGTCTTTGTGTAAACGGTCTAAAATAACCAAGTAAATTTGACAATCCTTCTTCAGTATGCTTTATTCATTAGGCCTGGAGCTTTACGAAGCAGGTTGTGAAGGCTTCAGTATTTTAATTTTAGATTTTGTTTAAACAATTATAATGATTTTGCAATTGATAATTTATGAATTAAAATTACACTAACGTTAGAACTGCAATTACAGCTGATTTGAAAGCGTGGATACATAAATGAAAGAATTAATTTTAAATACAAATAAAATACTTCGTACTTCCAAGTATATAGATATATAATAGAGCCCGATTATCCGCGAGCGGAAGATCCGCGAGTGCCGCGAAAAGTTTTTTTAATTACGAACCTCAAAAAAAAGAAAACAATTTTAATCCAAGCCAACAATAGGGAAAATACAATAGGCCCTACAGTGCGAAGGTCAAAAATTACTGACAGGTTTATTGTGCATCGTGATCCTATAGGCCTTCTCGGAATTTGTGGATGCAAACGTAGAGCAAAGGTTTCTGCTTTATTGTACATATTTTAAAAGTTTTACGTAGTATGTTTTTTGTACAATAAAACGTAGTTTTTAATGGTGAAATATGTTTTTTCATGTTTACGCCTCATTTTTAGTCTTTTTTCGAGTTATCCGCGATTTTCGTTATCCGCCAAGCCCCTGCCCCCGGATAATCGGGGCTCTATTGTAGTTGGTGAATCGTATGAATGAACTGAATCTATGTTTTTTATAACTGGACGTGGGTATACTTATTAGAAAATACCGTAACATGGTTGACAAGTAAATATTGTTTCTTATGATACAGGAAACAATAGAATTTATAAGGCAATCAAAACATTTCAGTTACAAACAACAATAAGGAACAAGCTATTACAGTTCATAACCTAGTTAACTATATGTACGGTCAGATATATATCGAGTAGTAAATGAGCATAGATTGCTATTAATATTGACCTTTGAAAACAAACAGAATTTGTTTTAGAGGTATGGAAGATCTTATTAATTGCAACTGAATTTTAAGAATAATTAAGAACCTTACTAAGAATAAAGAAAATATTGCCTGAAATTTTAGTGTATGCGCGAAAGAAAAGACATCATTACTAACTATTTAACTAACTAACTGGACTTTCCATGCCCAGTCAATTAATTGTTTTCTTTGACTATTTAAACAGTAATTCTCAAATATTGGATCAAATGAACGGAGTGATTTTATTTAAGGAATACCTTCTACGATGAATGATACCATTAATGGTTTAATTTCTTATGATTGTTTAAATAAATAGTGAAGTTGCTAAAAAACAATAAGTATTTTTTTAACTAACTTTCAGTCTGTGTATAGGTATATCCACAAATATGTTTTGAGCCATTACATGAGTCTTCTTGTAACTTGGTATGTAGATTCAAGAACTGGAGATGATCCAACTTTTATACGTGAAATCGTCTCCTTATCAGCGCGAAAAAACTTCTGCATAAGAGATTTGAAATCTAAACAGCGGACTTCTATCTTATTACTGTAAATTGTCTTAAACAAGGAATATTAAGCCCTGAATTCTTTACGCATGATTTGATACGATTAAAACTAAGTCAATTGAGACAATGAAGAAAATAATGTAGGATTTAATTCCTTTTTTCCAGAAAATGAAAAAAATTTATTACTGTTTGTACTCAGTAGGTATTACAAATCTTATATCTTATACTACTATTATAAAGCTGAAGAGTCTGTGTGTTTGAACGCGCTAATCTCAGTAACTACCAGTTACCAATTCTTTTTACATTAGATAGCCCGTTATTGAGGAAGGTTATAGGCTATATAATATCACGCTACGACCAATAGGAGTGGAGCAGTATACATAAACATCAACAAACGGGTGTGGCGGCGGCGACGGGGCAGCTTCGCCGCACGACGAGAACCGAACATTACCGAGAAGAGCCTAATTTAACGCAGGAGACACCGCGGGGCACATCTCGTGAAATATAAATTTCTAAAAAATTAAAATGAAAGAAGAAAAAAATTAGAAGAAAAAAAAAACAAAGCTTCAACATTGTAAGATTTCAAGTTGTTTCAGAAACTCCTCCTTATCACTTCAGTGTTGAAACTTACAGTTAATCCATCTCAAATTATGGGACTCATCTGCTACTGTTAATTTCGTGGTGAATTTTAACTGTATTTTGTGAATTCGAAGCGATTTCTTTTCTTGTAGTTTAGCTTCTTCCTTAAGAACCGTGCTCTTGTAGTTTCGAAATAGGTTTTGCCAAATAAAGACCAGGTTTAAAACCACGATTGACTGAAGCTCTCAGTTTTAATGGAACTCCATGGGAATATACTGAAACAAGACGGTATTTGACCAGGGTGTTACACACCCGATAGGATTCCAGCTAATAAAATCAGGAGAAGTCTTGGTAGAAGGAATTGGCTTCATTAACGTCCCCCTTCTCAAACTCTAAAATGGAATGATTGGGTAACGGGAATTCTTTTTTTCGTCTTCTTCTTAATCGTAGTTCTTCATCAAATAAGGGAAGGTTTTTCGAATACGGAAAATCCACTTTCTCCAGACCGCCTGTGTTTGTAGTAGGTATCATATCCGCTTGGTAGCTAATCTAATGTTGTTACTTAGCTTTATGTGAATATAACGAAAGGGGTTAGAATTTACTCATTATAAAAATTATGTATAATTATGTACTCATGATATATTAAATCTAAATACGTAGGTTAGTCTCTTTGTATGATTTCATCGTTCTTGGATGCATAGTTTATGAGTTATTCTCTGATCAAGATATCTATTAAACGATTAATCTTAGGAAGCTGAAACTTGAGAAGGAGGTTTAGGCTGTAACAAGAAAAATCCTTAGTGATTTCGGGGTATATCTAACCAATAAGCAATGGGAGACAAAAAAAAACTACGAACAATAAATTATCTTTGAACTGTAATAAACTCAAAAACTACTTACGTCACACGAGATTGAAATTTTAATGATAGATAATTCTCACTAAATTTGATCGTTTTGCTTATTTTGGTAGAAAGTGAACCAATATAGTTCGAAATATCTGATTATATTAGTCTTAATAAATAGCTGTTTCACAAAAAATAAAAATGCATTACATAAAATTATAGACGTGTGTTATTTATTTTGGCTTGTATTTTGAGGATTTTCGAAAGCTGGTACGCCAACTAATACCTTAATGCAGTGTAAAGCCCTTTCTTTTAAAGCCCTTTTAAAGTACCAAACAGTACTAAATAAATGTTCTAATCTCTTATATAGCATTCCAGATCTGTCTAATTCTAACGCACTTTCTCTGTGTTTGGAAAATAATTTTAATTTCCTGTGAAAATATAAATAATTTTTACAATGAAACATTCGCGACAGGAATCGAACCTGCAACAATCTAACGTCAGACGTCTCCGAAGTCAAGACGTTTTATCCATTAGGCCACGGGGACTACTCTCAAATTATTGTTGTTAACTATCTCTTATCACTCCCTCTGTGTGTGTGTGACGCAATGAGAGAAAAGCCAGAGGAAAAAAGTCATTAATTTTAGCCTACTAGATTAAATTTAAATTTTAGCCTATTACAAGAGCAGTAAGTACAGAAGCTCGCCCTCAGGGACGAACCGAAGAGTCGTTAGAGGCATTTCTCGACATATATGAAGAAATTACAAATGATGAGCATATACTTTATCTTCACTAAAAACAATGTGACGACATTGTTATCCCGTCTTTGTTGACGGGGCGATTATACTAGTAATATACTATTTTTGGGGAATTTGGGGAATATTTTCCTAAGATCTATAGCCTTATGGCGACGAATTTTCAAGAAAATAAATTTCCGATTTAATCAATATAAGCAGACAAATAATCCATTGAAAAATTATATAATAAATCGATACTCTTATGTTACAGGTCAAAGTACTACATTGACTTTCGATTCTGAAAAAAATTAAAAATATAACTTAATGAAATTTTAAGTATTAAATGAATTTCAAATTGTATTTTTTTTTAAATCTTTTAAATTTTAATTTTTTTAAAAAAATTTTTAAAAAAAAGTTTTGTGGCATCAATTAATATTTTGATCTATTTACGACTTAACTTAGTTTTGTACTTATATATATAAATTATCAGAAATCAATAAATACCTTTCCCTTTCTATAAATTCTTCAGTGACTGTCTATTGAGTGATAGATTTAAAATAGCTTAGGGCGTCACAAAACGTGAATCCGCCCTTGCTATACATTCATATTGACATTCCTTACACTGATAATAAATTCAAGCATTTCTTTATAGTTTTTGTCTTACAACAATGTTTCTACAATAACTGGGTTTTTTATCTAATTTACAAACCTAGAGTGTTAGATTTCAGTTATGACAATTTGTTGAGAGCATTGTAACAATATTTAAGAGTATTAAGAGCATCAATTTGTGAACCGATTGTGATACAATATATAATTAACATATTTATTATTCATTTAATCAATAATTTAAAAATTATTCAATATCATTAAATGAATAATTTAAAAATTATTCAATATCATTAAATGAATAATTTAAAAATTATCCAATGTCATTGAATGACATTAATTAAACTCCAATTGTAAATAAATTATGAAGAGAAATTTCTTATCTAATAAAGAAATTTCTCTACATAATTAATTTAGAATGGGAGATTAATTAAAGCCATTCAATGACGTGGACAATTTTTAAATTATTAATTAGTAATAACTTTCATTATCATACATACTATACTTTCATTACATAAAATATGGGACAAAATACTACGACCTTAAATAATTCAAAGAATAATGCAGTGATCTACATCATATTTCATATTTTAAAGTTTAGTTTCAAGAACCTCTAATGATAGGTTAGCTAATGTAAGGTCCTCTATTCTTAATGTCCAAAACCTTTGCCCTTTTGTAGCTCAACCAATACGGAAGTATCTAACTTTAAGTACTTAATTAAAGAGTATAATTAGGTGTGCGAATAGTTTGGAGTTGATACTCCTTACTTTACTGTTAAAATAGTTTTTTTTAGAGGCCAAACTACTCCAAAAAAATGCTTAAACAATTTTACTTATGTACAAATTGGTCAATTTCAAAAAATTAGATATAATAAAGCAATATGCAAAACATGAAAAAATTTTGAAACATTTTGATTGCAAGTCGTAGTCTTGGTTACGATTAGCTGGAAATGGATACCAGAGATCTATGATGAATACATTTCAAATTCCTACGAGCACTTACATTTCCTGATTCTTTAAGGTTGTGACCAAATTCTTTTTATAATGAAATAGTAGCTAGTTGCTGCCGAGAATAATAGATAATGCATTAAAAAAAATTAAAATGACATTTAAAATCGAAATACGCATATTTTTCCGTCTGCAATTACGAAAACAAACTATATTTTCTGGAAAGTGGAAATTGTAGAGCTATTTGTAGCTGGAAAATGAAAGATTCCTTTTGACTTTGATAAAAACTGGACCTTCAAGTAAGAAGCTACGGGTAAGACAATCAATATAATATAAATATAAATAATATACATATGTAATCAATATAAGTGCTCTTATCATGCAAGCACACTAACTACATCTTGTTTATAGTGTATTAGGTTCATCTTTTAACAGTGTATTCTTTCATTGTTATATTATTATATTGTATTCACAGCTAAACTTGTGATATGCTTAGATTTCAGGGAACCAATACAGTATGAATAAATATACGCTTTCTATTTTACGTTTTCTTTCAAAACAATCACTGTAAATGGTAATTATGAAAATTTTTCTGACTGATTTAACAGAAGCATGTATTTGTTTGTCTTATAACAATAGTCTAAGGTTGATATTGTTGACTGTGGAGGTGTTAAGTATTTTATCATTTAATATTTTATAGTTTAGCCCTTTTTCTATTTTTTTTAATAAATAAATTTTCGTAAAATGCATGAAAGAGATATTTTCGTTTTAGGTTCCAAGACAAAAAATTTCGTCTTCCATATCTTGGCAGCGGTGCCTTGTGATGTCCGTCACGTGACAAATTCCTGCTCTCAGCTGCAATTTTCTTGCTCGGGAATGTGAACTCCGTGCCATTATGACGCTCATTCTGGACTCGCATGAAAATTTCAACCCTGCCCCTTCACCCTCCCAACGCCCGCATTTCACCCTTTTCCTC
>JAFIDM010010028.1:12594197-12610060 GCA_023159025.1 Thereuonema tuberculata | reverse complement strand
GATGGATTTCAAAAGTCATTTGGAGGATGAGAGAAGTGGAGACTAAATATGCCTCTGTTTTTGGCTGGACTGTCAATTTTATAGAACCAAATTTGATAGAAATCTGTCCTGTCATTTTAGCTTATTGTAAATTTTGGGCTCATTTTCGGAGACGGAAGGGGCGGGCACTTAAAATCTATTTCTTCTATTTAATCTATTTCTATTGCCTCTATCTAATGCCTCTATTTTTGGCTGATCCAGGTTTTAAGTTGGAACGTAATTACGCCACCTACCAATTTTGCAAAAATCTCACCAGTCATTTTAGTTTTTAAACAACGAATAGAACTGTTTTGATGAATAGTGAGACTACGCATGCTCAGTTCAATTACTTAATGAATTGTAAAATTCGAACTAAATTACGGTTAACAAAGATATTCCAGGAATTTGCAGTTTTTACGATACCGTAAAAACGAAAAAAAAAAATTGTCCCAATATAAGGATAATCCAACATTATCCACGGATTTCCACTGCTTCATTTGCACTCTTATGAAGAATAAGAAGAAATATTTTTAGCCAATTAATAATGATAAGTAAGACGCCTAAAATTAGTTCCGGCACATAACTTTTGAACTACTGAATTGATCGTTCTGAAATGTGCCACATTTGTTTTACGTCTTGATACAATGTAGCTTTGATATGTATATAATAAAAAAGTAGCTCCATGAGTAGTCTAAGTAGTAGTTTTCGACTGAAGGGTGACCAATATTCCTGCAGAAATGTATAAGAACTGTAGCAATCAATTCCTGTCGATACATAACAATGCATATCAATTGTTTTATTAATGATTCGCCCAACCATGTACTCAGCTATTCGCGGGAACTAAACTTGCACCGATGGAGACCGTCTATATTGGGTGCTGGCAAAAAGAGACACGAGATCAAAATAACTGTGCTCACATTTTAAGTTGGGCCGTAAGTAAGCTCAGTATCAAATTTTAAAGAAATGCTTTTCCAACCGTTTTATCGTGACAACAGATAAATGGCCAAACATTGAAGTAAAATATTAAGACTTTCCAAGTTCAGTAATCACGTCGCCGTAGTTTATTTGGAATTAATGCAATTTTTTTAAAATAAATTCTTAAAACTGTTTCTTATTCATTTGCTTTTTTCCCTTAAAAATGACTTTTCTTAAAAGTTTTTCTTTTTAAGGTTATGAAAACGATAAAAATGAAAAGCCAAATCTGTACTCATCAGCCAGATTTCCCATCGATCATCAGCCCAGGGTAAATCCGGCTGATGAGTCATAACAAGGGCGAAACAGCTGTGCCAGATTCCCGTCGATAATAGCCCAAAGCATGAAAGCAACTCAATGTATATTCTTTCATTTCCCTCCTTTCATGTTAAATTGTTAACTTCTCCTATATTTATAGTATAATTATAATATCTAAGAAATACAAACAAGCTATATTACTAAAATCTTTTATTTCTCTGTCCGGCGCAATTTCCTGTGAGAATGGAAAATATAAGTAATTTTTACAATGAAACGACGGGAATCGAACCTGCAACCTTCTGATCCGAAGTCAGACGTCTTATGCATTAGGCCACCGGGACTACAACTCACTTTATTTTGTTTTTTTTTTACTTATGTGTCCTTCCCATTCGCCCCATTAAATAATGAATGTATTCAACCAGTTTTTTGAATCTCAAGATTGTTTATTTATTTCCGATCCGTCTATTTATTTGTAATTCGAAAATGACAATTAAAACTATAATTGCCGAAACGTTGCAATATTTTAAATATAATATTCTTACTTAACCAAATCTATGTGATATAGAAAAACAAGCGCGTGTACACGGGAGATGGCCTAGTAAACATGAAAAAAGGATAAAGAAAATGCACATATTTCATTCACGACTTTGAGTTGTCGTCAAACGTCAATAAAGTTTCCCATTTCAAAGTGAATTAAATTGCATCGTAAAAAATAGGATTAATTTTAATACATCACGCAATGGATTACCTAAGGTTTAAATTGTTTAAGACAATTGAGATACTAATAGATATAGGATAGAATTCATTGTTCAGACTCTGAAAGTTTTCCATGGGAATTTCCGTTGCCCTTCCAAATATCAAAGTTAGATCCTAGAATATAAACCAAGTTTCAAGAAGATCTACGGAGTAGTCCAAACGTTAGTTGAGGGGAGGGGCACTGAATGATTTGATGAGCATCACTTGCTTTGGAAATAAGCTAAAAAAAGAAACACAAAAAAAAAAATTCTCATTTAACCCAGAACAAAATAGTCTTTTGTAATTGTAATATCTGTTTGCATAACAGAAATGCAATGAAAAAATTGATAATAGAGTGTAAGAAGGTAAGAGAAATAGAAAACGTAAAAAAAGGAGTTTTTAAAAGCAATCTAACGTTAGTTCTTTAAATATCATTGCTTTTAGTTTAAGATTATACTGTAATCATAAAAAATTCACTGTGTTTTGCATTTAGGTATTCATTTTAATTTTGTCTGAGGGAAGGACATGATCTGCAGAATTCTTAATGTTGTCACTTCTTTTGCTTTTGCGCCATTAGAAAAAAAAAAATCACAGCATTTCTCTGGTTCTTATTCGGCAATGTTTACTCAATTAGTAACCAACAAAAACGAGTGGATACAGGATTATAGCTTAAGGGTAATTGAATAAGTAAACGTAATTATACAACATCTGGTCGGAAAGGAAGGAAAAAAAGTCAAAATTTGAGAATGCAGAAGCCTTGAGAAAGTTTCTTCGAAGTTGCAAAGAAAAAATAAATAAATAAATAAATAAATAAAATCGGCAGCCATGTTTTTTTCTTACCTGCGCGAATTGGTAAAGGCTCCGGGTAATCTCCAACGGAGAGCAACTTTTTAATTGGATGGAGGCGTGTCAACCGCCAATCTGCATGGGAAATCCTGCCGGTGGGTAAAGGGAATAGGGGTGGGAATAGATTTCCTCGGTAACCTTACGTGATTAAATTTGTTGACCAGATGACGTGAAGGCATGTGTGCCTCTGGGAGCTCTGGCTGTCACGTGATACATGTTCCCGGAAATGACAAACGCTGCGGGGCAATTATGAAAATCGCATTTTTTTTTTTCTTTGGAAGGAGGGAGCTGTTCCATTACTCGATTTTGTTTTCATGTTTTATTTACACGTGTCATTAATAGAAATTCGTAAGAAAGTTTTCGTGGCTTCAGGGAGAAGAAGAAGTCCATTTTGACTTCTAGAATTTTCGAGATATTTTTCCTTATCTTTAGGAACTAAAGATAAAGCTTCTAAATCCATGAAAACAAATTTTAATATTCTTTTAAAACATCAGAAGCAATTTTCATTTAAGTTCGAATTAATTTCGTAATAGGAAATCCTTCAAGAACTTAAAGCCTTCTTTCTGAATTTTTATTTTTACTTTTTTAAATTTATAAAAAGAAAGAAAAAAAAAAAACTTTCTTTAATAATAATTGGCGCTTAATGCATTCATTGTACCCGTGAAGCCTGGAACCCGCTACCTTTATTTTTTGTTTCAATGTATCTAAATGGTTCCGTAGAGTAGCTTCGTAGTTTTTATCTTTGTGATTAATTTTTAAAAATTTGATTATTTGCCTTGATCAATTTTTCGTTTGTGGGAGACTTGAGGTGCGCGCTGATTTTGCCAATTTTGCACCGATTATTATTATTATTATTATTAATATAACGGTCATCTTCCAATTAATTTAATTGACACCACTCTTAAAATTCCTCATTACAATAACGTTTAATCATAACATGCGCAAACTACAATGGATTAGAAAATGAATTAATGTGCATTATTAGGTAAATCCAATGTTTCACTTCTAAAGTTTTTCTAGACGAATCTCATCTTCTGGACGCTCAGAATTCTGTATGTCTGAAGTTTGGTTAATACGAAATTCATTAAAAGACAATTCCGTTATATCCGAAATCTGTTAGGTATGAAATTCGGAAGTTTTATAAAATCGAGTAATAGTAAATACCTTTTAATGGTTTTAAAGAACTAAGAGTTTGGATTCGCTTCATCAGTGCAAACACAGCGTTATTTCACTAATTGAGAAGATCCAATTCTTAATGAAACTTAAGGCCCTTTGTTAATTTTTTTTTATTTACTGCGTTCTGCTATTAACTGGATTTGGGGAAGATTGTGTGGACCGTGTAGGTGATTCCAATCTTCTAATTAAGCAACTGTAGACATGGTTTAGCATTCACCTACCGAGATGAATGAATCTTTACCTCCCACCCGTCTCCCTTCCAATTGAACAGCCTTCAAGCAGAGCACGCGGATAGAGAGACTGTCTTCCCTGCGGAGCTAATTTTCGTGCGTCTCCTGCTTCTTCGAGACTAATCCGGGGGATGAGACGTTGCCGAAAATTAATTCAACCCCTGGCGTAGTCAGAACACGGCTGATGATCCACCGCAGGTCAGATCCCTTTTCCCACATCATATTCTTAAAAGAGATTGCGAGTTCAGATAACACCTACGCGGAAGCGAAAATAAAAGAGTTAAAGTCAGTCTACTTTCTGTTTATATTTATTTTTCTTTGCATCTTTTTTTCTCAAATCTTCTTTTCTAGGACTCATCCAACGATCTTCTCTAACAGCGTTTGAACCGCTGCATTGATCTTCTTCAAATTTGATGTGCATATTGATGAATAAATGATCATTACTTTTAGGTCTTTTCCTTACGGAAGGTTCTCGAGAAATTAACTCTTAAAGCTGACAAATCCCTTAAAAACAGTATTGAACCAAACAATGATGTTTAACAATGGGTAGTAATCCTTTTTAGTAATCCTATAATTCGCAAGCACTGATTTAAGTGAAGTTAACCCGATTTATGCACTTTTCAAATAAAGAATGCAGATTAAAAAAAATCTAGACTGAAAGAAAAGACTGAAATAAAAATATAATTTTTAATTTTTAAGTTATTTTTTAAAAAAATAATAACCTATATTATATTTAAAATCTTTTTCGTCTGTCAGCAGTTCAACAATGATCGTTGCCGTCTGTCCGGCGCAGTTCAACAATGGACAAGGGCGTGCCTGTGTAATTGTTGCGTGCCTGTGGCATTGTCGCGAGGAAATTAAAAATAAATTAAAAGTCTAATTATTTTTAAATTTAATTTATTTTTAAATTCATATGGATCATATAATAATAAAATAATTAGAGGAGTGCATTGGTTGAATTATAAACAAAAATTATAAATGTAAAAAAATTCGGGTTTTTAGGGGGCGCACCTTTGAAGTAAGCGTGACCTCGAAGTTGTGATTTGATAACTTCCGTAAATTTTGGGCTTTTCAGCTAAATTTAACTTTTACTTCGGATGTCTGAATATTAAACTTTATTATTAAAATGTTATTAACAAATACTATTCACAAATCTCAAGGTGATTGACCTTTGAGAAATACACTTAATATGCTCGACAGAGATACTTAAAGTAATTGGAGATGCTAATTTTAGTTTCCTTTTGAATAAAAATTTCATTGATAATTTGGAAGATTTCATGTAGATGATGGAGTCCCGGATTAGGAAGATGTAAAAGATTTGCTTAAAAAATATCTGATTTTATTATTACATAACTTATTCAATAAGGCTAAGATATAGTAGGACTACGGTAACTTGATGATTCGAAAAATTCCAGACCCCAGTGACGTCAGCAGAACCTTCTCTCAGAGGTTCCGCAGAACATTACGTTTAGGCTATAAAACAAAAAAAAACAAAAAAAAAGACTGCTTTCAATATAAGATTTAATTATTATGTCACCCACTCTGCCGATATTTTGAGGAAAATTAATAGAGAGAGCCCTGTGCTTTGAGGCGAGCTTGTTTATGATTGATTGAAAAATAGATACGTCATAATCACGTGGGGTTTCTTACGATCATCATATTATCGTGGTCCCACTATACTTGAATACATAACAAGAAGTTAAAATCCTTCTTAAATTGAGAATGCTTAAATTGTTTTATTAATAAATTTGTTTTATTTTTGAAAAAGACAGTAAATGAAAAACCTGCATTTTTAAAAAAAATTTGATAATTCACTGAACGAAAACAACCTAAATTTTCTATTTTTAAAGAAATTAATAAAATCGGTTTAAAGATATAACATCATTTGGTTACTTTGGTTTAAAGCCGAGTAATTTTTACCATTTTAACCACGCCAAATTAATGAATTAAACTAAAAGAATTAATATTCGTTATTTGAGATATATAGAAATTCATTGCTTGAAATAAATAATAATGCTTTTTTGGTGGGAATTTTTTTGTCTCCTTCTTATACCGATTTCTCTACAAATGATTTCAAATGCCCAAATGAGATCGTCTATAATCCTTAAATATAAATACCAAATTTCAAGAAGATCCATCTAGCCATTGAATATTATTCGATAGACACACATCTACAACAGACTCTCTGATTTGATGAGCTTCATTTTCTAGGTAGCCTAACTAAGCTCATGAATTTTCTCACTCATTTTTCATTAGTGAGTTGTGTATTGTTTATTTTTTCTTTTGAGGCATCACTGCATTTCCGACGATTATTCCAATTAGCCTCAGTACTGAGACCTCGTTGTTTGCTGGTGACTGCTCCTGGCTGATGATCGCCAAAGAGCGTGAAACAGCTGTTCCAGGATGTCACTTGGTAAGCAATTTGGTCTCACCCATTGTTTTTTGTTAATAATTCAATGCACAGATTTTAATAATTCAATACATTTTTTATGCATAACAAAAAACATTGAGGTAGGTGGACTGCTGGCACATAAATTTTCTCACTCATTTTTCATTAGTGAGTTGTGTATGTTTATTTTTTCTTTTGAGGCACCACTGAGCTTCCGATGAAAGATATAAAAATACTTTAATATGGTTTTTCTAGAAGAATATTAATTATTTTTTTTAGCTATTGGAGGTGAGTGGAATAGATGATGAAGATTAAAAAAGACAATATGGCTTCTCACGGCACAATGCTAAGATAATAAAACAATCGAGACACAGACTTGTATATAAGAAATATATACGATGCACATTTGCACCATCTAGTGGCAAGGGTTAGTACTTATCACCTAAGATATTCCATTTCACTGATCGAATATGCACAGTAATTTATAGGGCGCTGATGTAAAATTCAGTGGATTTTCATAAAATATACTTTTTGAAAGCTAAAAGCTTTTTAATGCCTAGTCTTGACATTTATCATCAGGACATTAAAAATATCAATAAAAGAGATAAGAGATAAGGGGAAAAAAAAGAGCATTAACTCTGCTTAATGTAAGACGACATGAAGATTTAAAATATACGATCATAACTTCGTGACGTTATAAAACTATCATTAAACCTAGTACTTGAAGAATTCTTCCTTTTCTAGCTGTAGGACTTTCAAAGATTTTGATAGTTTCTAAAATTGAAAAAGAAAAAAACAAACACTACTTTGCCAATTCACAGCTTTGAAGTGAACACAAAGCAAAGCGATCTATTAAAAGCTTGCATTCATAAAAGCGACTATTATTCACTGGCGCGCAAAACCCATCTATTCAAGTCGGTGCAATTAAAGGGTCAGGAACAGTTTCAAGAGCTGTCAGCATTGAGTTCATTTAGTATGTACACTCCCATTTTGCATCATTCCGATGGCTCAGGAAGTGGCGACATAGGATTGATATTGTCAAATTTTCATCACAGTCGATTCAGTGCAGATAGTTCAATTACCAGTCATTGGCCACCTAAACCAGAACTGTCATGCCTCGGAAGTCAGATTTCTCTCCTATCCACACACACCTCTAGGCCAAAGGGAGTCCAACAACCCAGAGTGCCTGTAACTGGTTTGTGCTGTGGATGGTGTTTATACAACACATACACATCTACAGACATGCAACCGTTAGTAGCTCCTCCCCACGGGATCGTTAAAATGTGAATTATTAGCAGTCATCCACAGTTATTGATTAAAAGTAAATTTACACTTCAGCACATCTGAATATACTTTAATCTACAGAGCATAGAGAAGTCTTATGTCTTTGCTATGCCTGTCTATCCACTACCACTTTTCAACTGAAAAGCTACGTTTAGATGTCGAACATTAATATCATCGTAAAGCTGAATATTACTTGGCAATATTTACTTTTTTTAACCCGAACAATTTGAAAGAAAAGCTTATTCACATGGATTCCAGAACCTTTCATGCCTTGAGGGGTAAATCTCGCTGAAGATTCATAACAATGGTGAAACAGCTGTTCCAGATTCCCAATCAATGTCAAAATTAGAGCATGAAAAGGTCTTTTATTTATATTGGTGCATGATGGGAGTATCCAGATTTTTTTCCATCTAATTTTGTCTGCACGTTAAACCACACTTATTATTATTGTTTAGTTTTTGATTGACAGTGAATTTTTAAAATCCTTTATTTGTATTATTTTCATCCTGAATTATAACTAATGAAAGTTTTGATAGCATCTACAGAATATAAAGGATGATGTCAAAAACTAAAACTCCTCAAATCGTAATTTTTTTAGGCACCCCATCCTCAGACTCTTCTGAAACTCGAATTCGAATAAGGGATATCTAATTTTTATATTTTAAAACATAAATTGATTAAGATACACACGTGACAAATCTACCGAATCTAACTTTTATAATTTAAGCACTTTTATTTTGTGAGATCCCTTTTAGAAATTTCCGCGTGAAATTGACAAAATTCCGATTTAAGGTGAAACATTAAGTGAACTCCTGTTGATGTCCAGTATTAAACGGATTAAGGTACGTTTTAGTATATTAATCTGGTTTTTAGTCTAATGTCATTTACACGTGCTTTGATGACTAGAAGTTACTAAGTTGTGTCTTGCTAACAAATGACAAAGACACATTATGATATAATATTCCAACAAATGGAATATTTTAACAATCTTTGATATTACATAATAATTATATTATATTTACACTATTTATATTGTATTACAGACTTTTCTATAAAAACTTAAAATTAAAAGAGCATCACAGTATTAAAGAAATAGGCCTTAAATTCTTTTAGGAAATTTTTTTAAGTATATTTATGTTGTTTGGCTTTTCATTATAAATACTTAGTATTTGATATTAAACTATTAAAGACTTATAACCAAATAACTGACTTACCATTTCTCTAAAATTGTCTCTTTTTTTTTATTTTCTTCTCTTGTACTAGCAGTCTGCAAACAAGTATTTGAATTTCTCGCCGGAAAGAATTCAAATGAAAAATATGACTTAGGAGGGTTATGGTGAAGCTGAAATCACAGTAGTACCAGCAGATAGGTGGTGGCACAGAGAAAGTTCAAATGATAAGGCAGAAGCATTGTGGTTGTGCTTCTCGTCGCCATCTGTCAGGGCACAGCGGTGCTTATCTGGGCTTCTTTGTATTCTCTTCACTCTAATACTGAGCGAATTTGTAGACTGAAGCAAAACACGGCTGGATTTCTTTAACTTAACGTCATTTCGATAAAACATAACTAACACAAGAGACTTGACTTTCTGCTTTTCTTTTTTTTTTTGGTTAAAAGTATCTAAAACTGTATTAGATATATTATAGAATAGCAACACTGTTATGTAGTTGGTGAGCCAATTTTCGCATATAGTTTGTTCTTTGTAGGCATACAAAAGTTTGTTTGTTTATTTGTTTTTTTACGATTAATTTGCAATAACTAACAGAGGTTTATTTTGTTTTGTTTTTTATTTTGAATATTCCGTTATAATTGGTGCACTAGTTTTCGGATAGCCTAAAAACAATTTGTACAAAACACACTCACAGTAAATTTTAAACATTTCTAGATAATTTATATCAAATTTATCATAAATCTCGAGATTCCCATATGTTAATCATTTTAAATCCTACGGGTCTCATTCCTATCAAAAATCAATGCGAGACTGCATTTCAAAAATGATTATCTACCCATATTCTTTAATTATCCTCATTCTTTAACGTACATTTCTTTTTTTGTTCCTCTGAAGCCTGACGAAGGAAGCTGATTATGAACTTCCGCCACATGTAGCTTTTAATTATATACATGTTTCATTTTTAAATTGTGCAAGTATTGATTGCACGCAATTTTATAATTACTTATCTATCATTACAAGTCCAGTTTCATTTTAAAACTAATTTCTTCTAATACATTTCTTTTTGAAATCTTATGCTTAAGAAAGGTTTCGGTTTCAATTAGCAGAGCTCTGTTATTTTTCTTTTTTCCCAGTAGCTAAGATATTAATAATTAGCAAACTTTTTTATACTTTTATGAGAAGGCTGTAACCTTATATTTCTACTTCAATTTTGTAAGTTCGTCTACAAATAACAATCGTAAAAATATTAAGAAAATTGGTGAAATCGATTTATTTTTATACAAACAGACATTATATATGTATGCAAGAAATCTGAACAATGAGACAAAAGACTGAGCAAGCTTAATGTATTAATCCATACTTCATCAAAGATAACTTTTTGCAACGCATAGTTTTCAAAATAATAATAACAATAATAATTATGGTGCGTCATTAGAAGCGACCAAAAAACCTACATTTTATGTGGAATTCATCGTGGAATCTTTTCATAGAAAACAAAAAAAAAAAATAGGAAGATTCTTGCTTCAATAAACAGAAGGAAATTGCTTTCTGTTATTATTATCGTGATGATGCTGCTGGTTGTGACTTGACTGCTGAAACAGTGTTTTTCTTATATTTGCCAAAGCATATTGTCTTTGTTAGTGTCTTTTTCTAAAGACAAAAGGCAGCCTTAAGCACTCAATTAAGACGTCTGTGGTCTCGATAGGCATCGTCTTTCATTTATGTCGTTTGTGAAGAGATAAATTTTTCCCCCTGGTGGTCACAGGTTGAAGATGAAATACGCACGTCGGGAGACCGAAGTAAGAAGATATGTTATAGTTCATTTTTAATTTAAAAGAACAAACACAAGTTTACTATCCCGTTTGGGTTTTACCGTAAAAATTTCCGTAAAAATTACGGTAAATTTCCATTACCGTAAAATCCCATCCAAAATGGCGGAATTGGTGAATGAAATTCAAGAGAATTCTTCAAGAGACGAGGGATTGCGGGTGAGGAGTCAGTTCTGTGGCATGAGAGGAATGGGGACTAAAATAAATAGGTCTATGGTTTAAATTGACCTTAAAAAAGCTATGTAAGAAATTTCACGGAAATCGTTTTAGCGTGCAGACAGAGAAATAGGGATAAACACATACAGGACAAAAATATTTAAATGAGGCTTTGAATATTCAGTAAATTGATGAATATCTTAGAGACAAACTAGAATGCTTTTTTTTTGTTGAAAACAGAAACATTCCTTAAAAGTTAAAATCCTTCCAGTTACTGCGACGGAGGGACGCAGCTAGAAATTACAGTTAGATTACAATCATACACTAGAAATGATTTTTCCCATTAAATATTAATGCCATTATAAAATTTGATATAAGGCGTTTGTCTTGCTAAACCATTTAATTTTTTTGTTTGAATTACATCCTGCTAGAGGAATACAAAAAATTAAAATAAAAATACAGTAAGCTCCCGATTATCCGCGGAATTGGGTGGCGCGGCAACCACGGATAAGCGAATTCCGCGGATAACCCTAAATAAGACGAAAAAGGACGAAAATCAACACAAATATACTTTTAACATGTTTTGTTTAGATTAAAATGGCAGTACATACATTATAAACAATTATTTTATTTTACTTTATTTTCTTACTTTTTAACAAAAAAAATCGGTTAATTGTTTTTGTTTTTTCGTGTAGAAACACGAAAACAACCTACTTGGACGTCGCTAAATGTGCCTTTTTTTATTTTTACCTTATTCTAGATTTAAAAAATGTTTTGGTTAAAAATTTTTACGTGTGTGAAATCAAATAGTGAACATATAAACTAACGACACACTTAAATAATTTATATAAAGTTAAAAAGTTAAAAAACCGTAACATGTTTCGATTAGTTTCCGCTAATCGATACATGTTACTGTTTTTTAACTTTTTAACTTTATTTAACTTATTTTAATTGTCGTTAGTTTATATGTTCACTATTAAAAAATGTTTATTGATTCCGTAATTTATTGTGTAGTAAAAAAAAATGGAAACAGAAGAGGTCCGCGGATAATCGGGAGTTTACTATATTAATTTTTTTAATTCAACAAATATAAATAAAACAAAAGTAATAAAAAGTAAATTAAAGATCCTGTTTTTTTTTATTTTAGGATCAATTGTTTTATGTAAATGTAGATATATTCAATATGAATTTTTTTAAATATTAAAGCGCAGTTAAAGACAAATAAATGTTAATAAAAGAGCAGTTTTTTAAAGTACTGTATATTATAAATTGACTTTATATTATTGCACTAAATCTAATGGAGACTAATACTATTAAAACAAAAAATATTCTAAAAAAAACATATTATATTTTGGTATAATCAAATAGTGTATAATTTTTATGCAATTAAATAAATATGAAATGAAATAGATAAGTATTAATAAATATAGTGACTTCGTAACTTGGATGGAAGCGTTTTTATATTTTCATATAAAACTGGAAAACGGACTTTAATAAGTTGAACTAGTGTTTGTTGAACGAAAATTATAATAATGAATGATTATTATATATATATTTACTTCATATATTTACTTAAATATATTTAAATAATCAGACATATATTTATTTTAAATTTATATGTCTGGTTATTAACTAAAATAAGCTGCAAGAAATTAATTATTAATTATTAATCGAATTAATACAGATCTTGAGGAATGATTAACATTATAATAATTTAGGATTTTTTCAGTATCAATCTGTCTTTCATATTTTTAAAGTTGTAAATTTGATTTGGTAAAATGAATGAAAACATGTAATAAAAAATATACCTTTAAAAAGGGTTCGCCAGTCAGAAAAGATTGGCAATCTTTGTTCTTAACAAAAGCTGCTGAACGTTACCAAAGACTAAATGAGAGATAGAAGTTTTTTAGATAGAAGAACGTACAAGTTTTTCCGAAGGAAAAAGATGGTTTCGACACGACTTAATGTTTCATTCGGCAAGAGAGTTATTTCTGTGTTACTTCTTTCGTGAGGTAGCAATGAGTGGATTCGCAATTCATAAGCATGAATTAAATGGTGAATTAAAAATCTGTTGGGGAGATCGGAATTTAGGGATGGCAATTCAGGGGTTGTATTATGACAATTAAATGTAAATGATATTTAATCGTGTACTCTGTATTACAGAAAAGTTCTTGTATTCATTCGTAAATTTAAGTTTTAATCTTTAATTTCAGTAGTAGGCATATGAAGATTCTTATTATTTAGCTTAATAGGTAAGGAAATATAGACCAAAACCCTAGAAAATACTTGAATGAACAACTCTTTTGTGAGTAAAAAGGTTGTGTGTGATATGTGTGGTTTAATGTGATCTTACAAATAATCAAAATATGACCCCCAACTATAATTTTTTAAAGAGAAAAATAAAGTCGTTTAACAAAGCTAAATTACTTAAATTTATGTAATAAAACTTTTGGTTTTGGAAATACCCAAATTGTCTAGACAGGCTACAGATTACACCATACGTAAGACTTAAAAAATGAACAACTTTTGTCATTACGAAAGGCTTTAAGTATATGAAAAATCCTATATTTAACCAGATAAAAAATGACTGGATTTCAAATATAAACTCTGACAAAAATGAGACGCTAAGTCTTCAAGGATTTAGCGTTAATGAGAAGAGAGACCAATATCACCTAAGACAACTGGAAAAGGGCCACACAATAATGGATCTTTCTTCTCAGTTCCGGTATTTGGCACTTCCTGCACTCGTGTATGTCTTCATAAACCTCTCGGTTTCAGCTCAACTGCCTCAGCCAAGATGCACAATAGCTAATAAAGTGGCTGGAAGGATAATCTCAATTCTGCTCTTACTTTATTAAAAGGGAGAATGCCAGGGATAAAAATGAAATGAATACAGGTGCCCTACACTAAACAAACCCTCCTTCTAGCTCAGAATTATTCTAGAATTATTAAAGTATAACTTTAATACATTCTTACACTCCCTAGTCCGAATGATTACTTATAATTCTTGAATTTACATTAAATCTTAGAAAACTATTGATGATATTTCTTGGGATATCAAAAATACTTTTCTTTTATCCAAAGAAGAAGAATAATAATGTAAATTAAATTGCTTTGTTAGATTTTATAAGTACCAACAATTAACTGAATTGAAGTGAAATTTATTTGATGATTTACAGATTTTGAAGCAGTCTTTCATGAGAATAGAGAGGAAGAATTGGGGGGGGGGGCAATGAACTTAAAGCCTACTTTCCTTGAAATGATGTTTCTTAAAATTTCATTCCTATTTTATTTTTTGGTATTCCACATATAGAAATATCCATTACTTAATAGACTATAAATTTTCGAAAAACTTTATTCATGTTTTTCTCTCTCAAGCAGAGAACGGAAGTAAATAGATAATATGAAATACAAATGACATAAAAAACAATCAATATAAACGTGAACAGCTTTCTGATTATTTAAGATAACATCTTGTTAATGCAAATACTTCTTGTCTCGCTTCTAATACTTCTAAGTTTGTAAAAATAATGTACTTCTACACCTTTATTTCTATTAAGACACACACACAATTTTGGATAAATATAGATTTCATTATCTTCCTACACAAATCATCCTCTTCATATAGTAAAACTACTACATCTTTCTAAGGACAGTGTGCATTTATCCAACAATGTTCAACTATTTCTGAACTTTTAATATCACCATTTTTAAAATATCTACTCAGGTCATTTATCCACTCCTGAATCAATCGAGAAGTCACTCCAATTAAACATGTTGCAAGTAGCACAATTAATCTTATAAATAGCCCCATGTTTGTTTCTATTTACATTTCGGATAATTAAATTTTCTATTTTAAAACGTTGTTGTTGAATGACAGTATAACCATAATTCTTTAAAAATTTCCTAATGTCCCAACTCAAAGAATTATTTTATTTCAACACAACCGCATTATTATATTGAAAATTTAGTACTTCTTTAATGTTAAATTTATGATAATCATTAATTACATCTTCAATTAACTTTTTGGGATAATCATTCAGTGAAAATAACATTTTTAAATTGTATAATTCAGTTCTGAATAAACTTTTATCGGAAGTTGCCAGTCAATTCTTTCAATGGCGTTAGAAATCATGGTTTTTGTGGAAATGTTAGAAATTCATAGTCTTACGAAGTAATGGAAGTGAGCTTTTCTTTGAAGTGGTTAAAACGATACTAACGAAAAGCTTATGTTTATTGTATGACATTTGCTCAATACAATATGACATTGCATTGGTATATGCAGAGGAACGTACATCACATCAAATGGTTAAATTTGGTTAAGTTTGGGCTACTCGAAATAATATTTCTAATGTCCTCGGACTTTTTACGTAACTCCTACAAATCTAGGTGATAAATTCCGATTCCGAAATCGGGGACCATCTGCATTTTTTATTTTCAAATTCTAAAATCTGCTGAAGAAAAACAGTATAAATTTACATTTTCTGAATAAAAAATTAATTAAATCGACCTTAATAACTGAAGTTGGCCGAAATCGGATTAGTTTTAAATCTCAAACTGCGCGCTGATTAATGGATTATCTATAAGGTGATTAAAATTCATTGTTCAAGATAATGAAATATTAATAGAAATAGGATACAAATCCCTTATTTAGATTCCAATGCTTTTCTATGTGAATTTTTGCGCTAATTTCTCGACAAGGGACCATTTGAATAAAGTTTCTAATATGAAATTTATATATTCATTCAACATGCATACAAAGTTTCAAGAAGATCCATTGAGTAGTTTAAAAGTTACTTGG
>JAFIDM010010028.1:12541028-12581150 GCA_023159025.1 Thereuonema tuberculata | reverse complement strand
AATTAAGAACTAAGTGCAATAAACTTACCCAGAAGCAAAGTTGAGAAAAAAAACACTTTCTTACCTATAAAGAAAAAAAGAAGAAAAAATTATAAATATATTATAAATATATAAATTAAATAAATACAAATTTATAAATTGTAAATAATCCTAAATAAATCGTAGTAGCCCATTTCAAATAAGGATTTAAAAAAAAAATATTGAGGAAATATTCAAGCTACTAAATTATTAATTATTCTTTGAATTTTGTACGGGGTTTAAGGTCACGTACGCGGAGTTAATCTTAATTTCTTATGTTACGAAGGAAAGATACCCATTACATTATGTCGGAGAAGATCGCAAATGACGTCATTATTGTATAAGCAAATTTGTTCCTCAATTTCTAATATTAATTCTTAAAAAACAGATTATCATTTAATAAATTATAAACGATAGGTTCGCTTTAAAGGCAAAAATTCTTTACTTTCTTGATGACCTGGGGCTAACGCTGATCGTTCGCAATTGTTAAGAGCTGCAATTCTGTTTCTTGATGTGAATGGCAAAGATTTTCCGCACCTGGTTGTTCCCTGAAACGATTGTTTTTCATCCCAATAGAAGAGTAGTAAACTAACAGATCGTAGATAGGCAACGAAAGACCATATCAAAACTATTGATTACGACGTAAAAACAATAAAAAGTCTAAATTTTTTCTTAAATTCTTCTGCTATATTTTTCACTGGAATTTACTTTCATATTCGCGGATTTCTAGTTTTGCGTTTTGATTATCGTGATTGGCTGTCGACGTAACAATATAAATATAAAACTTTTTCCTTTTAAATTTCTTTTAATAAATCTACTTAAATCTCTTCAATCATTTTAATCTGCTTAAATACTCGCGGATTTGATATTCGCATTTTGAGTATTCGCGGTTGGTTATCAATGCAACTAACGTGTTTTGAAATAAAGAAAAGAACACAATAATCTTCGTCCCTTTAAATTTCACCAAAAGTATGTTCACTTCAATCTACTTCAACATTCGCGGATTTGACATTCGCGTTTTGATTATTCGCGATTGAAGTCAAGGTGATTTCCAAATAAAACAGTTGTTTTTGAAATTGAAAATAGAAAAAAATAGGCTATGACTAATTATGACTACAACCAATTATAATTTTGATGCAAGAGAATGAATTTCTTTCGTATATGTAATTCTTCATAAATTACTATCGTTTGTTTTCACATTACCTAATTTAAATTATTCGCCTCACTAACAAAGAACTGAAGTCACCATAAGTCATTGCCATTTATAACAAAAGCCCAAATGTTCATTTGCAGACATTTAGCTTTCATTACATGTAGTATCTTGAACTCTTTGAGAAAGGAATAACGAAACTATTGTAAAATATAAACTAGTAAGAAATCGTAGAAGCGAAGATTTAGTACGAAATCTACGTATTCAGCTTGAACATTTATCTGTTTTGTTTGTGTGTATGCGCATCTTACCTTACCTTCATTTGTGAAGGCACTACTCTTTATAATCGATAACAAATATTATTGTTGCAAAAATGATCAAAAAAAAACTTCGATAATTTTAAGGAGCAGGTCTCTTAAAGCTACCCAAATCAACAGTCTAAACGTCACCTTTCACTTACCCACATATTAAATGAGAAATAGAACATTCACAAATGACGTCACAACAATGAGACACCTAGGTTAACAAATACTAAATTTTCAAACCAGAGGAGGATTACTAACAACGGAGAGATTCGAAGAACCTAAACTAGTTAAAATATTTAATATTGTACGCAAGCTTTCAGGACTCCCTATGTACATCATGCGAACACAAAAATTATACGATTATTTTAAATGTTTTGAAAATTATTACTATTATTATTATAGGGAAGCTTTTCCACGCAAACCTTTCTCATTCGAATATATTAATACAAAATCCAAATAATTTCCTCTTCGGTGACTGTAATTTGTTTCTCTTCAATTCGAAATGGCAGGTAACATAAAACGGGATTCAGTTAATACCCTGTGCTGGCTTTGCGCTGACCATATATTTGATTGATGTAAACTTCATATCAACCAAATGGACAAATATGATTGAATTTGGACTTCCCTATCGATCTGTTTCTTGCCCAGAGGTGAATAATAATTTTCAATAAATATTACATGAAAATAAAGTTAGGTAAATTTACATAATGAATAAATTCGAAGGATTCCGTAAAGAAAATATCAAACTGTTATTGGCTGTTAATAATCCAAAATTTAATATAATTAAGGTTTGTTAAGCCGAAATAATTTGCATTATAATTAGCTGTCAATATTTTAATAGTTCTAAATACAATTAACACCGTGATAAGGTTAATTCTGAAGGTAAATCAATTATATTCGTATACTTTCGAATCTCCAGTGAATCCAAACAAGTTATTCGTAATCAATTTATTTAAGCTTAGTTTATTTATAGATTTTATTTATATACTAAACGTAGGAAATCAGTGAAAAATAATTTTAAATCAAAGTAAACTTCGACATGTTTCGAATCATTCTGCGATCCATTTTCAAAGAGTTATAAAATAAACAGGGTCAATTCATAATAAGGAAAACGGAATTGAAATGTAAACAATATGACACGATCTCACATAGAAATGATTAGAAACGATCAACAAACTAGAAACATATCAATAAAGAAATAATTACAAGCAATCAATATAGAAACAATTATAAATAATCAATCAGTAAGAGGTCTGTAATAAACGGAATTTCATTATTAAAAATTATTAATTATTAATCGTTATTAAAAAAAGGGTTATAAATTACAGAAATGATTGTTTATTTACGAATAAGAGAAGTTCTAACTTTATAATCAGCAAATTAGTGAAATTAAGTCTCTACTTCAAATTAAAGAATTTGCAAATTTCTTATTTGACTATTATTATTAAAATATCTTGTTAATATTAAATATAAACATCATAATCTTATTTAAGTATGTATTGTGTTCAACATGTTCATCATAGTTAATTCATTTGTGAATTCAAATTGTATTCATTAACGACTTACGAGGAGGAAGACAGAGTTCTTCTCCTCAAATTGTCCTTGTGAAGTCTTTTGCAAAAAAAGATGAAATATAAACAGATTAAAGCAGGTACTCTTTCGATTGACAGAAGATTACGAAGATTATTATAATAGCCTCATTGCGAAATGAACAGGTGAGGATGAAATAAATACCCATAGAATTTTATTGGAATCCAAACAATCATATTAGATAATCCTTTTAATAATCCACTGTTTTCCGCATGCTTTGATGCGATTAAAGTCAATCGGATTTAGAGATACTGTATTAAGTAATTAGTGTGGATTTAAATTAATTTTATCAGAAAACAGAAAGTTTTACTGTTAATACAGAGCAGATTTTTATAATTTAAAAGGAAACGAAGATGTTCCTATTATTATTTCATCCTTTTATAAAACAAAATAATTAAAAAATTAAAAATTGTAACATTTTAATAAGGTATATTTACAGAATATTCTTGTAAGCTTAAATGATATTTATAAGCTTGTATTTGATATTTATAAGCTTGTAAGCATGTATTTATAATGTCTATAAATAACATCACTAAATCAATGAACCGGATACTGTTTGTAATATCAGAGCAACCAATTTTCCATTAATAAGACCCAAATTGAGAATGAAAGTTCTGGATTAAAAAAAAGACCTTAGAATATTTGTTTTGCTCGTTTGAACTGATTTTTGAGGTCTTATATTCCACAACTTCTACTTAAAAAGTATTACCTATCTATCTATTTGCTTTTACTTTCTTCACTTACAGAAACTGATGACTAACATAAATACATTGCTAAAAAATTAAGTACTTAGGTAAATTGCATTGATGACAAAGTCATTCATTTTTGTTCGACACGGTTACAGTCATATTAGACACAAGAAGTTCTTAATAGAACGCAAAGCTTATCGTCGGAAGCGCAGTGGTGTCTCAAATGAAAAAATAAACAATAAAAAACTCACTATTGAAAAATTAGTGAGAAAATTCGTGTGCCAGCAGTTCACCGACCTCAATGAATTTTTTCATGCATAAAAAATTCAATCTGCGCATTGAATTATTAATAAACAACAATGAATGAAACCAATTTTTTTTACCAATTGACATCCTGGAACACCTGTTTCACGTTCTTTGGCGATCATCAGTCAGGATCAGTCACAAGCAAAGAGCAAGGTCTCTGTACTGTACTGTTTCACCCATTGTTGTTTAACGCAAAGCTTCCTTTCGTTAGAATGTTGTCCTTAAACAATTTATTTTCTATTTTTTTTTCTAAAGTTGTGGAAAAGAGAAAAATGAAAATTTTTAAATTATAATATCTACTCAATACAAAGAATGAAATTTTTCATTTTCATCTTTCATAAAAATAAATAAATTATTTTCTTAGTAAATCCAATTAAATTTTGTCCTATTAAAACGCGCGCAAAATAGTGGATTACTTAAAAGCTTATAATGTGCATTGTTTGAAATCATTGTTTTGCATCTAGTGCTATCGTTGGAAATTTTTCTCACCGTCTCAAGCTAATTTCTCGACAATGACTCATACAGGAAGAATTTCAAGTATAGAATTTAGATTGTTCCTTGTCCGTAAATGAGCACGTCAAGTTTCAGTAAACTCCATCCAGCCAATCAATAGTTATTAGGAAAGAAACACACCTATACGTATTCACTGATTTGATGAGCCTTTTTTTCCAAGGAAAGTCAATTAAAAACTAGGAAAGAAAAAAACTTCCCCAATCCTCCTATTTACTGAATATTATTAATATTTTATTTATATTTACAGCAAATTCATTATCACGTTTTTTCAAAATTTCCTTGCTTAAAAAATACATAGCGTGGCATTTTTCTATAGCAGTGAAAGCTATTTTCAGAATTGATTCTTTTTTTCTTCCTTCGACTGCCGATACAGTATCTTTTTCTTTTTTTTTTAGTATCGACAGATTGAAGAGACTTCATGACGTCATCACTTGACGTTGAGTGCTTTTCTATCTCCACAGATTATTCTCGACCGTCAAATTCTGGAGAAAAACCGTCTAGAAAAGCGGTAACAGACTCTGAAAGAACTATTGAATCACAAATACGTTATGAATTTTTCATTAGTCTTACAGTTTGGCGTAATGTAATACGTATAGAAGATCCGTATAATGTTGATATTTATTAATATCTATATTGTTTATCCAACGACGTTAATTACAGCATCTTTATTTTTGTTAGTTATGATTTCAACCACTGTGCGCGCTAGTTGTTGTATCTTCTATTGTTGTTGTTATAAACATAACCATGTTACGTTTTTTCTTTTTTAGTCTTCTGATACAAGTATCAGAATGAATAAGCAACAATGACAACAATCGCAACAATTGTTATTAGCAACAACGACAACAATCGCAGCAATTGCGTCTTTCGCAACAATCACATTTATAACAATGAGGAAATTAATGCAATTTTAATAATTTATTATATTTTCATAGATGTATCAGAAGACGTTGCGAAGCATTGTGATTGGTTTACTAATCTTTCTATTTTTAAATTGAAAGCCTCACATTATGTTTACCGTTCCATCAACTATTGTCTACGATCTTAATGGTTCCTGAACGAGGGTCGTTAAGCGAGCAGTCGTAAGGCGAAATCTTCATTTCAAGTAGGAAAATGTGTTATGTATGTATTGAAGTTTTGGAAGCATGTTTATGATAAAGAAAATAAATGAAAATAAGGGCAAATAGAAAAGAAATTACTAAATATCTGTAAATCGTAGTGGCCGAAGTACGGAAAGTGAATGAAAAATAAATAAGGGGATGATTTTTAAGAAAATAAGGAATGCATAACAACAACAAAAAATTTTACCGATATTTCTTCAAGAGCAAGTAATAAATAATTGAAATACTTATCAATTTATTATCTGAAAACATTTAATATAGGACTTAAAAGTGTTGCAATTCACGAAGTAAAAGATCCAAGGCTTCTACATACAGCTTGTAGTAGTGGTAAAGGTGCTGTATAGAAGATGCCATCTCTTTCCCAGTGTACCTTTCACCTAGAAATGTTGTTTCGATGGTTTTCAGATTCTTAAAGCATGATCTATTCAACCGACAATTTCAAGTCTCTAACCCTTGTACATCTGGGATTAAAATGGCACCAGACAGAACACGAATGGAAATGTGTAAACTGTAGCGCTAGGTGTACAAGCTTAGGTTCACTGTTACATGTAAAAAACGCATGGAAAACAATATTTAAAAATTATTAAAAAATATAGGAAAAATTTTGTAATAAAATTCTTTTAAATTCTGTAGCACATTCTTGAAGAAAGTTTAGTTCTGATATATTTATTGCGTTACCAATCGGCTTACTGGCATTACTCATTCGTAACGTAATCGTAGAAGTAGGGTCCGGTAATAACAGATAGTATTATAATATTTAATTGCAAAGTGAGACTATTCTGTAAAACGTTTACAGAAAACATTAGTTTTCGAAATACATAATCACTTTAATGTAATCTACATATATACAGGGTGGTCCTGAAATGGTTGGGCAAACTTTAAGACCCGCTGCAACGTACGAAGCAACATAACGAAAAAAGCCCATATGAGCATGTGTGCGGAACTGCTTTATTCAGATGCTGCAGAATAATTAATACTGTTTACTGAATCATAGTAATTATAAAATAGCTTTACAGTGATATTCGAATTAGAAGAGGAGGACCAAAAACTTGGCCTGCACCCTCCACCGACCTAATTCCTCTGAACTTTTTTCTCTGAGGCTATCTGAACACGCTTGTGTACGCTTTAACACAAACATTGCGTGACAGTATTGTGGACAACAATTCATCTATCCCTGGCATATTTGAGGGTGTCCGGTAATCGTCACGACGATGGTTTGAGGCAAGTATTGCTGCTGATGGAGACCACTTCGAACACCGCATTAACAGTGGCTACATCGTTTATGTCGTTTGAGCTATCAGGATCATATTTTATACTGTGATTGCTGGGCTTTAGGGGTACTATAAGATATCTCTTTATTTTGAAATTTTTATTTAAGGGCCTTTTTTATTTTACCATTTTTTCAATCTTGACCCTCAGTTAGAAGATGAAGTGAGGAAGTTCAGGAATATTACTTCGTGTCCTCCTAAATATTACGGTTAGTAAATAATCAAATCGTTTAATGTTTAATTTTAATCTACTACAAGTGAATGAAATTTTCGTAAACCTTAATGTAATACACGAGTAATCTATGATTTATTTAATCTATAGCCTGTAGCAATACAGTGCTTTACAGATATTGTTTTTATCCTTTAAAAGCTGAAATAAATGTTTTATAGCTAATATACTTTAGAGTGATATACCAATTTGCTCGCCCATCTTATTGCAACTTTTTTTTTTTTTTATAGTGTCTAATCTCCGAAAAGGAAACTGCCTCTGACTCAGCCCTTTCTCAGCATTTTATTAATGGAATTTTGTTTTGCTTATCACATTTTCACGATAGTGTACTTGTACAATTTCTTTTTTTAATCAAGTCAGTATTTTGTCACTTATGAATTAAATCACTTTTGTTATCCTTTTCATAGTATAATTTATTTTATTCATTATATTAAGGGGTCACCTTAAAGTTGTAGCCTGCCAGTTTACTAAATCGATCAACGAATCTTCCTTAAACGTTGCTTGCCTATTTATGGGCAGCAACAATTAATGTTTATATTTAAAAAACAATCTCCATATGGAAACTTGCGCGTGAAAAAGACAAAAAAAAAGCAAATAATAATTTCTATCGATGTTTAAGAATGCAAGAAAGAAAAATAAGAATAAAACGCACAAGACAAGAATTTGTTTTTGGAAATAAAAAAAAAATCTGTTCATTTCCTAAAACAGATCAGTGAACTCTTAGTCCTGAGCGTTTTATTCTTATTTTTCTTTCTTATGTTATTGTACGCACATTAACTTTATGCATTTAATACTGCAATTAATCCATTTAGTAGTGTCGTGCTTTTGAATGATTAAAATTAATTGAACTTAGCAACTCATCTGATTAATTTAACAGGTAAATGAATGCTACACAGTTAGAGTTTCACCATTATTCTTGATACAGCAAAAACGTAATCTCCAGGCCATAAAAGAACGAAACACGAAAGCCCACAAGATCGCCAACAATTTCATATTTTGTTTTTTCATATATGACCTTGCAATCCAGTAATAATGAATCAGCCAAGTCTTACCCAAATAAGGCAAATGTTTCACTGCGCCTCAAACGTTAAATGAGGCGCTTAAATTCAAAAACCACAAAACTAGAAAAAATCTTTAAAACTCTGTTATCACAATTAATAAATCTCAAATTACTGAAATAAAAAATAAATAAAAATAAAATACTAATGCAATCGATTTGTCAGTTTGGTTAGTCCAACTTTACACAGATAGCTCATAGTTTACAAAACGAATTATATTTTTTTTATTCTATTATTAAAAACATTGCAATTTCATAAATATAAAATTTTATTTATATTTTCTGTTTGAGTGTACGCACAATAACATTAAAGTATAAATCATAAACGCATATAACTAAATATTCACTGAGCTGCTTTTTGGAAGTTGTGATACCGGGAATCCAAGACGGTCTGTTTCAGGTTTCAAGACCATCATCAGTCGGATTCGCCCCGTATCTACAGCTCAGTGAACTCAGAAGACATATAAACAAAATATAATTAAGGATGGCCCTGGTTCATGCTAATGCCGTGCTTAATTGTATTTTCTTTATTTGTCTTCTGAGTTCACTGAGTTGCAGATACGGGGCGGATCTAACTGATGATGGTCTTAAATAGGCTGTCTTGGATTCCCGGTATCACAATTTCCAAAAACAGCTCGGTGAACCTTTAGTAGGGAGAGTTTATGATTTATATTTTGATCTTTTTACTTGTATACCCGATATTTTTTTATATGCAAAACAAATATTTCTAAATTAACATTAAAATGCTGAAGTACTAAAAAAGAATTAAAAAGTAATTTTCGGAGTAAAGTCTTGTCTAGAAAGTAGCACGGGAACATGACAAAAATTCCCACAGAAAAACATCAGAAGGGATACCGTAGATTTCTAGTCATATCTTACTTAAAGATTCTTATTAATTCGCCTTTCAATCTTCTTAATATCTGCGCGAGCTATAATACGATTAAAGTTAACTAGAGTCTGTCAGTTTAAGTAAATAATTGAGGATTTTCGTTACTTTTTTTAAAGAAAATGAAGATTTTCAATTAGTTGTGCCTAGTTTATTAGTCTTTTAGTTCACATTCCAGTAGATATTGTAATTAGGATAAAACCCGGAGACTTTTCGTTTGTTTGTTTTTTTTAAAAAAAAAATAATACAAAGAAATAAAAAAAAAGCAAGATTTTAATGAAATTGATTTTCGAACACTATCAGCAACTGTTTAAGAAATTCTGTCCGTTTTAGAACGAAAAGCCACTGCTTTGTAAACCAGTTAAGACTCAAGAAGAGACTATTTCTCATCGGAGGGCTGAGGCTCTTGCCAAGACACCAAGATACTTTTTATTTCCACAATAAAATCCTACGCTATCTGGGAACTGTTATACTGAAATACACTATAAAATCTCATGTTTAAGGCATTCTTTTTTCGAGAAAGTTCCACGCGTAATAAAACCTGTAGTGGTCAGTTGATCTGATCTCAGGAACAACTTTTTATAGAAACTGAGTGTCACTATTAATGGTAGTTCTTTTATAGTATATTGACAATTTCCTAAGCCCAGACCTAAATTAAAAAGATCGCTGATGTAAACCTTATCTTGTTTTCAAATACTGCTCCTAGGATATATGATTCACCTTTACAAAAATTCTTGTTCTGAAACCATATATTTTGCTCCTTTTCAAATTTTATGTTTTTTTATTTGACTGATAATAATGTGTGTGTTCTGTTGAGATAAGCGAAAACACGATATTTTTAACCTGTTTTTCTATGTGAAAATGAGGTTTATAGACTCAAAAGGCCTGTGTATCTGTGTATCAGTACATGTTTTATCCTGTAATTTTTAAACCTCTGAACAGATCTTCATGAAATCTGGGCAGTTTTATGGACAGGAGATGAACTTCTTTTAGTATGTTCTGTGTGAAAACAAAACTTCTAGTAGAGAAAAGAGTTGGTAAAAGCGAATCAACAAGTTTGTCATGTCTAAGAATGCCATAGTAATCAATATAGTAATCCACTAATTTACATGTGATACGCGAACGTATTCCCTTCTGACAATCATCGAACTTTCAAATGTACAAAGTTTTCAAGATTCAGTTGTCTGATATTTATAAAATAATAAGATGTTGTTAAATAAGATGTTGAATAAGCAATAGTGTTATATTTAGATCACAATACCAAAGTATTGTTAATAATGTAGATTTTAAAAATAATTAGTTATTTTGAGGTTTTTATAACCTTTACCTATCATTATTTTTATGATAAATAATATATCACCAGACGCGAATGTTAGATGCATTGAAAAGAAAACATAATACTATTACTTTTCTAATTCCATCCATCCGTAGTTTTCTGTCCGAAGACAGGTCCAGTTCTACGGAGGTCTCACATGGATCTCCTAGAAACGCCTGGGGAAAGATACTGGGGTGGTTTCCCGTTGCCTGCCCCAGGACGCCATTAAGGAATGACGTCAGACCGAAGAGAAAGTGAAGAAGAGGCTGGACAACACAGGAAAGGAAATTGAAACAGCCATGCCACTGCCGGGATTCGAACCCAGGTACTGGCGCATTGGTCGCCACGGCTGGCCGCCGCCGAGACCGCACGGCCACGCCAGCACGGCACTTTTCTAATTATTATTAAGAAAAAACAAAAACTAAAAAATAAAAATAAAACACCACATCATCTTTTCAATATTATTGAAAACGAAAGCAGGGTATTACCATATAAATGTAAAGAGCTATGTTAATGATAATGTAATCATTCACTCCAACACCAATTGATGTGAAATTTGCTGTTCTGTGATAAGAGATTAAACATTTCGTTAGGCTTAACAATATTAATGAATAAATTCGTAATTTTAAAGTGAAAATGGATTAATGTTTTAAATTTCGATGCTGTTAATGCGTCTCTAGCCAATAAGATATAAACTTTGATCTGGATTATTTCATTTAGAGCGAATAGGAAATAAGCCAAAATTACAATTGTACTTTACAAAATAAATTATAAGTTCGGTCCACTTTTTTTACACCATTATTAGTTAAGTCACAAGTAAGAGTCCTATCCCGCTTTGCGACAATTCACTTTCCGACGTTCCGCTCTTAAGAAATGGAACTGCAACCATTCTCCGATTATACGACAACTGATTCGCCGATATCACACTTACGACATGACGCTACCGTTTTGACACCCAGATGGAGTCACGCCTACACCCTACATCTTTTTATGTTACACCCTGAATAATAATCACATCATTTATAACTTAATCGTTTTCTTTTTTTACTTGGGTTAAAATATCAAATAAATTATCAATGGATGATAAAAGTGAAGATAAAAATCCTTCAGACTACATCCAATGATTTCATATTTCTTCATTTTACCTTTGCCAGCCCTATTATATACAAAGCATTATAATTTCTTTTAATTAGTTGCAAATGATTCATTTACCGAGTAGCTACAGCAATACTTAATCTTTTCGCTAAGTAGGATAAAGATGAATTTTAAGACTTAGGTATGGGAATTCTCATGTGGGTTTCGGCGATCCGCGCTGGGCTGGTTTTCCCGGGGTTCTACTGTTTCCCCTGCATTTCTCACACCATCTTTTCTCAGTCTTTCTTTCCGTCTGTCCTTCTTCCGTGGGATAGTACAATAGATCTTTCAGGTCGCGGTGCTCGGCTGTCAAGCCAACATTATACTAGGTATGGGGAAATTGCATACATACAGTGTATTTTTAGGCTATAAATGCATAATTATTCAGTTATGCACGTGCATTGCAGTGCAGCACATGCAAACATAAGTAAAAAAAACAAAAACAAAAGCAGGCAGTGTTTCGCAATCAGCGATATACGACAATGTTACGGGACATAACCTACCACAAAACTCGATAAGCACTTAACACTAATTTTTGCTAACATATATTAAGAAAGCACGCATTGTTACCACCTTAAAAATTCTATTGAAATCTAAAATATACTGTAAATAGACATTAATAAAAATGCATTAAAACCTTACCGATGATTTTTGAACTGTTACAGCATCGTTTAAGTGTTTCAGAACATTAATTGGAAACCACTTAATAGGACTTGATAAGGCTGCCTCTCGACAGCGAAACGTCGTTGTATTTCATATCTATAAATTATTTTTGTTTAATCAGGTGTATGGCTTATTTATTGTATTCAATGATATTCAGTGCACGTAAACTCATCGTATTAACACTTAATAGTATTTCATCAATATATTAATAAAAGAAATAAAGAATTTCGAATAAAATCAAAATGAAGTATAAATCAGATTAGAATATTTGCTATTTTTTGAAACCAGTCTGTGTTTGATTCAATATATACACAATTTATTTTAAAATAATTGTTTTTTTTTAAATATGTTTCTTTGTTTTAAAAAATTTAATGTAAAACAACTAAAAAATGTAAATTTTTTACCTCAAAATTATAGTTGAAACTGTTTTTTCTTCAAGGAATTATTAATTCAAGTATTTAATTCTTTTTTTTCCTTAAAGCTAGGTTTAAAGTTGTTGGGTGTACTTTTTTTAAACATTGCCATTAATATTTTATTAGCATTTTCTTTTCTTTAAATAATGTTAAGCCTAACGTTGTTTACGGCAACTTAAAATTTATACTAATATAAATTTTAATATAATCGGCAGCCAAAACATTAAAGTTTGTATGAAGACTGGGGACATTGAATTTTGTTGGAATACTTCTTCATTTCTTTATTTTGAAATGAACTGAAAGATGTAAACCCTTAATTCAATTGTTTGCTGCTTCGAAACCAAGTTACTCCTAATAGATTAAAGTTCTCTGTATTCCAGTCGAAGGTTCCCAAAACATCAGCCTTAACGGGAAAGAACTGCTCGTCTGCTTCAATGTTTACTAGCCAAATAACAGGAGACTCATGGAAGATGATATTACACTGTGTATTGCTTGCTCAACACAAAAGAGAAGAAAAAAAACTGGAAGTTGTTAGACTTTTCTAGCTGCCTTTTTTTATAAAGCTTGAAGATCCCTTTCATAAATTATACATTAGCTTCTTTGGTTAGCTTACTTTATATAAGGCTTATTTAAAATTTGTAGATTGCATAAATATACCAGAAAAGTCAAGGAAAAACCCTACTGAAGCAAGGTTTGGTAAAGTGAAGTGTACATGAAAATTAAAGTTAAAATAAGAAAATAGTTGACATTGTAGTAAGACATAACGTCCAAATTCAAGGAGACGAGTTGTACGTGAAGAAATAGAAGTAATGTCATATTTTATCTATATTTTTATGTAATTACTTATTCTCCCTAATGAATTACTTTTGTCTTTTTTATGTTGTATTGGTTATCAGATCTCCCATAATATATGTTTAGTGTAAATTTGTAATATCCTTCACATTCAATGGAGACAAAGTAGGATAAGAAAAAAAGCTTTAGTTTGCAGTTTTTAAGGTACAAATCAGCTTGACAGCTCATAACAGATCAAGATAACTAAATACCATTTACCATATATCATCGATACGCTTTGTAAAATTAAAAGGAAAGTCCTATTGATTTTGATTTACGTTGAGCCCAAATGGAAGGAGCTAAGAGCCGAGGAAACTCAACAGATACTACCAGTAAAGATTCAAACATCAAGAAAACTGCATCTGAAAGAACTGAAAATTAAATAAAAATATACATTAAGTGAATTTAGACTCTGATTTTTTGTGCACAATGGATCAACTGGCTAAGGAATAAGGATAATCATTAATTGAACGACTTTCAATACCTCCTCTTTATTAGGTGCAAAAAGTACATAAATATTATTCCTAAAAGCTGATAGTTTCAAGCTAAACTTTCCTCTGTTTAAAAAATGTTTTTATGTTTTACGAAATGTGCATTCAAAGATTGATGCATCAACTTTAAATTTGTGTTGAATAGCTGTTTTTGAATAATATACTGCTTGAACGTTAAAGGCTGAAATTTGTTGAATGCTAAGCAAGATATCGAAACTACAGACTTTTCTTTAAACCTTGTAACTATTTTTATACTTTATTATTTATGTGATATACCTTATTATGTACGTATGTTGATTTGTATACCTACTGCTGTTATATTTTGATGTAGGTACAGTGTGTATAGCATTGCTTGTTGAACTGTCTGTACAATTTCAGTTAACGTATGCACGCTTTCATTTACATGTAAGCATACAGTTGTATGAAAGTGCCCACATTCATAAATTCTATAGGTCATTACTGTTGATGCATTTACATCCTTATATTTTACATTGGCATTTACTTTGATTTCTACATCTGCATACTACTGCTGAAGTTCATGCACACTGCTAATTTTACAGGTACGTACTGTTTTAAGAATTTACACATTCTGAATATAAGCAACTATTGTTTAGATGCATACAGACTTTTATTTATGTATGCACATTCTATTTAACTTATCCACACAATATTTCTGTATAAGCACAATTTTATTTCATTTTATGCGTACTCTTGTTTATTTATATGTTAACTATGTTAACTGCATACATATTTTATTTATTTTCTTGTACATTGATATTTGACGAGTATAATAAGTATAATTCTTAGACTTCTGTCACTGAAGATAGGCATCAGAAAACGTTAAAGAAAAGATTAACATTTCTTTGTTGAAAATTGACAATTTGTTCTATTTGCTTTTCCAAAACATGAATTTCCAATGAGGAATTAGCTAAGGTACTTAATTGCACAAATACGAGCAGCTAGTTTAATTTAAAAAAAGAAATCAAATAAACTCCAATTAAAACATTCTAAATTTAGTTAGTCCCCTGAGGTTTTTGATGAATAGGAAAATTATACCCAACTTATAATACGGTTCAATCGGTGAGTATTTGATTTTTAATAGATTTTCTGTGTGCATTTATTTTCAGTCATAAATTAAGAGGGGGATCAAGTTCATGAGTGCTAATAACCTGCCTCGTTAATCCCAAAATGATTATTGATTTAATTAACTATTATTGGTGCAATATTCCATGACAGTTAGAGGCTAGCCAAGAGATATGAGCTCCTGCATAATTTGAATAATTTGAAAATAATAACTTTTCTAGAATGACTATTCAAACTTAAATTGTAGTGTTTTAAAAATCCCTGAAGTAACTGAATGCTCTTAATTTAAATTTCCAATACTAGTTCATAACTCTAAGTTATCAAGCACCCTTATAATAGTATATAATTTCTGGATATGTATCCACTTTTTATTCAATTATTGAATTATACTAAAATTTTATTATTTTAAAATAATCCGTATTTTATGAGGAATATTTTTTATTTTATTAAGTACATACTAATTTGGATATACGTACAAAAAAAAAATTCAAATATTAATGTATTTTCTGTCACCCATACTAAATTCATTAAATACTCCGTCTCATTAACTATTAAATTTAATCAAAATCCTTTCCATAAATTTTTCCAAAATTTTATCCTTTGATTTCATAAATTTTCATTCCAAATTTCACCAATCTACATTACAATAATAATAATTACAATTATTATTTATACAAATAAACAAGTCAATCATTTAAAATATGTAGTGTTGTAGAGAAATCTAAATACGAATGAATTACATATTCAATTCTAAGTGACTAATCCAATTTATTATAAGATTTAGTGACACTGAGAAAAGGTAGATTAAATTAAATTAACAATGGGAATTCCCAGTGAATACATGTACACTACAACTTCGTTTATCCGGACTAACTTGGACCAAGGGAATCCGGAAAATCGAAAATCCGGATAATGCGAGTAATATGGGTAATAATCAAAACAAATCCTTCAATAAACTTACCGTTTATTACGATAAAAAACTGTTTTGTAGCTTCAACGCCCTGTGACACTCTAGTAAAGCTTTCATAAACTCGACAAAAAGCATTTTATTACCATAATTAATTGTACAATCCATGCAGGAACTATAGACTGTAACATATGGAAGACAAATGGGGACCACTACCTACAGAGCAGATTTCGGGTCCCCAGCGGACACAACACACAGAAGAAGACGAAAGAAACAACCATGCCACGACCGGGATTCGAACCCAGGTACTGGCGCATTGGACGCCACGGCTGGCCGCCGCCGAGACCGCACGACCACGCCAGCACGGAACTGTACGTTTAATCAAAATAAAAAGCGAATGTTTGGCGTACTTATAGTTAGGTTCTTGTTATCATAGTTAAAATTATTATCTATGTGAACATTAAATAATAAAAAAAAAAATGTCTACAAATCTGATCCGGATTATCCGGAGATCCGGATCAATGAGGGCCGGATAAACAAGATTGTAGTGTATATAAAAAATTTTTTTTTAAAAATAATCGAAAGCAGCTCTGCTACCAGCTCGAAGAGTTTACTAAGCAAAATAAAAGAAACCCAAAGCAAAGGATTAAATAGAACAAATAAGATTTAAAATATCTAAAGTTTACAATAAAAAAAAATACAACACAGGAAGAACCAGCGTTAAGCTCAATCTGCGCTATAACATTACGTCGGAGTTCTTCTTTTCATTTAATAGGTTCTAAATATAAAATTAATATCACTTTTAGAAAGTTAATGATTCTCTTAACAAATTCTCTGGGGAAAGTTCTTCGAATAATTCGAATGTCTCTCTAGTGGAGAAGGCAGAGGGTAAGGAAGACAAAAAAGAACATTGCTAGCAATACATACATTAAGTAAATGATATGCCTATGAAAGTTTATCACTTACAGTTCTCTTTCTCATCTTTGCTCACGATAACACTTCAGGATTTAAAAATCACTTAAACACCAAAGTCGAAGGCTAAGAAACACTTCACTGGCAATGACACACTGAAACATCTTGACGTAGACGCGCCCGTCGAAGAGTGAAGAGTCGGTCAGCTGGGTTGCTAACTACTTGTGATGCCCGCATGCTATCGAAGTTGTAGGCCCAGGTATCCCGGTGCAAATGTTCGGGTGGGTTTGAACACTTCGCTGTTGGGGTCGTCATTTCTAGCGGAAAGCTTCCAGAGACAGTAATTCTTTGACAGGTATTAGGTTATCCATAAAGTTAATCCATAAAGCGCGGCAGTCAACACAAAGTTCATATTGTGGTGGCGGCCATTAAAACTATATAACTATATATACTATATATACTATAAAACTATATACACTCCAACAGATCTTGATAATTAAATTTTGAAATTAAAAATAAAATAGAAACAAAAACAAAATAGAAATGACACGGAGACTATATTTTATCCAAGTTAACGGCTCAACGGCTCCGATACCAATTCCTCTTACAGAACACAAAGACTCAGGAAAAGAATACAAAAATGCCCCACGCGAAATAAACACCCAATCCGAATCCACCAATTATAAACCTGGCGAAATCTGGCGTGCATACGCTACCCGTAACTGAGTTACAAGGCGACAGTGGGACTAAATCAATTACACAACAAGCTAAATTTGGCTAAAATGAAACGAGGAAAAAAAAATTAAAGAGAAAAATAGGAAAATAGAATTTGGATAATAAAATCAAAAACAGCTAAAAACCAAGGAAGAAATTCACAAAAATAAAATAAAGTAAAACAATAAGAAAATGGCAGAAAAGAAAGATGGAAGAAAAAAAGAGCAAAAATATAAAAAACTAAAAAAAAAAACAATCGATGTGCATAAGGGAAGTTGAGGAGAAATAGCTGCATAGTTATAGCAGATGTTTCTGTTAAAAATTGAAAAAAAATTATTACAGTGTAACGTGTTATTATTGATTGGAAGCAAAATATGAAGAATACATACTCTTTAAAACAAATATTTTCAAAACTGTTAGTTCAATAATTGATCAGCTAGAATAAATATGACTGATAACTGATATATAATCAATTGTTATTTATTGCGTCTAATAACAGTGATAAATGTTTATATTAGGCCTGATTCACTTTCCAATTAAATTCAAATAAGTAATCAACAATAGCTTTCTAGGAGATTAGCTTAAAGTGATCCTAATGTGTGATTCGTTCAATTTGATTTAGAGACAGAATGAGTTATGTGGGATAGTTAACATTCGGATTCAAGCTGATTCCACCAATCAATTCGAAGCGGGACACGGGATTCCACCAATTAGGTTTAGACTCTGCGTATTAAGTAAAGAGACATGTACTGAAGGATAAGACTGAACGCTTCTAAGTTTTTTAACAATCTGTCTTTTCTAGAATTGAGAGTACATTTTCTTGTGTATATTTAAACTGAATGTAGATTTAAAAGGTTAAAACATGTTGAACTGAGGGTGAGAGGAAATAAGGCTACTGCGATTAACAGTCTAACGGTCGACGACTACGGCTTATATTTTTAAGTACTAAACGTAATATTCAGTATACAGTATAAAAAATTGCAGTAGCATGAAAACCAATAGAAAAGAATAGACATTTGCATGGAGAAAGGATTGCCGATGGTTGATGGAAATGGGATTCATAGGGAATATGGGGGTTGTAAAGGGTATATGCCTTAAGAAGTATTTTAAGTATCAATAGTAGTGGTGTTTTTTTGGGTGTATTGTAAGGAATCCCCACCCTATGAAATATCTGGATCTGAAATATTTTGGTTCAAAGAGTGGTAGACTATGTAGGATTGATGAAGCTCGCGTAGGTGTGATAGTGTAATGTACATTTAGGCCTATTTACAATATAACTATGCATTCTGAAGACATCAGTTATCGGTCCCTAATATTTTAATAATCGGTCCGTAATAATATTTGATAACAGTTATATCCCAACTAATATTATAAATGCGACAATCTAAATTTGTTTGTGATTCAATCACGCCTCAACGGCGGAAAGGAACGGAATGAAATTAGGCACGCAGGTAATCTATGACACGGAGTAGGATATAGGCTATTTTTCATCCCTTGTCGATCAAGTAGTTCCCGTGGGATACGATTGTATGTCTACAGAAAACCACAGATCTCAATGAAAAGCTTCCCAAAACTCTCGATAGACGGCACTAGCGCAGTTTTAAGAAGCGCTATGGTTTGCTGGACAATGAATTCATTTAAAACATTCCCTAAACTGTTAATAGATGGCACTATCGCAGTTTTAGATCATATTATGGTTTGCTTGACAGAGACTGCATTTAAGGAGATTCTTTGCAGGCGCGGACCACGATTTTTGCATTTCTTGAACAAATGAATTAAAGTCGCATTATTTACTTGAACTGTATAAATCGGATTAATTTTAAACGTAATTAAGGATTTGATATTCATTGTTTAAGACAATGAAAGATTAATAGAAATTGAATAGAAACTCATTGTCTAAATTCCAGTGTTTTTCTATGGGAATTTTTGTTGTCTTCTCGTGCTAATTTATCGATAAGGACCCATTTAGAAACGATTTCAAATATAAAAGATTAGATCGTCCCGAGTCTTCAAGATGCCTATTAACGTTCAAGAAGAATCAGCCAGCGGTTCAAACGTTATTAGGAAAAGACACACATACTGAATTGATGAGCCTTTCTTGCCTACTGGAATTAAGCGGAAGAAAAAAAAGTTTCGTATTTAAATTACCATCACTTCAGTACCTTAATTATTTCAGGATATGAATTTAAAAAAGAGAAATGTAATTTCCTCGCTCTTAAAGTTCAGGAATGATTTGTGCATGATGTGGAAGATCTTTCTCATATTCCAGAACATTCTGAAAAGTGAAATATGCATCATTCATCAGACACATCCTCTGATAAATGGCGAGAAAGACTTTATGTAATAAAGAACTAATACTCATTACCACACAAAAAAAAGCTCTACATCCAGTCGCTCATCACCAAAACAAAATTAGGACCCGTATTTCAAATAAAATACTTGAAATATCTAAGCTGCTGCAGACTGCTTGGGAATAATTATTTTGTAAAGAACCTTAAATCAGGAAAAATTTTTCAAGTCACCTCTAAGTTAAATAGTCTCCCGGAAGTTGTAACTTTTCTAGGAAATTAACTTCACCTTGATTGATGTTTTAATCTTCTAACACATTACATTTCGCGCTTTCCCACACACACTTAAAGCACACAAGATTAAAGTTTAAAAGTCCTGGTTGTACAAAGGTATTTGAAAAAGAAGCTTAAAGTTCCAAACAAAATAAATTTTATTTATGAAAAAAATTAACATGGAAAATCATTTGATAATATAAATGGTTTGCTAAGAAAAGTGTTTATTAACCAATTCAAAATATTGCAAATTAGTAAATTTTAGCGCCGTTAAACAATATCTCATTGATCCAATTAATGTAAGGAGTAATTTTTAACTCTATAGTTTGTTTAGCCAAGATAGTAAAATATGAGGGATGTATGTGCACGTACATATATGTCAAGCTATTATAACATGTTACTTAAAAACAAAACAAAATCTACACTGTTATTTTAAAGCACCTTTTTTTCAAGATATTTTTCGGAAGTCACTGTATTTCTACTACATTCTAGAAAATGCATCACAAAGATTGTCAAGCAGATTTGATACAAATTCATTATAAATGACAGTTTTTTTGTTTTTGTTTTACTGCAACTTATATATCAAAGTTAGCTGGATATAAGAGAACATGTGGAGGATATTGATTTCGTAAGGAAATTACATAAAATCAGATGTTATGATATTATCAATAACAATTACATATTATTAAATTAACCTAAGAAATTTAACATCTTTTTCTTCAATCTCGATTCAATGTTATGCTGATTCTAATTTGCTCAAATTTACTAATTTTACTAATCAAATATGATGTATCTATATTTGAGTTATCAAATTATATTTCGAATGCCTACAGCTTCTACAATTATCCACGTTATTATCATCCTTTTTTAAAATCAATTCCTATATATTTTTACTAAGATTTTTGTTATTTATTTGTTTATTTAGATAGGGCCTTTTTAACTGAGAATTACTGTGTCTCAGTTTCTGATAATCGTCTTGTTCTTCCTAGAAGTTCTAGAACCGATCAATAAGTTTCCCAAAGTATGAGTAGCTATTATCGGCACAACTGATTCAAAAAGGTAGAATTAATTACTCCCAAAGGATTTCGATCACGATTTTGTTTCAACAAACTGATTCTGAATTTTAAATTTTTGTTTGAAGAACATTTGAAATTTTTTCTTTGATTATTGATTTAAAAAATCTGCAGAATTATTATCTGATAAGACAAAATGATTTTTTTTTGTTCTGAATTATCTAAAATATCTTTTGTATAAAATTCATTATATTTATTGATTATTTTCATCAGAAGTCTGTATAATCAATTGCTGCAAGCTTTTTTTTATCAGTTCTTTCAGTCTTTTAACTTGGAAAAATATACGAGCTTTACTGATAAACTAAACAAGAATAGATAAGAGAATATAACATTTTTTTGTGTTAAAATGTCTTGACTATAAGATACTATAAGATAAATCGCCTTTGTACCTTCAACATTATATTCTCATTAATCTTCAAAAACCTTAATGTAGTTAATGTAGTTGTAATAAATAACAAGAATATACCACTATTTTAAACTTTTTATTTTTTGTTGAAGTGTTCAAATTGAGCTTGTATTTGATCCTGTAAGGTTTCGCATAATTTAGTGGACCTTCAATTTCTAATCTTCTCTTTAAAATAATACGTCTAAAACTAATTTTTTTTTATTGTTTTACAGAAAATTAATATTAGGATATTTTAGTATTATTATAAGTAATAAGTTAAAAGAGTTTAACGTGCTGCAAAAGAATTCAAATTAAATAAAACAAGAAATGAATTCAGCACAAATCTAACCAAATTGCCTCTCTGGTTCGATTATCCGGAAGGAATCGGGAATGGCCGTTTCGTCCTACTTGGGACTCATCAGTCCGATGTCCGCCTTCCCCGATCGGGAAAGATTAATATAAGTATTACTATAGTTAATTATTAGTATTCGCATATAGGACATAACGAAATATTTACGTTTTTTTTCCCCTAATTTGTTTAATGTAAACTGTTTTTTTTAAACGTTGTCAAAGAACGATATAAACACTTAGACATTGGTCACCCAACTGGAATTCTGATTTCTGTCGGAAAAAATCTATCACAATACAGCCCTTAAGAAAATATGAATTTTGTGTATCTCACTAAAATCAGTAATTTCCTAAAATGATGATGATAATTAAAAACTATCATTCTCAAGAAGCTGAAATTTTATTAGAAAGTTTAGCTTTTTATAAGGAAATCCCTTTAGATTTTGGTGCAGTTAAGTGTCTTATAGACAATAGAAAAAAAACAAAACAACAAATTAAATTCAAGGAATTTGCTTCTCTGCAATACATTCTTCATTCCCCCTTGGGTTTCGAACTATTTGTGTTTTTCTGTCTTTTTAATTTTTTCTAGAAATCAAATGTTGTCTTAACTCCTAAATTCTTATTTTCTACTCGTATGTACCAAATCACAATTTTTTTCATCAATTTTTTATTTATTTTTTTTAACCATCTTATTATACTGTATATTTATTCGAAAATTCCTACTCTACAATTACATCTTGTTTCTTCTTTTTTTAGTATAGTACTATATTTTCACTATAGTGCAATCAATGTATTCATTGATCGAAGGAATCAATCGAAGAAATTGCTTTATTTTTTTTTATTTTTTTTATGTTTGCTACTTATATAAACTACTAACATGATGTCGTATATTTCAGAACATATGTCTGTCTACAGGTAGCAGTGCTTCCTGTAAACGCATGTGTATGTATTCCGTCACAGAAAAGTAGAGATCTTTCATATTCCACATTGTACCCATACCGTTACTGAAATTTCAGTATCCGGTGCAGAAAAAAAATATTCTTCGAGATTGTAGATGTGCAAACATGTCTCAAACCATTATCATTTGTACAGAAAAAAAAAATCGCTAAATTAGCGAACAAACGTTAATTGGAGGCAGCTTTTGTAGATGAATAAAACAGAAACACACAGGAAATCAACAACAGTCTTGTAGAAAAGCATGCTTTACCGACAATACTCTCTAGCTAAAAATATTTTATCTAAAAACTATTTCTGTAATATATCTCAACTCATAACAGAATAGTGACTGCTTTATTCTGATACCCAAGAAATTTAGTTAGCGGAATGACCAGGTTTCGTCTGATATATGGAAGACAAAGAAATAACAAAGAAATACGTTATCCCTTTATACATTACGTTATCCCTTTAGTGATGGCACCGATGTAAATAATTTACATTTCGGCTCTTATAATCAATTGATTTTTGAGCATAATTCCGGTAAATATCGAATCTGAACCAAACTTTGATAAAACCTATTCTACGTCCTGATTAAGGTTCTTGCCAATTGTGATTATAATAGCTCAAACCGGTTCCAAATGCAAACATCCAAACAATCGGACAAATAAACTCTTTAATTTACAGATATAATGATAATAGGTGGAGTTATTCTTCTATCATTTTGTACATATCTCTAAGTAAAATTTGAATAAGTAAGCTTACTTTATATTAAAATCTATCATTTGAGATTTGTAGATACTTGTCAGGCCACAGGAAAACAGGAAATTTTTATTAAACTTCAATTAATTTCTAAAATGCCATTAGTTATTTTAGTAATTTTAATGAACAGTAATTTGGTGTTCTGTCAATCGATGAATCTTTCATTTGAAATTCAAAATTTTATTTCCAGTTGTTTTGGCACTTGCGAATTGGGTAATGGAAGATGTTGATGAAAATTCAGGAAAACCATTGAAATTAGAGCCAGAATTAAGGCAAAATGCCAATTCATTTCCCCAACCCCCATTTGATTAAGCTGAAGGTCAATCTGAACAGAATCACAATGGGATACTTTATTTGCACACTAGATATACGCTTAGCTTTCCATCGCTTAGTGGGAACTAAGCGTTCAGTACTGGCGGGGGGAGGGGTTATAATTATAATTGTAATCGCGCTCAATTTCTTACAAGTATGACCTTAAATAAGCATTGCATTGAATTTAAAAGAATTCAGTGCAAGTCTTTTAAACGAGGGATTTCGGGGGACATTTTTAATAGATGAGAGGTTTGGAAACCTATTAAAGGTAATAATAAAATTATTCTTCATTCAACATCTATTCAATATCTATCTTCATAAATAAATATATAGATATTTATATCATTATAGATACTATATCTACAAAGTCGCCCAAATTTATATAAACGATTACCCTTAGGGGCCGTTCAAGTATTATGTTAGCACATATATAGTCATTTAGACCCCCTCCCCCTTGTAAGCAGATGGCCGACCCTCCGACCTCGTGCTTACATAAGATTTGCCAAATATTAGCAGTCAATACCACTGAAATACTGAATACACATGAAATCCTGAGAAAAAAAAATGTTTGTCTGTCTTACGTAAACATTGCTCGGGTCCCCCCTCCCCTTGGCAGAAAAAATAAGCAAAGCTTGAACCCCCTCTTCCACTTGAATGCTTACGTAATATTTGAACAGACTCATAGACTCGTATACACACATCGTTTATGTAAATATGGACCAACCGTCTATATAAGGTCTTTGTAGTTGTTCACTTCACAGATATGGATATTGCGACAAACTCTTCAATTAGAAAACCCTTGAACATTTATTTGAAAAGATAACAGTGATTATCCTAGAGTGAGTACGACTATAATTTATATTAATTTACATTTAAGTTAAACGTAGTTCATACTTTTCTTGTATTCTTGATATAGCTTCGAACGATTCTATTTCCACCTAGATGAGGTTTTTCTAGTTTTGGTTGTTTTACCTTGTTATTGTATCAATGTTTATCTTCCATTATTCAACTATACAACTTTCCTTTATTCAAGGGTAACAATGATTCCATTGGTTCATACTATATCATGTCTCTTGGCTATACATTGCATTTAGGCCTGATATAAAACTTTGTTCATGGTTTCCAACATCTTCGATGACTTTGATCTCTTGGGTTTTCAAAAGAAAAAAAAAATTATTGCGTATTTCAGTTTTAATCGTATCATTATATCTTATGCTCCTCTGGGATGCCGACCTCCTGTCGTTCATCCTATTTAGGTTTAACTTCCAAGAACGACTGCATCTTTCCACAAATAAACTGTTATTGTATCCTGTTATTTCCGCAACAAAAATCCATTGTTTAATCATTTAATTATTGAATGCTTAGATTGTTAATGTTTAACAAGATTTCAATGTTTTAATTGGATTACGACTAAGCTACGAACCAAATTTGCTGAAAATCTGTCCTGCCGTTTTAACATGATGCGCTGACAAATTGACAAATGCGCAAACAGAAGACAGAAAGAGTCAAGTGGAATAAACAGACACCGCATAATCAATAATAAAATTATTGCTCAAATTCAATACTTTGAACCAATCACAAATAGCGTTAAGTGAAAAGCAAAAATTTCATTAATAATTAAAGACAGGAGGACATGAAAAAAATGGATGAAAATAAAAATTCCAAACAATGCGTACGATAGCAAACCGAAATCAGCGTATCTATCCAAAACTGCCCACTGCCGTTTACATTGTGTTACAGAATTCTTTACCACCAGGTTTTCACTTTGTTTCGAAGTCTTTGCTTCTTATGCACACCGAAAACTCTGCCAAAAATTTCCCATCTCCCATGGGTATCCGCAGAAGGAATAAGAAAGGGAGTGTTGGAGCCCCTTCTCCTGCATGTTTCGAAATTAATTCTTATCAATTTTTTCTCACAACAGCAATTTATTAAATGTTAATAGTATTTTTTTTAATATTTTAGTTTTAGTTATTTAGTATTTTAGTTTTTCCCATTCCTTAAAAAATTCTGTGAGCATCCGTAGTTATTTCTGATGTATATTCTATATTTGCGTCAAGGCTATCTAAAAAATAATAAAGGCATTACGTAATATATATCGCGAAATGAAACAGCGTAGTCATACATGAATTATACTTCAATAAGAAGATGACAATTAAGGAAAGTTGTGAGTAATGTAATCTACAATTTCAAAATAAAAATATTTTCCTTTTAGTTATGCTTTTCCTTTTGTGAAAGGAAATAATTTTATCGAATACTGCTTATCAATCTAATACAAATTATAGCGAATCTAGTGGTAAAGGCAGTGAACAACGAACTGGTGGAGTCTGTTTCAATCCCCAGAGGCCAGCATTTTCCCTAGATTACTTCTTCTTCGGACGGACCCAGCCTTTTGCAAAATGGAACCTGTAGCAATATAGATCTTTTCCTTTTATTGCTGTTTTTTGTTGTTGGAACCCATTTCTGAGAGAGGGTATGAGCTCCTAACCTTTCATTTCTTCCGAGCTTGTCATGGCGAGGCTAAATCTGGCTGATGATTCATAATAATGATGAAACACCTGTTCCAGATTCAAACTCAAGGCATGAATTGGTCTTTGTTTGGTTTGTGCATGATGGGAAATTTTCCGAATTAATCAAAACAAAGTTATGTTTTGAATTGAACCACCAGCAAGCTACGGATCAAATTTTTGGGAAATCCGTTAAGCTATTTTAATGTGAAAAACGCAGAAATAGAAAACAAAAAAACAGATGACAAAAAAACTTCAAGTGAATGGTAACACTTCGTTTGCTCAACCAATTACGAGAGGATGCACTCTGGTTAATGCCTAGGCAAATTATAGGTCGTGATATCCGAACTGATGAACGTTGATATGCAGAAACAGCTCAGCTTAATGTTTCGTCTCGTTAAACTTAGCCGTAATGAGTTTCGAAAGAGAATCTCCTGGGATAACGTAAACTTAAGACATTTGAAAAACAGTGTTTCAAAATAAATCTTTTAATTACACAAACCATTAAAACTCAAGAATGTAACTAAGTTAGGGAACTACTTCCCTTTTAACTCATTTCTTCAGATTTATTTCCTTCACATTGAACAGAATAGAAGGACGAATTTACCGTATATCTCATTTACGTTCTTTTTCTATGTTCGGGTCATTTCCTATAGAGAATGTGTCTGTAGTTCTCTTCTGTCTAGAGACAACTGCAAAGACACAATGATAAATAGGGATTTCATTTTACATTTGGAACCTTACTAATAGAAAGTCATTCTTCAAAAAAAAAAAAAAAAAAAAAAAGAAAGAGAGAGAGAGATGGAGGAAACTCGAATAAAACTAAGCCAGAAAAAGTGAATCTTTGAATTTCTTTCTCATTATCTTCACATAATAGCGAAAAAAGGAGGAAGAAAGTGGCAGAGAGAGAAAAAGGACCATATATATATAAAAAAAAAAGATTTAACTGTATTCATTTCAAGTTTTTTCTCCTGCCGCCCCCTCCCCCGTACTGGTTTTGGTTCTTACCCAACTTAAATTACCACTAATTACCACTCAAAGTAGAAAGAATCTTTTAACTTTTCTATTTTTATGTTTTTAAGGTTCGTAAGTTAAAATGTTGATGAGATTATTACAGACTTTGATATTTTAATAGTTTTTGAAATAAAAAAAAAATTAACTGAAAAGTTCTTTTATTCTTCGAAATTTTTATAGCAAAGAACTTGAAGCCTACTTTCCTTGCTGCCACGCATTCATTTTTTATTTTTAAGTTGTGAAAATAATACAAACGAAATAAATAATATTTTTATGTTTTAAAATTCTAATATCCTTCAAAACATCCGTAGAAATTCATTGTTTTCGGTTCAAATGCTTTTTCCAGGGAGGCTTGTTGTCATCTTCTCGTGTTAATTTCTCGACATGGAACTACAAACTAAAGATTTCGAATACAGAAGTTACATCGCCTATTATCCTTAAATATATACACCAAGTTTCAAACAGATTTACCCAGTGGTTCAAAAGTTATTAAGGGAAAAGGGCGGGGGGGGGGGTATACAGACAGAGTATGTTATGTTAAGTAATGAATGTGGGTGGCAGAGAAGCCAAGCACTGCGACCGGAGGTCTATTGTACTATCCCACGGAAATATGGACAGATGGAGAGAAAGACTGAGAAAGTATGGTGGAAGAAGTGCAGGGGAAACGGGAGAACCCCGAGAAAACCTGCCCAGCGCGGATCGTCCACCATCACGAAACCCACATGAGAACCGAACCCGTACAGACAGAGTAAGTATTTTAATAAATCCCACTTTCCTAGAGAAACAGCCTCAAAATAGAAAATAAAATCGTAAATGTATATCCTTTCAAGTTTTACTTCTTTTTACCTCTTTTTTCCACAAAGATATCCATAATAACTGATATAACTGCCAATCAGATTTCTCAAACATCAAAACAACTAAATAATAAAATATTCCACCTATCATATTATAATCCATGTTTATTTGAACTAGATATCATGTTAACTATGAGCGAAATTGTAATGGTGTTTCTGGAAGAGTCGTTGAGATGGAGAAACAAAGAGTCATGTTCTGGAACTGAATTGAATTAATTTATTACATAACCTGGTCTTTTGTACAATTTCCATAGTTTGATTTGGTTAGCTAAGTAATTACAAATATACATAACGATTGGATAAAGACATAACGAATTTAATACAGTTTTCTTTTTTATAAATTAAACAAAGGAATTAAGGACAAAAGTGTTTAGATTAAATTTTCCTAATTATGTTTCTATATCATTTGAATATTGGATCTAGACTTTTAGAGTTTAAACAACATAACAAAAGTTATTTAAATATACGATATATTGGGAATGTTTGAACGCAAATAAAATGAATTTCAATAATAATGAATAAATAATAACAGGAAAATGTAACTCTTATATGTTTGCCGATTTTATATAAAAAGTTTCAGATTTTTATGAGCAGTAGTTTAAAAGATATGGGGCGGTGAAAACCCCAGTACTTTCCAGTACTTTATGAATCATCCGGTATAATACAAGAGATTCAATAAATATGAGAATTTTATTAATTCCTATTGTGAACTCAACTTATAGTTAAAATTATGTTCAGTGGAAACATTGGAGAAGATTTGATTTTACTAGCATGAATTTACGATTTACTAGAAGTTCAAGAACTTAAAATATACTTTCCATAAAATGGATTTCTTTATTTTTTCGTGTTTAATCAAAAAAATTAACAAAAAATAAAAAGCTGAAATTCATATTCCAATTCTAATATCTTCTGCATACAAATGTTACAAATTTGTGCAATTTCTACAAAAGACGAAATATTTCTTAAATATGCAGTTCTTATTTAAGTTACGTCGAAGTTGGATTAACTTTAACCGTATCAAACCGCGCGCACAATAATGGATTAGCTGAAAGGGGATTCCAATGGAGTATTAATAGAAAAAGTACAGGAATACAATGTTTAGATTCCAATGCTGTTCTATGGAATTTGTCAGCTTCTTGCACTATTTCTCGAGAAAGATTCACTTGATAAGATTTCAAACATTTCAGTTAGATCGTATCTCGTCCTGAAATGTGAATACTAAGTTTCAAGAAGATACATCCAGCGGTTCAAAAGATAAGATATACATAGACTTAGTGTTCTGATGAACCAAGGAAATTACGCTGAAAAAAGAATGCAACGAATTCCTAGACTTTAAAGTTTTAAACGTATTTGAGAAGCTCTAGGCCTAATTAGAGAGACGGAATTTGATAAAAAAATTCTGTTTACATAACTGATTTATTTATAACTGCAGAATAAGTGTTTTGGATTCCTTTTACCATTAATTTCCCTGATGCTTAATCACATTTAAGGGATAAATTGGTTTTTCAGTCATTCATTCATTCATTGGCTTCAGAAGATAATTCTCTAATTAGATCTTCTCCTAATTGAGTAAATAAAAATGGAAAGGTCTATTTATTTATTTCTAACGTAACAACCTTCTTTCTGTAATTTCAGCGAATCCCGTTCTCATTCGAAAACAGCTCCGTTCACGTGCTAATTATTATTTCGATAAAATCCCGTTTATAGACAGACGTCGCCTTGCATAGCTGATGCCTTCCTTCGCCTCTAAGATTAAATCCCCCAGGCATTAATTAACTGGATGCAATATTTATCATGAGCTCAGGTCCGTCGACTGCAGGGATTACATTCTCTGTATTTGTGATGGTATTGTCTATGCGCAAGATTTAGTTGTCTGCGAAATTTAGTGAGTACTCTTCAATCAATAGACAATCACAAACAGGAACTGATTGTAAATAAATAAAATTCTCTATCTCTTCCATTTTTCATTCTTTGACGAAACATTTGGAATTTCCCTGGAAATCCTCCCTAATCCGATGATTTACAGATTACAGAAAGGATAGGATTAAGGGAAAACTTAAAGACAGAATTTGAAAATTAAGACAAGAAAACAAAAATATATTAATATATATATATATATATATATATATATATATATTTAATAATAATAAAATGTTAAAATCACTGAAAAACATTATTCCAATATCCTACAACAAGGATGACAGTGCAGGAGGTAGTGGCTGCTGCGATTGTTACCCAAGAACAACGAGGAGGTCTTTGGCAGAAATGAACGAAGAAAATAAAGATGAATAACTGAATAAAAAATTATAATTGGTTTAAAGAATATACAATTTATCTCCTCTGTTAATTTATTATAGCGAGTTGATTGTCCTCAAATTATATGTAAAGATAATAATTTTTTTATATAAATAGTAATAATTCATAAAACCTCTTCTTCCTTAATCACATTATTTAATACTCAATATTTCAATTCCTTTAGCAGGAATCTTCTTAAGGATTTTAATCCTTATCCTTTAGCAGGATTAAGGAAGAAGAGGTTTTATGAATTATTACTATTTATATAAGAAGATGAATTTTGAATTTGCATTATAATAATTTTTTGTAAATGTTTGCTAAAAGTATGATATTATCATTACTGTGTTAATATTAAAGTAGATTCAAAAACTTTAATTGTTTTTTATAAAAATAATCTTTATATTTAAAGATTATTCAAAATTATAATTCACAATAACGACATCATTCACTGATTAATGCGTCACTCCTTTAGCATGTGATCTATTTCTTTATTATCAAGTTAAGTTTGCCGCAAACGAATAATGTATATTAACAGAAAACTATAATCTGAGCCCCACTTCCGTTTGGCTATTAAAAGAGCAACAATCCGCAGGAATAAATTAAATCAAATATACTTGACATTCAAATACTAATGAAATTAATATTTGAAGCAAATACGAAAATTAAAATTGGATTTAAAAAAATTCAGATCTTTCAACAGTCCTTAATATTTAGCTGAATAGTATGTTTGTAAATAACTTGAAAAAATTTTAAAGAAAATTTTAATGAGTAGGAAAAAAATTTAAATTAATCGACTGTAGCTGAGAAAATGTAGCTATCACAGTAAAGTATTTAACAATGGCATTAACTGTAATGACAGATTATTTCCATAACCGATAATATGAATTCTTTTGTGTCAAAACATCGAACCAATAAAAAAACGAAAGTGATTACGAAGTTGGCAGTACTTTGGAAGATAAAGATATGAAGGGAAACTCAGCTTATCTGACAGGGTTGGGAGCAGAGCGCTATTGATTAGCGAAAATCGTCGATTAGCTCGCATATGCATTTTGGCCGTCGAAAGAAGTAAATAACCACTATAATACGTGCACGGTAACTTTTTTTTTATATTTTTTTTTTTTTTGTAATTTTCTCTTGCGAATGCGTCCGAAAGTTAATTAACGAATTATATATTAATTATCTTAATAAAAAGGGATGTTTCTTTGCTTGTTTGTCCCGTGTGCGTTCCTATACCATTCATCAGATTGCGATGAAACTTTGGTGAGTTGTTGTGCGCACGCCCGCGAAGGTTTCTGAATTAGTAGAACCATTTTACAATATCTGGTGCGCGAGTCGTTGCAACAAATGAGTGTATTTCGGTTTCAACGTTTGCAGTTTCCGGTGCGACTCTCATTTGCAATGACCATCAACAAAGCACACGGACAACACAAGGACAGCTGTATGTGGTCTGCTCACACGTCGGAAAACCTTCTTATCTATTCGTGATCAGACGGAAAAACAAAAAAATATTGTGTATCCAAAAGCACTTCAATAAACAGAATTAAAACAAAAAACACTTTCTTTCTTTCAGTGGTGTTGCAATGCATGTCGGGATCAGCTAATTTCATTAATATAAGAAACGCATCATGAAAACTAACTTTACACAGATTAAAATGGTAAATGTCGATTTACCAAAAAAAGGGAGCGGATGGTTTTCGAAACATGACGAAATGAGTGTGTTGTTAAGCAAAACACGCGATCGGTTGTATGGGGTGTGGTATTATTGAAAACAGCCGGTTACGCGAATAGTCGATAAGCGAGGCGTTGATTTGTGGTGTATATCTGCTTTTATATTAATTTTGCAACTAAACAATTCGAAACAGTTTCCAAATAATTTATCAATGGTAAAATCATTTTTTACAAAAACCCTCGAGATTTACCTTGTATTCTTTCTCAGTAACAGAGAATCAATGGGTAACTATGATTGACTCATCATTTGTCCTTTTTAGGTGTAGTGTATTGAATTTCTGTTGATTAAGGAGCGGTGTGAGATACTCTCCCACCCCCAATTTAAATTTCGGCATGGTCCTCCTTTCAAATATCGTTGCAGTATGATCCTTAGTTCACAAACTCACATTGTAAATTTGTTTAAAACTGGAAAAAAAAAGACCAACAGCAATTTATATATTCATTAGGAATTCTTTGTTTCTAAAATAACTAGTATGTATTCTTATTTTCTAAGGTGCTATGAAATGGAGAATTATCCAAAAAAATTGTAGAGGAGATTTGCTCCATCTTTGTAGACAAAGATCCTCTCACAGCAGTTCATTAATAAATACTTCACAGAACAAGAACAAAACTTATTAGCGCCTTAATTAGCGGCCGCTTATCAAGGGACGATTCCGTTGACCAATCAGAAGAGATTTTTGATGATTCAACACATGTCTAGTGCTTATCATTGTAATATTATTCTTTCCAGTAAAGGATTTGAGGGTTTCTTAAGTTGTTTCCCCATTTCAATGGTTTTAAATGTCTTTAATGTTTATCCGTTTTGTTATAGCAGAAACGTGTAAAGTATTTAAGTACAGTAAAACCCCGGTTAACCGAACTAAAGGGGGGGGGAAGCCGTTTCGGATAACAATTTTTTCGGTTAAGCCATGAATATCTAATAGAGCTGTAGCATTTTGTATTGTTATTACTGTATGTATTTTTGAAAGGTTTTGAAAGTCTTACGAATTTAAAAAAATCTCTTTGTATGCTACACTTATGTTCTTTATTAAAGTTAAAATTACATTTTTAGGATTACAATAGGCTAAAATATACAGTATTCTGCATTTAATAGTTTGAGGAATATGAATTACTCATTTAAAAAACTCGTAATTTTTGTTTGTTTCTTTCGTCCTTCGCAACGTTTTCGATCAGCGATGTTAGAAGGACGTCAACCGGCGTTTCGGATAATCCGGGTTTCGGTTGACCCGAGTTCGGTTAACCGGGGTTTTACTGTATTAAAAATGTTTTTATAGTTAGCAAAATGCGGCCAGTGTGAATTTGGAATCTTCAGAGAAGGCATTTTCTATTTCACTGATGATGACATTGTACTGAAAAAGGCAGAAATGTTCATTTTTTTCCAAACAAACTTCTTATATTTATTTGGGGTTTTTATTGTTTTTTTTTTTTATAATATCTTTGTGTAGTTATTACTTCCGTCAGCAGAGGAAAAAAAGTGCAAAAGGATTCAAGAAGTCAACATTGGAGTTGTCAAGTTTCAAAGTCTGTTAGAATTCAAAAACATGGTCCGATTTTGGAGATCCTCTAACGCATTAAGTTATGGTCGTCAATGCATCATTTACAGCGTTATCACTAGATCTAATAAGCCAGAATTCTCCATTGTCAAAAGTATCATTAAACCAATGAGAAAAAGTCAAATCCTAACATTCTTCTTCCAATAAAGACGTCTTTGTCGGATTTGAATCTCCCAAGATTGCCTAAGCGGTTTAAAGCTAAGAAATTTCGACATTGTCTTAGGAAAATGTGATTCCAGTAAAGTCTGTTTCGAGGACATCTTAAGCAAGCTTCTCTGTAGTCAATCGCTTACATCCGGTCGTCCAGTGAGATGCTTATCCTTATCTCAGCCTAAAAGAACCACCTTTTTCTTTACGCTCACACACATACAGACAGACACACAAAATGAATAAGTACCTCCTGTCACACAAACAGAATGCTTATATCTTTTATAGGACTTAAGTTATTAATACTTTAAGCTACACTAAGATTTTTAAACACCCTTAAGCTTATATTTTTAAGCTTTTCACGTATAGTGTTACTTTTATTTCTAATAATGCTCAATAAATCAAAATTTCAATATTTCAATATCGTCGAAGTAAAATTTCTAAATAATAAATAAAAAAACAAGAAGCTTCGAAAGAACTTAAAGTCTACTTACCATCAAATGTTATTTATTAAAATGGATTTTATTATATTTTTTATTTTTTTAAAGTCGTGACAACTCCATAATTATTTTCAAATTTTAATATCTACTGAATATAAACTGTATAAGCTTTACAATTTCTGTAAAAAATATAAAGTTCGCATTATTTAAGTAAATTGTATAAATGTGATTAATTTGAATGGGGTCAAGCCTTGCTGAATGGATTACCTAGGATTTAATATTCCCTGTTTAAGACGATGAGATAATAACAAAAATCTATTGTTTAGAGTCAAATGCTTTTCTATAGGAATTTTTGTCGCATTCTTGTGTTAATTTCTTGACGAGATCCATTTCAAAAAGTTTCAAATGTAAAACTTAGATTTTCTTTACTCCTCGAATATTCACACCAAGTTTCAAGAAGAATCATCAGCGATTCAAGAGTCGTTAGGGGACTTAGAAGCAAAGACACACACAAAAGCCAAAATAAATAAGATATTTTTATTTCAGTATTTTATAATTTCTTGTTTCTCTATTTGGGAATCCTTATCTAGTCGTGGAAATTATTCATTGAAACTCTTGACAGCAAATCCAATTGCGTTCATTCAATTGCAGTATATTATTTTTGACAAACTTATTAACAAAGCCTGAGGACCTTTATCAGATGAAATGCAGAAATGAGACAACGGTAATAAATGCATGGAAGAACATGAAGTGCACTCAATCCCTGAGGAAGCATAGTGTACAACGGACATTCAAAGCCAAAACCTACTTATTTCCCAAGTGAAAACTGCATTATCCAACCACTATTTCCAGAACAGTCTTTTAAAGAGAAGCAAAGTTGAAGCTAACTAAAGCAAGTTTAAGCTTCTCTCTGTCTTTCAGGCAACCTACCTGAAGAGTGTCAGTGATCATACCTTTGGAGGAAAGTTTCAAGTGATTTTTTTCTTCTTCCTGTTCCCCTCCTTCATTTCCGCTTGGAAAATATAGGATTAATAAAAGTATTAGAAATATTTACATTCAAATTTAATTAGTTAGGGGGGGGGGTTAAAAAGTTGCTAAAAAACATAACGTGATAAATGGACGAACCCTTAGTATATGTTCATAGTGTAAAAAAGGTTCAAGACTTCAATCGGCAAAATAAAATTTTTAAATGCTGTCAAATTTTTCAATTTTTTAAAAGTTATGCTCTTATGAACCAGAAGAGATGTGAAAATAGAAGAACTGAAGTTCGCATTCGTAGCATAGAGAATATCATTATTTTGTACATGAAAAATTGGAAGAACATGTTGGAAGGTTAGATGCGACAATAGCTACTAAAGTTTTTATATATAATTTAATTTATATAATTTATAGATATAAATCAGTTTTTGTTCCCCCAAAAATTTGAAAAAAAAGTTTTTCTTTCTTTTTTAAATACATTTGTATTTGTAACGTGGTAAATCATGTTAATATATATATATATACTTATACATTTTCATATATTAATATATATTTATATATATATATTTATACACCGAATACCAACTGCATATGGGAACCGATTTCGAGAATATGTATTTGTCCGAAATGCCATTCAATTCAACAAACTCACACAGTTTTCATCTTCCAAACAAACGTCAAAAAAAAAAAAAAAAAAGCCAAAGACAGTCTCAGTTTCAATTAAGATCGATGCTTGTGAAGAATTTAAATCCTATTTCCGTATAAACTATTGAAAGATTATTTTTTTTGTTTATTTATTTATTTATTATATATTTTTTGAATTTCATGAAAAAAACTTAAAGGAAAAGAGTGGCGTGTTTGGTAGATTATAATATCTTTCAAATAAAAAGTTAAAATTTCCGTTTGGGGGAAAAAGTAATGAAACCCAAATTAGTTTGTTTAAGTCGCCTAAATCCAATTGATATTAATCATTGAGCAAAATTATAAGAGATAAATCAACAAGAGAATGAAGTAAAATAATTGATTACTGCGGTTTTTAATGTTCCGTTTGTTTCATGCTATTAACGGCATTACTGAAGCAAGGAATTCAAAATGCAATGGAAGTTCTTAGACCAAAGGGAATTCAAGGAAAACGAAAAAGAAAAAAAAGACTTATGACAAATGACCTAATTACTCATATCGTAATTTGAGATAAACTTTGATCGATTGTCCCAAGAATGATGACATTATGTTCGACAAACGAAAATCTTGATGACTCGTTCTACGACTGTCCTCTTTATTTCTTTTGCAAGTCGAAGCGAAGCGGCGACTCTTTCCTACCCATGAGTAACGTACAGTGTTTGAAATTGTATCGAAAAGCAAAGGTAAGAAATGATGTTTGTTTTTATAACGACCAAAAAATTTACAACTCAGTTCACCGTTTTGTAGTAATTACGAAACCAAATGACAATTTGCAATCAGTCAAGCGCTTCCGTTGTTAACAACATTGAATTGCGCCAATTATTTATTCAAGCCATTGTAATGCAATGGGTCAAGTACAATTTCAACTCGATGCTCGCATTGAGCTCATGTAGTAGTAAGTCTCGTTTTGCGCCATTCGGGCAACTCTGAGTAAATAGGCACAATGGGTCGAGGCTATCAAATTTATTCACCATAATCGATTCAGTTTAGAATTTAGAAGAATAATTTAGACTCCACTTTTGTCCAATTATCATTACTTTTCTGATATCGGGTAAATGGGCATCTAACACCGAAAGTGGCCGGAACCTGAAGTCGGGATTTTTCTCCAAGCCTCCAGAACATGGGAAGTTCAAAGAAGCTTGATTCAGGGGGCTCCGATTTTTGGTTTAGACTGAGGATGGCATTATAAATAAGCACAGAAACCATAATAGTTGCCACTACTCAGTGTCTTAAAATATATCAAAGAATAATATATAATTTCAGATATTTGTATTACTTATGTTTATGTAGTGAATGTGGGTGGCAGAGAAGCCAAGCACTGCGACCGGAGGTCTATTGTACTAACCCACGGAAAGAAGGACGGATGGAGAGAAAGACTGAGAAAGTATGGTGGGAGAAGTGCAGGGGAAACGGGAGAACCCCGAGAAAACCTGCCCACCGCGGATCGTCCACCATCACGAAACCCACATGAGAACCGAACCCCGGTACTCAGAGGTGAGAGGCCGATGTCATAGCGACAACGCCAACCGCGCGGCCTTTGTATTACTTACTAGATTTAGATATACAGATATATATTTATGATTTAACCGATAGTTAACCGATGGATGGTGATAAAAAAATGATTCGATGATTATTTCTTAAAGTCTAATCTTAGATCTTTTATTTGTTAATAAAATAAATGAGGAAAAAAAAAACTTTCTCAATTTATTTAATAGTTAGTATCTTGTTTTGGATTACTATATAATAAACATCAAGGACGTAGTGCTGTGATATTTTTACTTATTTTTCTTATTAATTCAAAGACGACTATTGTAAGAAGCTCGTTATAGTTATTTAGCATCCTTGTTGCAAAAACCTATTCAATTTTCAAAATTGCTTTCGTCTGTCAGAGAATTTTGGTTTTGATTTTTTTTTTGTGTAAATTGAATCTTAAAAAGAGACAAAACTTTGTTGTCACTGCCTCTGTCGACACAACAGGCACCAGCTGAGAATTTGAGGTCTCATTCTCATGGTTTGTGAAGGCAAGACCCATCGAACCAAGGACAATCCTGCTCCACAAAGTTATTGACAGCTTTGTGTATCCCTCACCGCACCGCAGCCTTGATTGAGCGTACACCAGAGACTCTCTCGGCGATAATTCACTTTTGTTCAAAATTTCAGCAGAGTCGTAGCAGCAGCTGCCGTTGTAGTAGACGAAGAATACTTTAATGAAAGCCAGCGAAAAGTGGGGGAGTTCCGTTCCAGTTCTGCCTATGAATAATTTAATAAAAAGCAACTCGTACACTTTCGACTGAAACGCAACACAAATAGATCAGTAACTATTAATCATAAATCATCATTACACTAATTTATATTAAAATATGGAATAAAAAAATAATCACAACATTATGTTAATGTGCGTCTGCTCTTCGTCCTCATTACTCCGTCTTCCGTTAGGTTTCCGTAACGGATTTGCTTAAGTGACGTAGTTATGTCTTCAGGGTCACAAGAATGGAAAACAATTACATGAAATAAAAATCACATTTGACTATATATTTCTATTAATCTATATTCAAAGATTTACCATCCTAAAAATTTTACCATCCTAATTGTTCCCCATTCTTGTGACCCTGAAGACATAACTACGTCACTTAAGCAATTACATTACGGAAACATAACGGAAGACGGAGTAGTGCGTTTAGCCCTTAATAACTTTTGAACAAGTGAATCAACCTTCTTGAAACTTTGTGAATAAGTAAGCCTATTTAAGGAAACGACAATATCTTAGAACGTTGCTTCTGTCCAGGAATTAAAATTCATCTAGGTCTTTAACGAGGAATTAGATTTATTTATACTGAGATTTAAATATTAATAAACCGAGTCTGTGAATATCTGTTTTTATAAAGAATCAAGAAATTATTAGCAATAAAGCAGCCAGACTAAATAATTTATAAAACACAATTAAAAGGCAGACACGTTTTGAGTTGCTAAATTTGCAAATCTTTTTCAATACGAGTTAGCAACCGCGGGACACTCTTTAAATAAAATTCCATTCAAGTGAACGAAGGCCTCAGATGAGGCCCAGTAGAATAAAAAAATCAAAAGACAAGATCGTACAACCAATTTAGATTGTGTGTCTGACTGCTTTATTGTTAAAGATTTCTACAACACACGTAAAACCTTTCGTAATCAAGAAATTAATTCATTTATTTCTCCACCGTAATTTTAAGGACTACACTTAGAAGAAGCTTTTTATTCTTTCTTGCATTCACTTTATTTATTTATTTTTTTATAATTCACTTTTTGAACAATTTTTACGATTGAGCTATGTCGTCACAAATCACGTGACATCATAGTTCAAATACTAGTTGCTACAGACGTTTTAGAATAGCCGAGTGATTCAGGAAAGGCGTGTTTCAAAAGATCAAAAGAATTATCTGAAAGGAGCTTTAAAGATTTCAAGAATAGGGATCCACCCTCTTATTTTTGAGAATTTTAGGTATAACATCAAAAACAAAGCAAGTTCTATTTTTGATTATTTTTCAAGTTTGTACTGCCATATCACATTGCACCCAATCTCGATAGTTTTTCTCTATCTACTATCCAGTCCCACTGGGTATTAGACTGTATTCAGATACTTTTTGTTTTCTTCTCTAAGAAAAATAGACACAAACAAACGCTTATTATAATATTCAGCTTTCTAAAAATGTCCTGAGCAATCGGTTATTTGAACAGTGACGTCATTATCACATGGGTCTGTGACGTCACACGTAAACTGTCTATTGCTTATAACAGTTTCCTATATAGTTCACTATTAGATATTAACCTTATATTTAAATCGCAGTAAGCTAATGCAAATCTAATTATTTACAAACCAATAATAATCCAGAAAATAATGCTTAAATTTAAGATTACGATTCCGGGCATAGGAAATTTTAATAGGACAAAAGACTTAACGTGCGTTAGTACATTTTTACAGTAAA
>JAFIDM010010028.1:12476585-12541018 GCA_023159025.1 Thereuonema tuberculata | reverse complement strand
ATAAAATAAAGAACGCACATAATTAAACAAAACACAAATTCACTGAGAAATTTTAATATTTACAAAACTTCCGAATTTTAACCGGATTTTGTTCAGCATAAAATTAATTATGCTAGGTCATGTTTACACGTCCACAGTGACTGCTGTTGTAAAGTTATTGTAATTTTTAAGTCACATTCATTATATTTAATCTTTAACAGCAACAGATAATGCAAATAATTAGCAGTTTGTTGCAAAGTTACATAGAACGATAACATTGATAAATTAGGGTAATAGATTATTCTAGGAGTACCAGTAGATTATATTAATGGGAAGTATTATAATAACGCCTAGCTGTTAAAGAGGAAGTTAGAGGACTTAACTGATAGGTAAGCGTGGAATCGTTAGCGCGGAATGCTGACAAATGGTAATAATACTATCTATAAAGTTTTTCTTCTTCTTTGGGATGTATTCGTTGATATTTGAATTCAAACAAGACAAGAACCTACTGAAAGAACTTTAAGTCTACTTTACTTGAAATATTTTTCTGATTTTTTTTAGGGTTGTAAAAATAATATAAACATCTTTATTGTTTTTTTGTTTTTTTTATTTGTTAAACATAAACAATTAGGCATTCAAATGAGGAGAATCATAGATATAACAACAGTTCCGTGAATTATGTATGAAAAGCTCCAGTCGCTCTTCGAAGTTAAACCAAGTTAGGATGTACGATAGCAGGTCGACAACCGAGAGAACCATCAAATGTAAAAGTAATTTTCTAAACTAAAATATGTAAAAAAAAAGGAGGACAAACCCATGAGGATATGGTCGTCAAGAAGATCTTAGGAACGAACTAAGATGAACAAGGAAGTTATCATTTCGGAGCCTCAATTAAAGTTTATACAAGGGACATCATACAGTGTAAATCAATTGAATCAAAATTAACTTTGATTGAAGGAATTTTGGATCATCATAGACAAACATGTTCACAAGTAAAAGTAAAAAAAAACAAAAAACAAACATCATCTGGGTGGAAATCACAATTGATCGAAGTCGTACCAAGAATAATTTGAAAGTTTAACTTACAATTGCTTATTGACGTAAATGATTAATATATTCTTACTATGGTTATCATGATTACCTTTTAAATAAATATTTAAGTGTTATCTAAATGAACCATCTGCCCTAATTCTGTGTGCACGAAATAAAGAACTTCTAGTTACATTTTATTACAAATAAGAGCCCGATAAATTAGATGGCGAAGCGCTTCAATGCGGTTCAATCCCCGGCTGAGGTCAGGGATTTTTCCCACGTTCATTTATCCTCCAGACGATCCTAGGATCCACCCAGCCCTCTGTCGAATGGATATCTGGATTCTTTCCCGGAGGTTAAAGTAGGAGTGGCGTAGACTTCAACTTAGTCCCATTGGTCAGAAACGTCGGGAGACTAAGCGTCATAGAGACCTACAGTGGGATACTTAGATTATATTATATACCTGCATAGAGAGAGTGAGTTATTTTATCTGATCATCTTTAACAATAATATCCGACTGAAAACAGAGTATAGGTTGTTTTTTTTTTTCAGTTAATTAAATCCTAGAAACATTTAATTAGAATCTAAGTAATATTCATTATATTAAAGTTCGTGCACATATTACGAGGATTATTATTCTTTTCTGAAGACATCAATAGAAATCCATTGTTTCGGTAATAATGCTTTTATAATAATAATGTCCAATAATATTTGTAACCTATTTATCGACAAGGAGAAGTAGCTTAAAATACAAAAATTGAATTACCTCTTGTCCTTAACTTTGCATGCCAAGTTTCACAAAGATTCATTTCAAAAGTTAGAAGGACAGAGCTTGATTATTGATAAGCCTCACTTTCGACCCTCATTTCACTGTAATTCTTGTTCACCTGAAGAGGCCGGACATCATCGACGAAACTAGTAGCGTTTGTAAATTTTATAATTGTAAATATATCTTTATTTTTAAATTGCTATTTGTGTTATTTCAATTATTCTTCAATATATTTCGGCACGTTAAAATTCAAGGCATGACGTATCATTAAATTTTCAACTTACGACTTCTATATTATCTACTAATATAGTAGAATTAGATCTGATGGACGGATATGATTCTTAGAGAATATTACTTATAGTTATATACTAAGACAATGCTTGGTTGTACGAGTGGCTAAGATTCATTTTAAAAAGCGTAAGGAATTGTGAAACTGAAACTAAACTGAAAGAAACCCACGCCTGCTTTCGTTTTTATGCGATATAAAAAGTAGACTAGCTTTTATGTGACCGTCAGATCGAGAATAAACAATGAAGATCACCTACTTTACATAGGATCTGAACAGAATCCAATGGTAAAGACTTAGATTGGAAAACGTTTATAGCTCCAATATTCAAAACATAAAGACAAAGTCGATAGTAAAACTAGAAATGCCATTCCTCGCACGTTCAGGACTTCGAGGTTGATCCCCGATAGTTGAGAAAATACAGGACTTGTCTGGCAAACAAGACTGGGATTCGATTTCCGATAAGACTTAGTTATTTTCTTATATAATAACAACTCACTTTGCCTGCTGCACACGTTCTTAATAACCATGAATATTAAATGAAACACTGCTGTAAGGAATCGTTATTGTATTTAAATACATAAAAACTAGGTTCCTGATTGGAGTCAAGCTAATAGAATCAGACGTTTTTATCTTCTGTTGATCTATTTTTAGACCTAAGAAAGAGCCGCAGTTAATTACTCATTTAAAACGATGAAACAACTTCAGGTGGATTCCCACCACTAAGTTATCCAATCAGGTGAGCCTTGTAACGAATCAGTACTATCTGTGGCAGAGGGTATTATTGTATCTTTAAGTTCAATCCTAAAGAAATGAAACAAAGTTTTCTACTGTTTTATCTTTTTAATTTCGGCTGAAGAACTAAACTTTTAAAAATAGAATTAATAAAGAACTTACATGAGAAAGAAAAGAAAAATGCACCGGATTTAAGAATAAGAGTTCACTAATCTGTTTTTTGAAATTGTGATACCGGGAATCCACGTTGGACCATTTCTGGTTTCCTGACCATCGTCAGTTGGATCCGCCCAGTAATAAAAAACTTTTATAAGAACAAAAATGGATGATAAATTTTCATCTTCATTAGCGCCAAAAATACTTAAGGAAATTCCAATAGCAAAATACAGTATAATCTTTGAAATTCGTTTCATGCTACGATATTAACGTTAAGTGTTGATACCTTCCTTCAAACTGGAATCTAAAGAAAATGCTTCTCATAATTCTTAATTTCATGATTACCAATCTCGACTTGTCTGATTAAGATGAAATTAATCGCAACACCATTTCTTCTGAATGTATTAATCGATCCTAACTACGTCAGCTGTCATTTCCATTTTTGACAAGTAATCTGCAAAAAGAATTATTTTTTCAGCTTAGGATACGATCGAATCTCAATCTAAATCTACTGAAATTATACTCAATGAATCACTATTGGTTTGTAAAAGAATTCTCCGTGCCCCTTATAACTTCAGACTTTAATTTAGTTTTCATGATGATCGGTCAAACGGCGCTCCTCTTTAAAAAAATACTGAGATCTCGGTTGTTGATTCAGTACTGCTTCATTATTGTATTTGACGAGATTTAGCTGTAATATTATAATGACAAGAATCACTGAAGCGATTCAATTAAAAGAGATTAATATATATTGTGATTTTATTTATAAGCAGTGAAACGGTCTCTTAGGCTCTGGATAAGCCCGCAAATGCCTTTATCATTTGGAAATTGCATTAACAATTCTTATTCGAAAGTAATCCACTTAGGCAACGAATGGATTCCAGATGCTAAAATATCTAGATGAGACAAGTCCATATGCTGCACCCGAATTACATATTTCGCTTGTGCATTTACAGAGCGTTGAATATTTGCGGCAAAATGAAACAGAATTAGTTTCTCCTTTTCTATAAAGCAGATTTTTATATTCTCTACTAAAAAAATATATATATATATATATATATACATATAAAGTTACGTAGTTGGATAATTTTTTTCTGTAAGATACAATATAAGCATGAGATTACATAGAGAATTGAAATAATCTACATTATTTAATAATAAGTAAATCAAAATAAATAAAACAACCTATATAACTCATTTTGATTTACTCATTATTAGTAGAAATCCAAACATATAATTTACTAGGTTCGTCCATCTGCTGCCATTGAAGTAAGAAGCGTTGTACTACAATTGAAAGTAATCTGCCTTTTAAAGGCAAAAGAGCTTTGCTAAATAAACGAGATTTACAATACTGAGACGCCTTCAATACTTTAAAGACAAAATGATACCAGATTCCAAATACTTTCAAACATTTTTTGTTTCAAAATTTACAACGAAATTATGCTATTTAATTTTTAGCCTGCTTTCTTAGGGAAGTGAGCGCATCAAATCAGTCTGCCTGTTTATGTGGCATCTTCCCCTCAGAACTTTTGAACCACTGGATAGATTCTCTTGAAACTTGCCATACATGTTTAAGGATGATAGATATTTAAAGGTTTTGAATTTGAATTTTTTCGAGGTAGTTACTTGTTGAGAAATTAGCATATGATGGGTGACAAAGTTTCAAATTGGAAACGAGATACTGTTTAGATGTAGCAATGAATGGGAATTTTTATTAGTGATTCGCATGCGCTTTGCAATTAAAGTTAAAACAACAACTTACGTGTTGCGGTTTTTTATAGACAAAGGAAAATTTCTACTATTTTTAAGTTATAGTTTTATAATTTTTAAGTTATAGATGTTTAATACAAAGGAAATTTAAACCTTTCTTTATTACGACTGAAAAAAAAAACGAGGAGAAAATTAAAGAACAAGATCTTAAGAAAAGTAGGCTTGTAATTCTTTCAGAAACGAGTTAACGGGAGCAAATCGTACTTATCTGTTATTGTATTATAACAAAAACTGAACAACAATTCGAAGCTCTATTAAAAAGCATGAACTGTACAAACGAATCGATCGCAGCAGAGAAGTTATTTACTGAGTAAATGATAGTGACTGAAACAATAAACTTGTCATCCTTAGTTTTAGGTCGATTGGAAAAGAAAATCATGTTTATATTTTATTGGCAAAACTCCAGAATGAAATTCTTCCGTCCGTTTTAAGTAAGAAATAAAGTGTGAGTCACGACTCCGAGAAATGAATAAAGCAACCAAGTCCATAGAGATTTCTGTAAATTAGTTTCGAAATAGAACAATTTATATTCTAATTAAATAGCAAAGCAGCACGTTGCTCTATCAAGAATACCTGTATTATTTTTTTTAATTAAAACTATCTCACCTTTTGGGATTTTATTTCAAAGAAGTCTAACTCATTTTTTTTACGATTATCTTTATTTCATCACTTTTTTTGTTATCCTACTTTTCTAAGGAAGTAGAGGTTATGAATTCAGTCAGTCAGTGTGAGTGTCCTCCCCCACATGTTTTGAACTGCCGGATGGGTTTTCTTGAAATTTGGTATGCATACTATGGACAAGAGACAAACTGTATATTTTTGCATTTCAAACTGTATATTTTTTCTATTTGAAACCGGCGGTGAAATTTGGGCTTGAAATTCCTTTTAGGAACCAACGAATTTCTATCGATTTTTTTACAATGATTATTATTCCCTACATTAATATGTTTTAATTTGTGCGTGTTTTGAGGAGTTAATTTGCATTTATATTTAGCTAGCTTATATAAGCATTTTATTCGAATTTAATTTCCAACAAATAAAAAATTTCAAAGCACTATTCACAGAAAATTTACCACAAATACACAGAAAATTATATTTCATTTTCTTTTCACTAAAATCAAAATTGCTTCCTTTTTTCTATTGAGTACAAATAGCGAAGATTTCTTTTCTTTTTCTTAAAAAAAAATAATTAAGTCGCCATTAACTTACTTAAATACTGTTAATCCTTTTAAACTTAATTACATTACCACTCATGCGTAAATTAAGAGGATTAGTTCATTGTTTCAGTCATCAATAAAAACCCATTGTTTGGGTTCTTATGCTTTTCTATGGGATTTCCTGTCAACTTCTGCCGCCAATTCCTTCATAAGAAACCATTTGGATATAAATGTTTGATCCTTCCAAGTTATCGAATGTGCAAACCAAGGTTCATGAAGATCCTTTACGTTTTAAAAGAAAAATATAAACTGCAACATTTTAAGTAAGTAGACATCGAATTCTTTCTTGGAATAGTTAACTATTTTTATAAAAAAAAAATAATAATAAAAAAAATATATGATTTTACTGCGTAATATTGGATGCAAAAATAAAGCCATACACCTCAATATTTGAGAAATGATTTATACAAAAAATAATAAATATACACGACGTTTCGCCGTCGAGAGACAGCCTCTTCAAGTGACTTGAAAAGACTGTCTCTCGACGGCGAAACGTCACGTATATTTATTATTTTTTGTATAAATCATATCTCAAATATTCAGGTGTATGGCTTTATTTTTTTATCTAGCTAACTATTTTATTTTGTAATTTCTGAGTATATATAATACTACTTAAGTAGGGTTAACACTATTCAAGTTGGAAGACAGTATTTTTATATTCATTTAAAAGCATAGATCTGAAGAATTGCCTGCATTTAGTAGATTAGTAAGTCAGAGAAATTCGAAGAAAAAAAGAGAAATAAAACGGACAAAAAAATACGTTTATCAGTTGAAGAGTGTTAATATAAAACACTATGCGTTGTTGCATCAGTAAAGTAATGACGATAACTGAAATATATGTTGAGCTTAGATTTGGGAGATCTAATGACAATATATAGATCCAATAAAAAACATAATGGCATTAGAGCTGTAATCGAAGGTAATTCGATTTTCTGAGAAGCACAAACCTTAAAAATGTATTTTCAGATTTGTAAACAGCAATACATTAAAAGAAATAATTTATGGAGAAGAAGACACTTGTAGTTGTTACACTTGTAGTTGTACACCAAGTAAAATTTTCTTAAAAAAAGGGTGAGACCAAATTATATACTGAATAACATCCTGGTACTGCTGTTTCACGCTAATTTGGCGATCATCAGCTAGGAGCAGTCATCAGTAAACAACGAGGTCTCGGTACTCGGGCCTATATGAGAAAACGTCGGAATCAATAATTTTCTTACTTTCTGAAGTTTCTAAAATTTTATGGAATGTAATAGGATTGAGAACTTTATTCTCAAGTCATTAGTAAACAAGAAAATTATGAAAATTTATACATAAGTAGATGTATGTTACTGGCTGCCGACCACTAGGCTCCAAAGAAATTTAAATAAAGGATACAAAAAAATCTTTAATTTACATTAAATAATGTAAATAAAAAAGACTAACGACTCAGGCTGGGAATTTAAAGATCTTTTAACTATTGTTTATTTTTTAATGTTGTTTCTTTTGGGGGTCCCACTGGTGAGAGCCTCCAACTTTTGTATCTCTCTGAGCCATCATCGTGTGTTTATCTGGCTGATGAGTCCTAAAGAGGACAAAACTGCCGTCACAGATTCCCATCGATGCGAATCCTTTCTTGTCCCTACGTACCTTCCTTTTCTATCTTTTTCATGTTAATCTAGATGTTAAAATCTTTTTTCTCTTACTATTCTACTTCAACAGTTTACTCCTCTAATAGCAAAATATAACGAGCTTGATGGAAATATAACAAGAAAACAAGGCGTAATTCGAATCCAACTGACGAGAGTTAGGAATCTCGAACTGGTCTTGGCTTCCCAAAAGGTACATTCTGAAACGTTTTAATGCTTTTTTTTATTTTGTTAGTTTACTCCTCTGTTTATCTGCTTAAAATACTTTCAGTTTAGACTGAATACGTTTCCTTAATATTCCTGTTCATTGCTTATTTAGATATCCATCTACAGTCGTGATCCCGCTTTTACTATCGCACGTCATACGACCAGACAACTGGGAGTTATGGGGTGCCATTTCGTTTGATAGCCGGACCCCCTTGGTAGTTCTCTGTGGCACCCTCAAAGCAGAGAGGTACTTTTTGCCGAAATTCTACGTGTTTACTTTCGCTGCACCTAGCAAGATAGCGCCCGGCCACACACGGCATGCCTGTCCGTTGATTGTCTTCGTAGTTACGTTACTCTTCCTTGACCAGCCAGATCGCCAGATCTCTCTCCTATTGATCATATTTATAATGTGATGGGGCGTCGCCTGCGACCATCTCGGAATGTCGACTAATTAGCCCGTCACCATCCACCAACTGTACCAATCAGTGCCATGTCGGGTAATAACTTGTATCCAGGCCATATTGACTTGCTCACTTTCTGTGACTCTTTCTGTCCAATAAATCATTCAATTGTTCTGAAATTCTAATCATTTCGTTTTCTGTGTACCTATTGGATAATTCGTTCTTGATGCGTCGATTTTTTTTTGTCAAAGAGTGTATGTGGTAGCTGGCGATCATACGTTTTGATGAATTTTCTCCAAAACTCCAAACTTTCTGCGAACTTAATATTTGCTTAAAATTTTCGGTACAACAAACAGAAAGAACTAAAGATTCTTAGAGTTTTAAGAGAAAACATTTTACCATGAATACTTATTAACTGAAAGCTTCTTCTACCCTTCGTATCGAGTAACGCCTCGTCCACCATCAAGTCAACGATATCTTGGACATCGCGAGTCATTCATTGAACTCAGTTATCAATGTCACAATAAATTAATGCCAGAATCGACAGCGCGGGAAAGTTTATCGTCTCATATCATTCCTGGTTATTTTATTGTGCGAAGATCAAAGCAGACATCTGATATTCATTTGAGAACGTTAATTTTTCAACTGTCAGTTCAGGTCGTGATCTCTTCTGACCACGAAAGCCAGTTCACTGTCTTGTCAAAAGTTCGTTACCACCCCCAAAAGTTAATGTTCTTTTCAAGACCAAATAAAATTACAGGTTTGGACGCGGAAAAGAAAACGATACGGTCTCAACGACTCTCAAAATGTCACCATTGGGTCTAAGAAGGTTTTTAATCAAATAGAATAACTAATAGAGTTACTAGTATATTGTTTTGGTTGAAACATGATGTTTATTTTAGATACTGAATAAATAAATTCACGTCTACACAATATATTGAAGGAATGAATTTCCATTCCTGCAATATATTGTGTATACATATATTATTTATTCAAGAAACAAGGAGTAGGCAATCATAAACTGTATTATATAGAACTGTACTATTTAGTTAAAAAAATACGAAGTTAAAAAAAATAATATAGTATTTTTTAAAAAGAAAGAAAGTAAGTTTTATACTACAGTTTCTGATTGTACGTTACAACTTTCTTTTTCCATAAACTTCATATTATTCTCGTAGTTACTTATTACAAAACTTTACACTTTGTAGATGTTAACCCTCACTTCGAGGCGACATTTAAGTATACAAGAATCAAATACCTATTCCAATTTTTTTCTGCAGGCGAATTGCTGAAAAGCATCACATACATTCCTTCCACCTTATAAAATTTCCTATCTTTTTGATAGGTGGAAAAAAATTAAATGAAATTTTATACAATTAAAAATAGACAATAGATTAATATTCACTGACAGAAAAAAATATAAACAGAATGCTGTAAATCCACGGATGACATAACGGCTGTAAAGCGGTGAATTGGGACTATTCTGTTTGTGGCTTAAATAAAGTAGTAAGATCCCCTTATGAAACAAGAAATGAAATATTTAGTTATTTTCGTTTCCATATGTCTTACCTCCAATGGCTGATAAGATCGATTTCTTTTTACCTACTACGTAAGATATGGTCCCACAAAATTTATCTTATCTTTTTAGATTACTTATGGATAGCATATGGATATTAGCTTATGGACATTAGCTTATGGATAATCACTCTCCATCATTGTTGTCTTTGAAGTCAATTGTTATTTTCTTCATTCTATACTTTTCATTTTATACTTCAAAACGTTAATGTAACGGTCATACGTATTTTTACGTACTTTGTAAGCAGGATCTTGCAAGAATAATGTTGAAGCTACTCTATATCTGTCTCGGTCACATTATAAAATTTCATCAAAAAATCAACCATTTATGAGTATCTCGATTCAAATTGGTCTAATATTTCTCTACTGCTTCTTATCAGCCTATTTTCCAAGGAAAGCAAGGAAGTTTTCCTCATCAAGGCAATCACTGTTTGTCATCCCTCAATTATGTTTGAACCGTTGAATAGATCTGATAAGGGTATTTAAAGCTGATATATGAACTAGTTTTTATATCTGAAATCTCTTCTAATAGGTCATTATCGAAAAATTAGTGCAAGAATGTAAAAAAAAACAAAAAAAAAAAAAACAACCCAAACATTTGAATCTAATCACCTGAAAAGGATGGACAGATTCTCCATCAAAACTGGAAATATATTAATTTTTAACGGCTTTGTGTTAAATTATTCGTTAATAAAATAGTTTGCTTGAATTAAATAGATGTCATAATACGAAAATAAATTTTGCATGAATTTTGGGAATTAGGCTTATAAGGTATTGGAATGAATGAATCAAACTGTATACAGTCCCTGGATCTATTAACTTGATAATATTGATAGAGATTATCCATTACGGGCCTATTCTCGAGGTATTCTCGAGGTATTTAAGTGAAACTTATTGTGGTACTTTCACAAAGCCGTCTCCACAGCATACTTGGAAGAACGTAATTTCAGCAGCGAAGAAAAAAAAGGAATCCTCTTTTTGGAGAGGGTGGATCATATTTGTTGAACCGCTGACATTTCTTTGTTAGGACGAAAAGAACTCCAGTCCATTCAGAGCCGATCTCATCCCATTTATTTTGTTGTCACTTGAGGACGAAGGAACATGGACTCCCCCTAGAGACATTTTGTTCGTCAACAAAAACGTCTTATCTGTGGATTATCATCTGATATCCCAACGATCTCGTAGCACCCAGCTTTTAAAGCAGATGTTTCACGATAAGTGATGATTCGACCTGTGAGTAATCAATACCCCAAGTTTAATTTGTGAGAGAAGCCATTTTCAGTTAATTCCGTGTTTATAGAGAACAAAAAAAAAATTGATGGTTATTTTACATTTTCAAATAACTGAGTTTCTGAATGCAAAAAGGAAAAAAAATATAGTTGGCATACCAGCTTTCGAATGTTTGTATAGTGAGATTCAAATTAGTACAGTAGAACCTTATAACGGACCCTACATAACGGACGTCGCTTATAATGGACAGTTTTTAAAAAAAATTGTCAGCCTACAATTAAGGTGAGCGAATGGACCACTTGAGGTTTACGCCCTTATCGACGTCATGTATGACGTGTAAGCACATGCGGCGAGAGCTTGTGGGATAAACAAACATATAACTTTGGGTGAATTATTAAAAAATCGTCGATTTTTGATATTTCAAGACGGATGGTTCAGTACTATGCAGATACTCAATAATTCTGTAAAAACGCTTGGAATATACTTTTTTAATATAATATTTCCTCTATATCTACACCGGTTAAAATAAAGCACATGGCTTTGCTTATCCCACATGCGAAGCAGTAGCGTGGTGGGATATGTTGTAACTACGAAGCCCCGCCTATCCTCAAGTGGTCCATTAAATTATATCCTTCTTTGAAAATATATTGCTGTCGTCTTCTTCAATAGGCGATAATCAACTCTACATCCAATCTGAAAATTTTGGAAGGCTTACAATCGTTGCATCCAAATCAAATCTTTTAATTCAGCCTCTATATATACTAGGGTTAAAACGAAGCACATGGCTTTGTTTATCCCACAAGCCAAAAAGTAGACTGGTGGGATATTTTGGAACTACGAATCCCCGCCTATCCTCAAGTGGTCCATTGAAAGACCATTTGAATTTTGTTATTCAATATGTTGAACAATCGGCAAATGAAAATGTGTTTGCATATTATGAACACTTACGTCAGTTATGAACTGAAGAAATAAGCAGCAAACAAACCTAGCAGAAAATAAATTATTTTTTCAAACCAATGAATGTAAGCAATCAACATGAACCTGGACCTTCTTGTTCTAATGCAGTGTATACGTACACATCTTTTTCAATTCAACTTGCTATACTGAAGGCTGTCTTTTATTTGATATATAATAAACACTTTTTATAGCTAACTATTGTACTTTTATTGATGTACACCATGCTGCATTACACCGCTATAAGAATTATTTGTTATAAACCGGACTTTCATTAAAATGGACAACCTTCAGCCCCTATTAGTCTGTTATAATGAGGTTCTACTGTACTTCTATTTGATTTCAAACTTTTTAGAGACTTCGTAGTTCGGAGCTATTAGAATTACGTGGGTATGTGTCTGTATGTCACCGGAAGTCAGATTCCCGTGAGGCATATCCCTTTAGATTTCCTCTTGGTCTGGAGTTTGGAGGGAAAATTCGACTTCAGGTCCCTGCAACTTCCAGTTTATCTAGCTATTGATCATGCTCGGAAAATAACATTAATTAGACAAAATTGAGTTCTATCGACACTGAAGCGATTAAGCTAAGATACTATTATGATAATCTCGATTGAATGTGATCACTGGTCACTCACTCAGTCTGCAGAATGAAGTATAGACACACTAAGCAAAATTAACACCGGCAACGCACGAAATTATACTTGACTCTTGAATTTCAACAGCTCCAATAAATATGTTCTGCGCGCCAATCCGTAATTTTTAACAACACAAGCGTTTGATAGATTGCAAACCGTATAAGGGCGTCACTTGGTGTTTTAATAAAACTGTAAACTGACTTTCATTCTAATCCAAAGTAATTTTAAGGGACAGTACCGAACATTTGGAAAATCTATAACAGATTGTATAGCTACCAAAGCTGATATCAATAAGGATAAATCAAAATTATTTATGTATACCCGACAACAATGAGGGGATCAACATACGACAGTTTATACAAGATATTGGTACCAGCATGAAAGTTTATAGCAAGGACAGCGGAATATGCGCGAGAATATCTTTTCAATCAAAACTAACTGAATGGTAATAGAAATAAACAAAACAAGAAAATAGAAAAATCCGTTACTCGAATAGTATTGTTTTTTTTTTAAACTTCGTTCCAATTCAATTAAAATTTCCAAAATTTAAAAAAATAATAATAAGAGAATAAAACCGATAATTCTTGATACTCTTAGTACAACGATGCTCTGGAATGACATCGCCAGGATTTCATATATAATGTTAATGGTTGCTTGTGTATTTTTTTTTTGTTCTTTGAAATAATTAAAGATCACAACATTACTATTTATAATCAAATCAATATATGTGAGGTGTGTGAGAGCATTTGTTTGCTTACTCTTTTGAATAGTAAACATACTATCTTGAAGATTTTGAGGCATACTAATGGATAAGAATCTATCGTGGGGATTAAAAAAAATCATTCTTTTGAATCCTTTTTTTCTTTTAAAAAAAATTTGATATGGTGGCGAGATGAAATCATATTAATATGGATATTGTCTAAACTCCAATTATTCATTGCAGTTCATAATTATTCGTAATTATTCATTGGATGTGAAGTTATATATAACTATACAACCAGAAAAAACATTCAATAGTGCTCGAGACGTTTTCTTCGTCTCAAATAAAATTAAAATCAAATAAAGAAAAATGTCTCTCACGAATAGCTTCAATTCAGATAATTAGAAAATTAGAAAGATTAAAAAAAAAATGAAAACACAATCACAGTACAACTAACATATTGTCTCCTCATTTGAAGACGAAGACTCCTAAGATCAGCAGCCAAACGAACGAAATGGAAGTAAAGGAAAAGAGTTCTCGCATTGCCTTAATCTCACGAAAGTAACTTGATACCCAATTAATAGCGAACTCATCTAGTACAGAAATATCTACGGAAAAGCTTCCAACCTTTGTAGGGGATTGAACAGCTTCTCCAATCCACACAGAACGAAACAATCCAATTAAGGAGCTAATTAAATAGATTTAACTCAACAACAAAAGCCAGTCCTTGCAAATCTCATAAAATTGTGTCTGCAATTGAAGAGTTAAAAACCAGAGTGAACTAATCCTTCTGAATAATTTTTTCAGATACTGAGCACTTGTTAAAACTTGTACAAAAATCTGGACTGCACATAACCTTTTTTTGTTGTTGTTGCTATTCTGGGGATAACAGGGAGCTTAGTCCATTTTACCTTTTTTAATACAACAGGTTAGTCGAAACAACTTGAAATCACGGGAGTTGAGAATTAGTCCACTCTTCCTCTTACCGCCTCGATTGTAGATGATTATGGAAACTGTAGATAAATAATAAATTGGAGAAAATGGAAATATGTTTATTATGACGAAAAGACGTGAATGAATCAAAAGAAGTGAAAGATCTATTCAGCAGATGTTAGCAGTGTTTTACATTAGCAATGAGTCTTCAGTTGACAACGTCTTCAGACAAGATATAATTTGATGGCTTTCAGCAAGAGTCATGTTTTATTTTCAAGTGATAAGTATCCTGATTAACAGCAGAGATTTATTTACTGAGACACGTACCGAAGACAAAAGATACTTTAAGTAAAGCTGTTTTATTTACAAACTATGGTTCCAAAATGTTCCAAAATATATTCCAGAAGAAGATGGATTTAATAATTAAGATGAGAAACATTGTTAGCAAACCCTGTTACTAGGACTAATCAGTTGTAAGTAGTTAATACAATGTATTTACCGAGATGTTAACTTGTAATTAATTAAGTGAAAGCTAATGAGTTCAAGTGTAATTTATTTTTGCAGAATATGCATCGTAATATTTATTTAATTTAAATTAATTGACTTGGAAAATGCTTATTTTATATTTTCATAGTCCATGAAACATTGAATTCTTTGAGTGATATCTATTACTAATTTTGTTGAAGAAAAATAAATAAAATATATTTCATAAATTTACATAAAAAATATCCTTCAGTTCATTAACACTCACTTAAAAATTAAGGTACAATTCACCAAGAAATCACATTTCTTACTTCCCTCTGTAAAGCAGATTTCTTGACTTGTACTTGACTTGTGTTGTGCTAAGATTATCACAGTTTCCATGTCATTCTTCTGAGGACCAGCAAGCCAAATTTCAATCCTTTTATAAAATTTGTCTTCACAAACTTCGAATACGGAAATCACTTAAATGTTCTAAATATTTGGAAAGATATAGAAACGAATAACTACTTGATATAATTTACTTCATTTCAACAAACATAGCCCTAAGTTTAGTGGTGAAGTAGGTACTGAATTAAAAGCTTAAAGATCTGAGATTTATTTATTTTGCAGTCAGACACTTGATTTTTTGCCACCGAAGTTCCTAAATATTTTTCATGTTACTCCAAGAAGCGCTGTCATTCTAATAAAGTTTACGCGAATATCAATCATACTATTAATAGGCAAAAACGGATGTATGTTTGTCATCAAAGTGTAGAGAGCGGTGAGAGTCGGAGAGATTTTTAATTTTAACAATATACTAACAAATGTCTTTTTGAAAAATTAGTTGATTTAATTAATGTTGGTGAAATAATTCCTACACCCCTATAAGGCATTGTGGGGCACTCTCTCATAGGCTCAATTTGGAGGAGCCTATTATTTTAGGGCAGGAGGTTAACTTATTTCACTAGAAGGGACAGGAAAGCATGTTGATATTAAAAAATCAAGAATCGTGTAACGATGGTCTTTCGGTCAGTGCTGTGGCGCTATATAATTGCCAAAGCACAAGTTCAGCAAATAAATATAGGAAGAATTCCAATATTGGTTAAGGTCAATGTTATTTTTATACCTTTGAAAATTTTTTATAATTAATTAATTTATTTTCAAAAATGTGGTATTTGTTTTACTTTCGTGAATATTTCACGGATTGCAATTAGTTTTAACATATTTTCCTAGTTGTGTATTTATATTATCATCTAATAACTTTTGAACTGGTGATGGATCTTGTTAATTCTTCATATGTAAGGACTGAAATACTTATGTATTTGAAGTCATTTTCAAGAAGAGAACCCTTGTCGAAAAATGATCAGGAGAAGACAACAATAAAACTTCATTAAAAAAAAAATTGCAATTTAAACAAAGTATTTCTACCTTAAGTCTATTAAGACTTCATTGTTTAAAACAATAAATTTAAATTCCCTTTTAGATTATCCAAAAATTGGAGCGCCTTTCCTTTTTAAGTTAATGTGTTACTTTTATACTAATATTCATTGTTGTTGCTGGCTTTCCTATAAATTTTAGATTCATAAAAATATCAGAATGAATTGAAAAATATTGAAGATTATCCTAAGTTCCAATTCAACGCTACTATTTGTAATACACGCACATTCTCACATTTTTTCGGAAAAATGCTTAAATTACTTTAAATACGTTGCTTGGGAAGATGTATCAATATATGCATATCTGTTTTCATTCTTTTTCCTGTAACAATTCTATCACCATTGCTGTTCTATCTTCACGAATATCAAAGTGAAATTATTTTAATATCTTACAAAATTTAAATATCTGAAAATTGCTTTCATTACTTTTCCATTATAAAGACAACTTCAATGAATTCAATATATTATAATCAAGATAGGCAGCAGATAAATTTAAAATAACACAACCGCTTTTGGGCAGCCATTAATCAATTCACTGCAGGGAGACTATCAGTGATAAGGGCTTTAAAATATCAGTAATCAAAAATACTTAATTTCCAACATAAATATTTCAACTTGCGAACACTAGGAAGAAATATTTCGAGAAATTTGACTTTTTAAGCTGCTTTATATTATTATAAACAGCACTAACTACTTGATTCAATTTAACCTTAACCACTTTCAATAATAACCACATATAACCATGTTGCCTATACACATTTCTTCTGTAACTGCTTGAAAGCATAACTCGGACACAGATTTTCTTAAATGACGGTAATTTGAAAAATTAAGTAATATCGAAGCTTTAACAACTTAATCCAAAAGTTTACTTTATTTCATGAGGGTGCTAAAAAGATTGGAAGAATCAAGGAATCCAGACAACAAGATATTATATGTTCACTTATTGGATGGACGGACGAAATTAAAAAAAAAAACAAGCAAACAAGGTAGGGATAACGATTAGTAAATCAATCACAATGTTTCGCGACGGTTTCGGATACATAATTTATATTGAATTATTGCTTTAACTTCCTTATGTGATTGTTGCGAATGAAAAAGTCGTAATTGTTGCGATTGTTGTGATTGTTGCTAATGATAATGTAATGATATTTTAATGATACTTGTCCACAGACAGACGGACAAAGTGGGATTATAATTGATGGACTTCTGTGCAAGAATACAATTGACGACGAAAAGAACTGAAATATAAAATTGATACTTAACTGCAAGGATTAAGATGGTGCAGAGAAAGATTTGTTTATAAAAGATGCCTTGCTGAAGATGTCTGTCGCTTGTCTGCAAAACCCCCGCTTTATCCAGCCTAACAATCTACTCTTGCGAATAGATTTTGCATTCATGTCTGCAATGAAGAGAGTAGTTACATTGCTGAAAAGCTTAATCGTATGGATTCCTTCGGAGAAATTTGCGCCTGAAGTAGAGCAATATCAGCGAAAAAGAAAAGTACTTACCCATTTTTTTATCCATTGGGATCCATTTCTTTATAATCGACTTCTGGTATTTTCTTTTCATCTATTTTCTGTTGTTTGTTTTTTTAAAGTAGTTGTCGTTATGATGCCGCTAGTGATTTCGAATGGAAAGTATTTTTTTCCGTTATATTTCCAAACTAAACATCCAAGAAACGATCCTACCTCAATTAACCTAACCTAGTGCTAATTAAAAGGGTTTTTTCCGAAACGATATGAGATAATAAGTTCAAATACTCCTGTATCATAAATCTTTAAATTACACAAGAAATAATACTTTCCTTCAAAAACTCATACCCGATATTTCGTCCTAATTTAACATTACGGACTTTCTCATGGTTTTAAATACAAATGAAAAGAAGAAAATAAAACGTCTAGACAACTGAAAAAAATCAATAGTTAAGATGTAGATTTTTTGGTTCATTCAGAAACTTCATCTTTATGTCATAAATTGAAAGCAGCTTAATTATGTTATTCATCATTTTTTTATCGTATGTTTACCAAACTAATCCGAAAAATCTGAGTTGATGAACGCTATCATTAAGTGAAAAGGAAAGCAATTCTAACCAAAACAACAAACAGCAAAAAAGAAAAGCCTTTGGAACAAAAAAAACAACACCTGGTAAATCAGACCATTTTACCTCAGCCATTAATGATTGTCTTTTTCTGAGAATCCCAGGAGATTGGCTTGATAGATGAAGAGAAGAGTCCCTGGTGTTGCCGTGAGAACAGCAGCTAATCGCAGGTAAATGAAGCGGGAATGCCCAAGAGACTTTCACCTTATCATCTGAAAGGGAAAAATGTACGTTTTATTGTTCCTTGAGCGGTACAATCGGCGTTTGGATGGTTAGTAAATATCGGGGATTCGTATTTGCTGATTTGCTGCAGTGGCAATAACTCCGGACAAGAGGAGCGCCCTTGTACAATGCAGCTGTGGATAATGGCTCGCAGTCAGAACCAAATCCCGTTAGCGCCAGAGTGGCTCTGTGAACAGAGAAAAAGACGGATCCTGGAAATGAAAAGGGGAGGAGGATTCCTGGGCTGTAATTACGAAAAGCTTTTCTTTTTGCGAGATGTTTCTTCCTCCACCCCTCACGAAATGGCTTTACTATCAGTCGCTGTAAAGCAAGAAGAAAAATCACTGGCTTAGGTCTCTTCCTTGAATCAATTTCCTGTCGTAAAGGCTTCGCTGAGACAAACCATACATTTCTTTCTGTAAATCCAGAGGCAAGAACAAAGTGTCTGTGTACAACAAAACTTTCTTTTAGCACTTCTTTACTTTGATTCGCTTAAGCTGCGATTTTTACAAACGATTTCCTTTATCTAGTGAGACGCAGTATTTTTCCTAATTATTGTGTATTGAATTTTCTTTTTTTTTATTCTCCTCAAGTGGCTTCTTTAATCTTTCACGAACGACTACCTTCTAGTTGTTCTGCAAACAGTAGGTTCGTGATCTCAGAAAGAAGGAGAATTTGAAATGACGAAAAAGACTTTACAGCCAACAAAAATAAAACTTTATAAAAGAAAAATTTGAAAATACACAAACAGAATTAACGGTTACCAGTAGAATTTGAATGTACAATAGATTACTAAAAATATATAAGGATAAGTAGAATAAATGGATAAATAAAAATCAATACAATTATAAAAATCATTAAATATATTTTGCTGAGTTGGTATTAAATCCATAATTTCCTGAAGTTTCAATTTAATAATAAGCAGGACTATCTTTAATTAAGAAGGGGGTGGATTATATTTCCATACCAATATATATCCTTCAACAATATTGAAGTTTAACGTGCGTGCAACAACATAAGAAAGAAAAATAAGAATAAAACGCACAAAACTAAGAGTTTACTGATTTGTTTTTGGAAATTGGATACCGGGAACCCAAGATGGACCATTTCTGGTTTCCTGACCTTCATCAGTTGAGTCCGCCCAGTATCTTATCTCAGTGAACTCGAGAAACATATAAATAGAACAAAAGTAAACATCAAAACGGCCCTCCAATTAAAAAAACATCAAAACCTAAATAAAGAATAAAAAGGGCCAATGAATTAATCCCCGCTAAGACCCGTTTAGCATATAAGAGATTAATTATAAAATAAGAAATATGTAATGCATAAGATTAACGTGCATGCAACAACATAAAAAAGAAAAATAAGAATAAACGCACAAAACTAAGAGTTCACTGATCTGTTTTAAGATACTGGGCGGACCCAACTGACGAAGGTCAGGAAACCAGAAAATGGTCCATCTTGGGTTCCCGGTATCGCAATTTCCAAAAACAGATCAGTGAACTCTTAGTTTTCTGCGTTTTATTCTTATTTTTCTTTATGTTGTTGCACGCACGTTAATTTTAGGCATTATATATTTCTTATTTTATAATTAATCTCTTATATGCTAAGCGGGTCTTAGCGGGGATTAATTCATTGGCCCTTTTTATTCTTTATTTAGGTTTTGATATTTGTTTTAATTGGAGGGCCATTTTGATGTTTACTTTTGTTCTATTTATATGTTTCTCGAGTTTACTGAGAAGTTAAGATACTGGGCGGACCCAACTGACGAAGGTCAGGAAACCAGAAATGGTCCATCTTGGGTTTCCGGTATCGCAATTTCCAAAAACAGATCAGTGAACTCTTAGTTTTGTGCGTTTTATTCTTATTTTTCTTTCTTATATCGAAGTTTATCTTCCAGATTTTGGTATTTAAACTCATTATTATATTAAGATTGCCTAAAAAGCTTAAATAGTAGTTACTTCTGTAATAATAATAAGCGTTTATCGTGAGTTTGTAATTACCTAAATGGGACAGAAAGAGTCATGAAGTTATAAACCACGGCTTTTAAATAATTTTTCAAAATAGTTATTTTTAGTTCCAAATTACATTAAAGCTAACAGATTCTTAAAACTATTTCTAACAAAGCTTTTCATCTTTTAAAAGTTATAATGTGAACAGTTATTTATCGAAGCAATACAGTGGAAATCTGTATATGAAGACATATATACAGGGCGGACCAGAAAAGTGTTCCCTAGATTTTTCATTATTTAGGAAATGATGAAGAGTTTTATGACAGATTCTAAACGAAACCATGTGTGCTAATGATTTCTTTACTGTTATGCATTAAATAGTCCTTTTAATTTTTGGATTTAAAAGAATATTGATGTACCTTAAGTTTGTCTCAGATTTTTATAGACCATTGTATATGACTAACAATTGATTCGTGTGTGATTTCTTTCCATTGTTTTGTCACCGTAACAATGGAGTTTACTTATTGGCTATTACAGCGACGTTACTGTCACTTCAACCAATGTGGTCTCCGTAAATAACAGAGCGATAACAAATTTAACACAAAGAATAATACATAGTCGTAAAGAAAAATTTAACGTGCTGTGAAATTTGTTTAAGGAATATAAGAAAAGAAAATGAGAAACAGCACCTGAACAAAAAGGAAATTGCCTTTCTGATTTGGTTTAGGGAAGGCGAGGGTTGGGCTGATGAGTCCGTAGAAGGACGAAACGGCCGTCCCCAACTCCTTCCCGAAATCTAAAATCAGAAAGGCAATTTCCTCTTTGTTCAGGTGCTGTTTCTCATTTTCTTTTCTTATATTCCTTAAATAATACATAGTCGTTGTATTTGTCCATACATAAGAGAAGGCTGGATTTTTTTTTATTTATTATTTAGCTCTATAAATAGTTTTCTTAAATATTTATAATGAAGAACTTTCATTAACATACAAACAAATAAAAAATTCTTATCTGATTAACTTGGAAGTTAGATCTAGTGTTTGAGAATCAGTCGAGTGGGTGTGTAAAAGTTTAATTCCTCCTCCAGTGCAATTTTCTGGCTGATCTTGGAAAAGGATCATTCTAGAACGCATACCAATGAATTGGATTTAATTATTTATCGTCTTTCAGTGGTACCTCGTGAAGGAGTAATTGTTTGTGACAAACGGGCCTACTTCCTTCTTACCGCTCTCGATTATTAATTCAGCTTGGGTGAACGGGAGGTCTATTGTCCAGGGCTGATAATTACGATTACGTCTTCGCTCGAGGCTCTTAAGTTCATTGGTAGGTCGATCATGTAGCTAAGTCCCTCAGGAACAAGAAGGGTTAGGACTTATGAAAGAAGGACAGTTGTGTGGTTACGGAGAAGAGAGAAGGATTCTGGCAAAATGTGAGACCATTTTTTTTTTCCCCCAGCGGTCTGATTGGGATGCAGGAGGCAACGGCTTTTCCCCAAATGGTTTTTGTGTTGTTAGGAGAGAGGAGGAAGGGACTGGCAGCGAGGAGAGTTTTCATATCGATAATCAAAGGCCGGAGACACTTCGTTTCTCAGATTCGCCGCCACGCTTTCACTCATTCATTTACATTGCAGTGGAATTCCCAATTCGGGGTAAAGCGGAGGAATACAAGGCCTCCGAGACGAATTACGGAGTCCAACGGCGCTGCGTGACGTCACTATCTCGATAAGGAATCAGCCAGAGGAAAATGAAACCCGTAGCGAGACGACAGAGAAGAAGGGGGACTTGATAAACGGAAATCACATAGCAGAAAAACGAAAAAGTTCGAAGTCTATTACCGAAAATTTCGGAAATCCTTTTGCGGATCTAGAAACTTTTTTCCCGATAGATAAAAATGAAGGGAAAAAAATGATAAGTTTCCCATAAATTCTCCTATCACTGTCTGGAAAAAAAATACGGAGGGGGAAAAATTTTCACTTTCTATTCAGATTTCCACATTAAATTCAGAACTGAGATGCAATAATTTCTAAGGAAGTATCTTAATTGAAAAAAAAAATTCCATTTTATACATTACTTATAAAAATTAATTAAATTTATTCGGAAAAAAATTGCAGACTTCTTGTTAGATTTCAGTTATCTGCGGATTGCTCCGGAAAGGCCGGAAGAAATTTCGGTTGAAGATTTGTGCTTTTAACCGGAAAAAAGATCATAAACGAGAGAGAGATATTCTAAAATTAATAGTATATCTTTGCTGAGTTGTAATTTCCAAAATTTGCTGAAAATTCGAATTTCTTAACTTTTTTTTTGCAGATGTGTTTATCCACGAATAATACTTTCAACTACGGTGGCCTGCATTTCACACATGTCTCATCTCTGGACGAATCTTCCTGAAACTTTGTATGCGTATTTAAGGACAAGGGACGATGTAACTTTTATATTTGTTGTGAAATTCGTCTAATCTTCTAAAATTCTTGCAAATAGCTTAGTAAGGCAAACGAAAAATACTGGCCATGGTGCTGAAAAGAAACGTCACGATTACAGACCTATTGTGAGATATGCTGATATAACTGCGCATGCACAACAGGAGGTTTTTGTAGTAGAGTATTATTGTACAACAATTATCTATTATTATGCAAAGCGCCAAAAATTTAAAGCGTTAAAAAAGATGCATCACGCTCCACCAGGCCATCTAGCGACGATGAAGACGAATCAACCGAATGAAATTCATCAAATCAGTTGTGCAGATGTCCCTTCTTAACAACCCCTAATCCGCCGAATGATCTTCTTGAAACTAGATATGCATATTCGAGGACAATATTTATATTTGAATCTTTTCCGAAAAGGTCCAGATCAACAAATTTGCACGAAAAAATCTAAAAAATGGATTTCTATTCTATGTCTGTTAATATTTCATTACGTTAAAGAATGAATATTAAATCCTTAATCCTTTCCGAGTTGTTATGATAAAAAATTATTTAATTTTTACTATTCAGTTATATAATGCGAATTGACTTAATTGAAAATGGCAATTCATACTGCTATCTATCGATCTATATAATAGAAAAGTTTATTTTTTTTACTGGCCCTATCTCCTACGAAATCATAAAGCGGCAAATGTTAAAGTATAGTATTGATGATGCTCAAATTTTCATTTTTATCTTCGTGGGTCAACCGGTAGTCACGTGATTTTCGATCAAACTTGAGGTCTCCGCGCTCACAGGTTGTGAGAAAGCGGTCGTGGTCACAGTTGGTGAGAAAATTATCTCCGAATCCAACATCACATTATCACAGGTTTGCTAGTGTATTATAGTTGAAATAGAAATGTAGACTTTACGTGTTTGTCGTTTTTTCGACATTAAAAAAATAAAGAAAAATTTTAAGGAATAATACTTTACGGAAAGTAGGCTTTATATTTTTTTCGAACCTATTATTTGAGGCTTTTCAACGAAGGCTTTATAATCTTACTTTTCAACGACCTTTGTTTGCACAGTTAATAGAGAAGGCCTATGTAAATTTAAATCAACGAACATTAGTAACCCACAAAAACCATGTTAAGACAAGGGGTACTAATCCTTTATTTAACAGGGGTTAACCTCTGACAGCGGAAAATTCATTTCCCGATGTTCATCAATGTCTACGGTCGAAACGTTGGTGTGTTATCTCCAATAGTAGCCTTAGTCAAACCACAACGAATTTATAAATAAATATCCACTGATTACACTGCAAAAAACTCAGTATTCAATGCAAGTTAGAACGTACTATATTTTTAAATACTGTACTGAGAATTACAAATTGACATGAGTTATATAAAATATCAATAATTGACTGTTAATTTTAATGCATCAACCAATTTCCAAAAATTAGATGGTAAATATATATATCGTCTACAGTTAAATTGTGAAGTACCTTCTCTTTTCTATAATGATATAGAAGAAAAGAAAATAGATCCTGACAGTGAATAGCTGAATTATTCTTCGTCACTGTACAAAGACATACACTCTGCTAACTGAAAAATATTTATGATAACTGAATAAATATTTTTGTCAGTTAGCAAAATATTTATTTACTTTTCACAGGGATCAGCTTTACTCTATTTCTGTTCTAGTAATAGAAGAATTTAATTCTAAGAAAAATAAAACTGCTGAGACATCAACATGTCAATACATGTGATTTGAAATAGCAAAATAGTTACACCGATACAGTTCCTTCATTTGAATCCTTCCAACAGCAGCAAATTTTATTTGGCGAAACGTTTTGAAGTACATAGCGTATTCTGGTATTGAGCGTAATCCTGATTAAAGTCAATTTTCGTTTTACAATTTTTTTACACATTCTAGAATGGCTTAATAGCTACACTGAACAGAAAATATCATAAATAACAGAAAATACATTCGAAAACATTTCTGATAGGATTTTGGATATAATGAAATCTTGCTTATATCAGATTTGTACAGAATAAATCTCGTAATTACTTCTTAAAATGAAATTAAATAAACAAAAAAGTTAATGCCCCTTCCAGCATAAGGATTTAAAAAAAAAAAAAAAAGATTCATTTCTATACTTTGAGTTTTATTTTTATTAATTCATGGGACTCATGGACAGCTGTTTTGAGTTTTTTTTAAAAAAAATGAATAATTTGCTCAAAAGATCTAATTAAATTCGTGCAAGATACAGACAATGTATTTCTTTTATTATTAATTCTGTCTAGTTGAGATGTTATCTTATGCCTAACCTACAACTTGGCGCAGCTTAGTCACAGCTGCTTTTGCGCCATTAAACTCCAACCAACCAACCAACCTACAACTGCCAAAGAGCTTATTTGCTGATTCTGTTACTTCCAAAGTACTTTTTTTTTTTACTTTCAATTTTGCTTAATAATTCTTTCGTATTATTCGAATAACTACAATTCCTCAATCTGAACAAAACTCATCTCGGCACAGTTGTCCGAAGTCCAATTAATAAAAAAATAAGCTTTGGGAGCAGAAATACTCATTTCTTTAGATATTAAATCAGAAAACAGGGAACACACCTGAAGGAAAGTGCTAAAGGGAATACAGAGAGAGAGAGAGACAGAATATTTTTAAGATTGAATGGTAAACAGTCCATTTTTGGGTTCGGTAGCCCAGTAGTTTAGGCGCTAGACTAGAGGGATCAGTTTCAATTCCGGACGATGGTCGGGGATTTTTCCACGGTTGTATTCCACTAGACTGACCCTAGGGTTCACTCTGCCCTCTATCAAATGAGTACCTGGGTTTCTTATTGAAGGGTTAAAGGCGGGCGGGCGATGGAATGACCTTAACTAGTGCTGTTGATCGTGTATGGTTATATCCCTTCTCATCATGGTCGACACTCGAACACTTTTACCTTTTGAAATATTCCAAATCACGATATATTTTATAGCAAGTTTTCTAATAGCACAACAAGGCTTATTAAAGCATTCAGTCTGTGTATGTGTAAATGTCATTCTCTAATAAAGTTTCAAGCGATGCCTGGATCTTCTTGAAACTTGGTATGCATAGTTAGAGGATTCGAGATGATCTAACTTCATAGTTGAAGTCAATTCCAAATGGTTCTTTGTCAAAAATTAGCGCGAGAACAAAACTTCCCATAGAAAGGCAGTGCTAAAACAATGAATATCTATCCATTTGTTAATATCGTAACAATGGAAAGCAATCTTTAACTAATCCACTTTGCATGGATTTGACAAATTAATCCTATTTTGGCAAGAAAGCAGGGCTTTGAGTAGACGCTGTTAAGATCCCTTCCGAAAATTTGCATAATAACTATTATCTATGTATATAAGATTGAAGGTATTTAAGCGACTAAAGCTACGCTGTAGGGTTATTAGAAATTAAAAATTTTTGGTTTAGGTTTATTAATTGCACTTTTGTTGTGACCTTTCTTATGGCTTTCCCAAGTTTTTAAAACAAATAATTCTTCTAAAATTTACAGTTTTAAGTGTTAAAATATGATTGTGTACTTCTGTATGGGGTTTCTACGAGGACATTCAAACTTTCGTATATCTAGCTAATGTAGATTTTTAATAAAACGGTTCACAAAATAATGATCTAGTTGGGAATGAACAGACTCGCTTCGCTTGTCTCAATAATGCGGATTTAACTCACTTTTTTTTTCAGAAAATGAAAATTTTACTCTTTGTATTCAGCAAGTATTAGAACTTAAATATAAATTCATGGTTCTTCTTTTACTTCCACAATTTTAAGAGAAAAGCACACACAGACCTATAGAAGAAGAAAACAGATGAAACATTATAAGGAAAGTATGCTTTAAGTTCTTTGGAACATCTAGTTATGAATTTAAATTCAAGGTGTTTTAGATTGTTGTGTTTTTAAAGTTGACTATACATGAAATTTTGGTATTTCCTTCGACAAGTCTAGATTTGTCTTAATGAAAGAATAAGGGTTTTGTAACGGCATAACTAAGATGTAGCCTTAACTCTAGGAAATTCACATTTAGGTGAAGCTGGAATTTTGGAAATCCTGACACAGTGGACAATGCGTTTAGGAAGAAGAATGAAACTTGTTCACTTGTATGACAGCATTCAACATGTTTTGAAAAATATCTTTGGAAAACTGAGAAGTCCTTTTCAATCCTTACTGCTTTGTTTAGCTGTGCAAGTGATTAGCTGTCAAAAAGAGGGAATACTTTGTAGACATCTGATAATAGCTGGACTGTTCTTAATGGAACGAGCAAGCGCATTATTCAAACGTGGATGCTTTGTTCTTGAAAATGGTTTCCAAACTGTCCATTTCAGAATTCAAAAAGCTCATTCTAACTTCATACATTGATATATTTTGGGCAATGCATTTATCTACTTGGATATTACAGGACCATTAATTATCTTAATATCAATAAAATGTATAGCAGCAAAAAAAAATGTTCATTGTTAATACAGAAAACAATGATTCCGAAAAATTAGTAAGCCACCTTACAAGAACATGGTGAAACCCTTAACTACTACATAATGTAAAGCTAAAAAGATCTTATTAGATTTTTAATAAGATTTAAGTAGTAAGTACGACAGAAAGTCCTACGAAGCAGCTTAAAGTCTATAAGTTAGGTAAGTAAATTAAAAGAATATGTTCTTCATGAGACTAGTCAAGTACGAATAAATTTCAATACTTTAAATTACGTTAGATACTATGTAATTAAATTTATTTTTAGGGAAACTGAAAAAAAATATTTAAGTTAATACATGATCTTAAGCAAACTTAAGTTTTGAGCAAATTCGTTAAAATTAGGAGAAATTAACGCAAAAATTAACTATATGAAATATTAGTAAGTTTTGAAAAAAATCGATATTATAAAAATTAAATGTATAAAATAAACACGAGAAAGAATTACGTGTATAAAATAATTTATATTATATTAGTATATAAAAAAATGAAACAGATATGGTTTATACGTAATGATGTATGTCTAAAAATAAGCATTTATTATAAATGTTCTTTAAACACTTGTGTGTGTTTGTATGTGTATATTTGTGTATCTGTCCTAGTAATTTTTGAACCCCTGGATGCATCTTCTTGAAACTTGGTATATGCATTTGAGGACTAGAGATGATCTAACTTTTATATTTGAAATCTTTCTAAGTGGGTCAAGCTCGAGAAATTAGCTCGAGAAGGCGACAAAAATTCCCATAGAAAAACACTGGAATCTAATAAAGGATTCGAACCCTATTTCTGATAATCTCTATTGGCTTAAAAAATTGAAATTAATCCTTTTTGCTAATCCAGTTCATATTCATATTCAAAGAAAAAAAAATAGATTAACATTTTCAGTTAAAGCCAAGTAGGCTTTAACTTCTTTCAAATTTCTTTTTTTTCATACCGTAATTTCGTACGGTTTTCAAAATGTCTCATTGTGAACTATTGTGGCTAATCTAGCATTAAGTAAAGTTCTTAGTTCAAAGTTAATTTAAGTTGTTTTAAGACAGTGTGGTTTATCTTTGCTCGTCAAAGTAATGTCCATTAAAACCTTACCACGTCTTCCTCAACTTCATGTAGTTGTAGTGGGTGGATGAGCCACGTAAAGTGTCCCAGTCGTCCAACTCGGAGCGGCCGCCGCTGCAAATCCACCTCCACGAGCTTTACGAAGTGTTAGGAGGGATTGCCTGTTAACGAGTAGAACCACATTACGTTGCGCGCGCCAGATATTGAATCGGCGTCGCTCGCGGATGAGCTCCGGTCATCCCGGCCTCAGGTGGATACGTCTGATAAGCCGCCTCCGCAGAGGTCGCCCAAGTGTGATCAACCGTATTCCCAACGGCTACCCTCCCCGGTTAACGAATGCGGCTTCTTGACGAATCGAATTAGGCCTCAGCAACTTGCCCATTCCTGATTGCCATTTTCCAGGCGTCTTTTCCCGAGCAGTTGCAGCTGCCACACCCCGATGCTGAACAAATGAAGAGCTAAAAGAGATATTAAGATCGTGAAATCTGCCGAGACAGGATTTTCTTCCCGGGGCGCTCGTCGGATATCGGAGAAACTGTAGGAAGTTGGTGTAGCGTAAAATCAATCGCCAAACTCAATACCGGAGGCCTCATCTCCGCGAATATTCCGCAAAGCAATATTTCACGCATTTACAGAGGAATTCAAAAAATTCAATTGCATCGTACACTAGTTGGATTCCTTGTTAGTGAAAGAGAAGACTCGGAATTAAAAGCAAAACTTCCTGCATTCAATTCATATCACAGAGCAATAAACTTACAAAAATAAATCCAAATTGACTTGTAAGTCGTTCAAATAATCCTTTTTATTCTTAAGCAAGTTGTTATCAAAAAGTTCCAAAATCTTTTCAATTTCAAATTAAATTTAAAAAATTATGAATATCAAGTGTATAGATTACTTGACTGAGGAAATGTGTGTGTGTGTGTGTGTCTAGCAAATTTCTATTAATAATTTATTTCTATTAATAATTCATTTTTTTTCAGAAAATACAGTATTTATATGAGAAATAAAACAAAAACGCACAACACTAAGAGTTCACATCTGTTTTTGGAAATTGTGATACCGGGAATCCAAGATAGCGAAGATGTAAGATCCAACTGACGATGGTCAGGAAACCTGAAATATGCTTTCAGTGAACTCTTAGTCTTGTGCGCTTTTGTTTCTGATGTGTTTTTAACTGAAGGGCCATTGTTCTGTATATTTGTGCTTTGTTTATGTTTCTTTTGATTCGACTGAGCTATTGAGTACTGGGCGAATCCAACAGATGATCGCTTTGAAACAGTCTGTTTTGGATTCCCAGTATGAAATTTCCAAAAGTAGCTCAGGGAATCTTTAATTGTGTGCGTCTTAAGCTTTATTTTACTTATCTTACTAAAGAAATTATCCTCTGAATGTCACCGTTAATTCCCATAACATAAGCAATAACTTTTCAAGCAAGTTGAATGCAATTACTGCAAATGATTAGAGCCTAATATCCTCTTAGTCTCCTGGTAAAAGAGCCATATGTCAGCTATTAATTTTTTATGAAAACCTGAAGTTAATGACTATTTTAACATAATTAAAAAAAATGACAACACATTTTAAAAATTACAAAATAAATTTTAATACCAAATAATGTATTAAATATACATTATTTTAACAATTACATTTTAATGACTGAATTACTTGTTCAAAAAGTCGTTTCAAACTCCTGGTGAAGATGCTTTATTAATTCTGAACTAACGCATACTGACGTTCTAAGAAACGTAAATCAACTGACATTGATACTGACACTCTACTTTTGAAATAAACTTGTGAAAGTATACCTACATTGGGCCGCGCGGTTGGCGATGTCGCTAAGACATTGGCCTCTCACCTCTGAGTACCGAGGTTCGGTTCCCATGTGGGTTTCGTTGATGGTGGCGATCCGTGCAGGGCAGGTTTTCCCGGGGTTCTCCCATTTCCCCTGCATTTCTCACACCATCCTTTCTCAGTCTTTCTCTCCGTCTGTCCTTATTTCCGTGGGATAGCACAATAGATCTTTGAGGTCGCGGTGCTCGGCTATCAAGCCACCTACGCTCACCACATTCCATTACATTCCATACCTATACTAACGGAAGTGAAATTAAAGTGTTTTGCAATACAGTGCGTCTCAAAAATCAACTAAGTGGATTTAATAGCAGATAGCAAACAGCGTTATTTGATGAATATTCAACATTTAATGAAGAGAGCGAGCTTGGAACTAAAGCAGCTCGTCTTCAGTACTTCAGAATGTGGAGTTTGTAAATAAAATATACAGAAGCTCAGTTATTCCTCGCCTACTGCAATAGGGATTGGTGAGGGGGAATGGAGACCACAATTATCATGGTCATATTTTAAGTTACATCAGAAATAAGTATCATAGTAAATTTTAAAGAAACCAGGCGAGCCGTTTTGGCAGGGTATTTCGTGATCATTACTAAAGGGATTATAATAAACATACTTATAAAAAACATAAATCAAAATGCTCCGACGGAATCTGGCTGCGGACGCCGAATAAGGCAGAAACGGCCGTCCCAGACTCCCGTCGCTGATAGCTCAAAATTTATTTGCAAAACATTAAAAGCGGGCCTAGACCACCCTCCGTAATTTCCTTTAAGAACTGTAAAGATAAAGTTTAAAATCAGAAAATACAGTTCTCCTATACTAACCAAGTTCCGTTCCTAAATTAGAATTCTTGTATATTTGTAGGAAAACAAATTTGATCATTATCACTTACTGAAGACTATTTATTGTTTTTGCTTTTCTTAAGTAAAGTTGAACTCATTTATAACGAGTACGGATAAAACAAGGTCTTGGCTATTGTGAGCAAACAGGAGAATTGGTGGAAAATGATATACATTATTAGCAACAAAATGTTACTTGAATCGCAAATATGAAAAAGGTACTAAGTCAGCTTTTTGTACATTTTGACTTAGGACTGAAAATGGGTTCAATGGTGTTCACCCCATGCAACATTTAAATGGGTACTAAGTCAGTCTTTTCCAGTAGTCTCAGGAGGTCAAAAAATTGAATACTGCTTTACATTGCCATATGATACTATGTATACTATATGTATGTAACTTATATGATTAAGGTTTGTACTAAAAAAAATTGTAATAGAACATTTTATTTTAACTGCAAAATGTGACAATATTATTGCAAAACATGGAAAAAGGTACTAAGTCGAAATTTTTAATTATGACTTTGTACATTTGCATACTGACCTAAAAATAAACAGATGACAGGCATGGGTCGGCTTCACAATCGTTTCACACCTCACCAATGGATTTTTAATTGCTGGCTTTAGTTTTGAATGTGGAAGGTTTTTTTTTATGTTTTCTCAATTTGGTATTTCTATGACTTAGTATCTTTTTCATATTTGCGATTCACTTGGTAAAAATAGCGTGAGCAGACACAGCTTAACAAGTAACAAATCTATCTACATACTTTATACATAAAAACAGAGGCGTATATACATGAGCATCGGATTACCATAGCCAAAACCAATCTCACTTCGGTCCGCCTGTGCTTGGGAACAAATCAGGTGAGACCTGATTCTAGGAATCGTCGATGCCGGATAATCTCTTGACCTTAATCTTATTCCCCTGAACTATGCAACAATATCATGCTTAATCGATAACTGTAGTTGAGTTTTTTCTCCGGTGTATTGAATGTATCTTTGGCAAATCCTTCAGTGAGGAATGAGATAATTTCATATCGCAGATAATCAAAAGCACAGAAGAAGGCAGATCCACAGAATCCACGAAAAATGATGAAAATATTTTTGTTAACAATTTGATTGACAGAAAGAAATATAATCTGGATATTGGGAGAGGCATCTGTGAACTGTTTCGAGGCCGTGGACAATAGCGTCTTGACTGCCAAAACAACGACGGATGACGACATTCTTGAGGCTGTTTGAGAATAAGAAGTTTACAAAAAAGACAGCGAAGAAGATGACTGTGCTGAGTGTCAAGTTAATGTAGCGTCAGGCGCTCAGACAGAAACTGCTTTAAAAACTATTTCATTGTTTTATGAAACCAATGACATTGATCCCGAATTTCAAATGTACCAATTCATTACACGTAAATTTCAACTTAAAAAAAATGTAACTAATCGGAAAACTTCTTCGGAAAAAAAAGTATTACGAACTTTTTAATAATGAAATTATCAAGAAAAGTAATTCAGTAAATACGTAATGCCTGCATATAATTAATTCATTTCATCGTGCAATCAGAACTTGCGTTTATTCATTGTTGTCTTTTTATCTTGTCGTATGCGTGAAAACTAGTGAGAAACAGCAATTGTAACACGAACGCGCAGGAGTAACGGCTTCACAAAGAAATATTCTTCGGTCCCTTGGATCTCGTTACAATCGAGTTTCACTATAAATCCAACATCAATTTATAAGCTTTTAATTCGTGTTTAATAAATCTGTCAAAAGCCATGAAACTGGATCTATTTTCTTTTGCGGCAGAAAACTAAGCTGTAATTTCCTGCAAAGGATAAGCTAAACAGAGATAAACGATCGCGTAAGATTTCAATAATCGTTTTTTTGAAATTTCTCTCAGGCTATTCCAAAATGTTATAAAATAGATTCCTTGCAGAAATCGGCTTTAAATCCACGATCATCTAATTTTCTCAAAAGCATTTTGCTCTCTTTCACTGACAGAGTAATAAAATAAAAAAGAGACCCTTGTCTAAATTTGCTTTCAGTACATATTTACTAGAATTTTCTCCTACTGTCTTTTTTGTGCCATGTTCAAGGTCTTTGCTGTTGAATTTTAAAACATATTCTAATTGGACGATCAATATTCATTCAAGTAGAAAGCTTCCTCATTGAAGCGCTCCACTTCTATGACAACAAATCAATAGAATGAAATCATTCTATCTTCCTATAAATGACAAGCCATTATTTTGGATGTACAGACTTAAAAAGATACGCTCCGAAAATATTCAACTCAGAGAGGCTTAGGAAAAAAACAAAAAGAAATGGCACCTAAGACCTCTTAAGCGACATGACTAAGACTCAGAAGCCTGTCAGACAGTTTTTTAAAGACAAAACAAGGAAATGCCCATTGTTGTTATTTTAATACAAAGCAGTGTTTAGCAACCATCACCACACCGTTCAGATTAGCAATATCAGATGTCCTCTAATCCTGCCTTGTTACAATTGCCTATTAAAGTATACGAAAGAGAATGATGGTTTTATTATTGTAATACAAAAGTGATTAACGTGTAATAAATCAATTATTTACAAAAATGCAGAGAAAATAGAAATGATTGATTTTGAAATTTAATTCTTGTGTGTGTGGTTAGATTTTCGATCAGTGTGAATTCTGACTCTCGTGCGGGGAAATAAATGTGAAAATCCAGAAATAAAACTAGTCAGTTTTGCCCGAAGATCCCCCACGGTCAAAATTTTTTAAAGATCCTCTGTTTTTCATGAAATATCTGTCATAGAACTAAAGGCCCATTCAACTGAAGAGGTTGTTGGAAATGGCCAAAGTTTTTCCTGGGTCACAGCAGTTAGTTTCTCATATGTAGTATTGAATTGGGGTCCAAACATTGTAATTGTTTTGCTTTGCTTTTTTGAGCTATGGATCAAGGCTTGATGCTGTCACCAGAAATCCCTCCCAAATTCTCACCTAGTCAAAATTCCTCCTCTTGAACTTCAGTGGCTCATGAATGAGAATCACTGACATGACCATCATCAATATGGGCAACAATAAAAATAATTGCGATTTGTTTTTATTTTTACATTTAGCAACTTCTCCTTGCTAACTACGGAAGGCACAAAGGAAAACAAAAAACAGATTTCGCACCTCCAGCTGTCACTGGGCAGAGACAGGGACGGCCGTTTCATCCTCTTTAGGACTCATCAGCCAGACAAACTCCACCGATGACAGGCTCAGAAGGTACGAACACATAAGAATTCCACTCTCGCTCACGAAAGCGGGATCCCACAAAAGCAAAACACAACCAAAAAATACAAAATAGAAAAAAATGTCAAACTCTTCGTTCCTCTAGGTTCAAAAGGAAACATATTCATTTGTTTAACTAACTAAGCTATGGAAGGCTTTAACTAGTGCTTTGGGTCCAACAAAAAATTTAAAAATTGATGTGATTAATGATATTAAAGAAATATTAACGGAATTAACAGCAGTTTGAGTAACATTTTTTTAATACATGTAGATGTTTTATTGTTATTTTCTTAATTACTACTGAACAAGAAATGCATCGATGATTCGTTATTTTTAGGATGGAAGAATTTTAAGACTGGACCACAAATAAACCACGTGCCAAATTTTATGGAAATCCGTCCAGCCGTTTTAACGTAAATGGGCAAACATAGACAAACGAACAATCGCACAAATGGACAGTCAGAGAACAAAGCTATTCAAATGGAAAAGTGAGATTTAGGAAGCTACGTAATAAAATGTTTCAAGTTGTTCAAGTTCATCTCTTATCTGAATTCTTCTGCTAGCGTTTAGGGCTTTGGTGACCTAATTTTTTTTTTTTTTTTTTTTTGGGGGGGGGGGGGGGAGATAGTTTTGATGGTACTGAGGGAGATTCCATTTCTGCAGTAGGGTGTGAGAAGATCGTTATCCCTCTCTCAAAGTTTAAAAATGTTCCGCAACGTTCCCTGATTACGATGTTCCTCAGATTCGATTTCTGTTGCGTCTGCAGAGAATATCTGAATAAACTATTTCTCTGTGATTCTTTGTTTGTTTTCTTGTTTTCGTAATATTTTTCTTCAGAATTAAAAGTTAGAGCAATTATTTTACGTTATCTATTCTACGATTGGCCATTTTAAAAGATAAAACTGCAGATTCAAATAATTAATATCTGTATTATGTTGACTTAAGTATGGATTATTGTCTCGCGAATTAGTGTGATTTAATTATTACTTTTCTTTATATCGATGTATTACAGAATTTGATTTTCCCTGAAATACTCTCTTGTACTTTTCTTTGTAATACTTGTATATTTCCTGTTAGGTTACAATGGCCGCAACTTCTTTACCTCTACGATAGACAGCTACAGCAAAGGTCAAATTACACCTGGGTCAAATGTTTGTAACTCAAGGTAGTGGGCATCAGAGATAGAAACAAAGGGTAAATACAAAAGCATTTTTAAATGCAATTTAAATAGAAATGCGCAGGTCTGTCCGCCAGCGATCACGATACCTCAAAAACTATGCAATTCTCAAAGCTGAAATTTTGCAGGCAGCTGTATGTCACAATAAGAACTTTGATAAATATCGGACCAGTATGGAGTAAGAAAAATAAAACAGCATAAATACATTGTCGTTAAAATTGTCGTAATAATCACTATAATTGCAACTATGCATAAAAGTCAGCTGAAACTTAAAAGATAGACATTTGATTATAGTAGAAACATTCCTGTTAATTTATAGGAATCCCACTATTACTATCCCACCATTGAGCTGAAATCAAAAAACTTCGGTTCACTGACCGTCACTTACGAAAAAACTTACATAGTTGAAACTTTCATAAATTAGATGGTACAGATGGTTTAGAAGAAAAATCTATTATAAAGATTACCCTATTAATTTGCTAAAAATGGGACCAGCAGATTAAAGTGTGTAGATTAAAGTTAATCAAAGTTTATATTTAATAGTTTATTTCATTTTGAAAATGGCAAATTACAATTTGTGGAAAATACTATTCAGCCAAAAATTAACGTGAAATATGCAAGACGTTAATAGCATTTGTAATTGCCAAGATTACAACAATATATATCACGTTCAACCATGGCGCGTGCAACAAAGACAGAATGATGCGTCGCCTTGGTGATAGAAATAGAACAAGAAGCGAAGATGGCGAAAAGACACATGATAATATACATTCCTGATAGAATATGGATCAGAGATTGATAAAAGATCCATGATTACTACTTAAAAGTTAAATAAAGCAAACTCTACTAAAGAAGGATGAATCGATAAGGTTATTCATCGAGTTATAGTATAATATTAATGAATCATTTAATATTTTTCCAGAACGAGACCACCTTTAGGACTAAGAGTTATAGGAACCGTGTATTGGAAACGATGCCGCCATTTTCTTTGAATGATGACTGAATGTACATAAAGCAAGTTGTACGTATAGAGGAACCAACCGAGCTATCTATGTTTTATTCGTGTGCATTATCAAGACAAAGTAACTGGATTAATTCTTTCTATTATTTTACAAGAACATAATTAAACACCACGAGCACTCAAGATACAGAACTGATTAAAGTAATATTTTTAAATAGATTGAGGGAAATTTAGTTGAGGAATTGATCAAGATTCTATTAGGAAGACAAGAACTTAATTCAATTTGTTTGTTCACACAAGTGAAAGCCGTTCACACAAGTGAAAGCCACACGTTGTCCAATAAATATGGATTTATTTATAGAAGCAGTTTAAATACGAAAGCATATGCTATTTATGTTTAATCATTCTTTGTTTTGCTTATATATGTAGTATTATCTCATTTAACTTAAAACAAACAAATATACTCTGAATAAATTAATTTAAAAAATAAAATACCCCTTTTATACAATGAGTTATGGGCTAAAAACTATCAATGTATAAAATGTTATTAATAGTAAAAAGTGTATCAATATATCTCTGAATAAACATGATTTTTTAATTTTTTCTTCGAAAAACAGATATTCGAACGTTGAAACGGTGACTCTATCTTCTTCTATCTGGTATGAACTTTTAAAATTTTTGATTTTCCGAATTTGTGACTTCGAAATGAATTTTCCAAAATAAAAAGATTATTTACGAAGTTTCCAGAAAGACTACAACAGAATCAAAATCTCATGCCTCGACGCGACAACCAGACTACCATGTAGGTGTTTAATTAGAATATATGTGAAGTCTTTAACTGTTGTGATGTGCTCAGAAAAGTATTACAGAGAACTGCCTTTCGCAACAAGGTCGAAATCTTAATCCCAGTGTAATTGTTGAGAGATTCGCATTAAGCCTAATATGTTTGGTTCTTCGAAGTAAAGCAGACAATGAAATACTTAGTAATTAACCACTGTGCAAAGCAACAAGTAGGCTCATCAGTGCCAAACGATAGTTTTAATGGATCTTTGGTCGTTATTTCCGGTGTGGCTCCGTCTTTCCCAGAAGCCTATTTCGAAGGGGCTCTGCAAATGAAAGTTCTGTGGCTCACTATGAAGGCTGCACGTGACCACCAGAAGGCAGACAGTGAGAATCAAAGTAACTAGCAAACAGCATGGCTTTGTGTAGACTCGCGCACTATTAAAAGGACTTGGACATCATATGGACATAAAGATCTTAAGTAAATTGAAGATATGTACACTAGTAACATATTTTATGTACATTCTAATCTCGTATTCAAATAAAAAGTTATAATAATAAACGGCTGTTAAAACTTCGACATGGATCGGCATTGCTAGGAGTAATTACAAATTTGGCCATCTCCTCATAGAATACCTCTAAACTTAGAAGGATCTTAAATGTGCATTATGAGCACCTCTCAGTTAAATCCATCGCCAAACTTTAGGATGTTTGTTTTCTTTCCTCTCTTATTTTTCCTCCTTTGTACAGCTGCTGAAGGTTGTGTATCTTCATATTCTTCTGTTGCTTGCACCGCTTATAAAATATGCTGTTCAAAGAAACACTACTAATGTGTTTGCGATGTACTTGTTCATCTTGCCCTCATTTCGCCTTGCTGTTGATTCACACACTCAGCCATAGGCTTATGGAAACTCCGCACTTCCCCACATCCTAACTCAAACTATTTTTTTTCTCTGGAGAGCACTTCCGGATGAAAATTTGCTTGAGGCACAAGATTTTTATTTTGATAAAAACTATCTTAAAAACACCGATACCTTCAAAAAACAAAAAAGAATTATTCTCTATTAATTATAATTTTTATTAAGCTGTAAGCTTTTGCTACAAACCTTACATAAAATTTGAATATATTCGTGAAATAAAAAGGAATTTCTTGAGAATATCAAAGACAATGATATCATCTTTCCATCACCTCTGCCTCCTCTCAAACTATACCGTTTGGAAGCTACCTTCTTCTTTTTAGAATGTCCCAATCATAGGTACAATTGGGACACAATCATATTGCATAGGAGGATATTATTAAACTTGGCGTAGGTAGTCTTAATAAATATTAAGTATATGTGGATATCTCACAATTTATTTAATCTCAAACTTCTCCAGATATCACTGGTTTCTACAATAGAAAACCTGTTATTTAAAAATTATTTCATTATTCTGTGATATCCCAGTCGTCGACAAGTAATATCTGTAAACTAAATAAATCTGTCGCGAGAAGCTGAAAAAACGTAAAACTCACTAAATTTTAAGAATAATTAGTTAGAATAGTTACAATAGTTGGAATGATAACAAATAGAATAAGAATTCGAAAGACTATGTATTCATTAAACATTACTCTGTAAAGTAATTGAAGAACCACTGTGAAAGTGAGTGCCTTTAACTGGATGAAAACCACGATTTAGCCCCGAAGAATTTTTTTGCTAAGATTGTAAAACATGTTTTTGATGGACAGTTATTTTCTGAGTCATTTGTTGTATTTCTTTTTGAATGTTAATTGTGTGAGTTCATGTGAAGGGATTGTTTGTTTCTACTGGTTCGATCTTTTCCTAAAACAGTTGCTGTAAGTATTCATTATTTTTAGCAAGAAAATTATCTATGATTTAAATGTAGTTGGCATTATTTTGCAAATGCAAATACATTAGAGTTTATCAATGGTAGTAGTTCTTTAAAAGAAAATGCTCCTTATAAAACGCCTACTGGTATATAAAATAAATATACAAAAAAAGCATTAAGCCATACTGGTATATAAAATAAATGACAATAAAAACCAAACGCATTCTAGAATTAAATAAAATTAAATAAAATTGAAGTAAATAAAGTTAATTGGTCTTTTCAGACTGTCGACTGGTGCCAACTTCGCGTGCTCACCTTGAGTTGGAAGTAGAAAATGCTCCTAATCTATGAACGTTAAATCTCTGGAGAAAGGTTTCTCATTACGCACTGCTCTTACGCAAGTAGGATTTAATGCTGGTCTAAATCTAAAATACGTCTTTCCAGGGACTTTTCTGGAACCTGTCTAAAGCCCCAATTCTAAGATTTCTATCCACGCGGTCTTTTAATGAAAGGGGAGCAACGATAGCCTCACGTATGGTCATTTCCAGTCGAAGACATTTCATTGGAAGAAACCTTTCAATTACCAGAATGTAATCTAAGATTGTCTGAAGAAACCTTATGAATATTTCATGTCTAATATTGTAATTACATGCATTGATCTGTAAGTTTTCATATCAACGTAATTTGAACAGCAAAGTTTTTTATTCTTAATTATCAACAATTTTTCTTGTTTTTTTTTTACTTAAATGAAAATTCAGTTTTGACCTATAGGTGTGCATCAGCTTACAACTGAGATCCTATAAATAAAAAAAATTACAAATTAAAAAAAAAAAAATTCTTGATTCATTTAAAATTTATTATTCATTTTTTCGCATAATGATTATGAAAAAAGTGTAAAACAGTACTTAAGACAATAAAGAAAATTGTTTGTGAATAGTTTTTTTGAACACTGTATCTTCAGTATTCCTAAAAATATTGTACGCAGTGTATTTGACCACTGATATATAATTATCGACTTTACCACTGCCTAATCGAAACGTAACTAGTTTGTGAGTGAGTGGATCACCTATATCCTACCACAGGATATTACAGGATAAGTCATACACTTTTTTCAATATATTTCTATTTTTGTAAGTAAATAACATACGTAACAACAAAGGGTGAGGCCAAATTATTTAGCAAGTGACATCCTGGAACAGCGCTTCTGCGATCATCTGACATTAAATTATAATTACATATTATATTAAATAATAATAATAATTTTTGCCTTTAATACTGATGCATTGTTATTGGATCATTTACTAGACTTCCCATATAACAAATGTAACCCGAATTATTCAATGGATTATTTAATGCACAAATAGCAAAGTTCCACGAAATGGAACAATATAGACTTAATGTTCAGTTTCGAATTATCTTCTTGAACAAAGTATTGTTTCGTTAGGTGTTTAGTCATATTCATATTTCGTGAATGCCGCCAAATGACCGATATATTTTCTGATATTTCAAAATACATAAACTGTTTGTAAATGTAATGGATGATAGAACGATGCAAAGAAAATAAACAAATAGTTGGAAAGAAGTTAAAGTCTAATTAAAATGTTATTTGTTTTTTGTTTCTTTTGTTGTTTTTTTTATCATGAAAAAGACAAAAATGAAAAGATTACTTTTTTTTTCAAATTCTAATATCTACTGAATATTAAATCAGCACAAATCTTTTCCCACTGAAATAAATGAATTAAATCAGCATTATTTACTTAAATTATCTACAGTTCAGTTCATGAAAGAAGAGCTTTTGATGACGTAATTTTCTTATAGATTGATGTTTTCAGGACATAATAGCGCCAGCTATTGCTAAAATCAGTAACAGAATCTTATAAACATTACGAAAACATTCTGGTTTTTGTGTTTTCTATAGTTACGAATACATAATAATAATTAAAACTGAAATAATTTCAAACGTTCCACACTATTCCCCTTGCTTGGCTATGCAACGTTTGTCCTTTCTTGGTCACGCTTATGCGATCACAAAAACGACGCCATCTTGGACTGACTGCTCGGAGTTCAAGTTGATGACGTCAGGACTGGTGACGTTTGTTCCAGACAAAATCGATAGCTACGCAATGGCCCTATAAGGCAAACTCTGTTTCTTTTTCTTTTGCAAAATACTATAAATCGGATTAGTTTTATTGGATCAAACGAATGAAGATGGATTAACAAAAGATTAATTTCCATTGTTTGAGACAATGAAGTAGTAATAAAAAGGGGATAAAAATCCGTTGTTTAGATTCCAATGCTTTTCTGTGGGAATTTTTGTCGCCTTCTCGTGCTAATTTCTGGACAAGAACCCGTTTAGTAAATATTTCAAATATAAACGTTAGTCCTTGAATATACTTACCAAAGTTTCAAGAACATCTACCTAACAGTTCAAAAGTTACTAAAAGGGAGAAGCGTGGTGAACACATACACAAACAGGCTGATTTCATGAATCTCCTATTGGAATGAAACTACAAATAATAATAATCGAATTTCACTTTTCAATTATAAAATACTTATGTTTTTATTACTTCTTTTTTCAAATATGCTGTAATTAATTAACGAATTGATCTGCGAAGGTGAAGCATAACACTGTGCTTGTGTATAAATTAAGACAAGAATGACACATACTGGAGATGTTATTGACTGTGCAGGCAGTCAATCTCTGTTGGTCCATTTCTGTGTTTGTAAGCGTATCACACTGAAACAGCAGGACGGATTTCTATAAAATTTAGAACTGCACTTAAGTACTATACTTATCCCCACTTCCTTCCCACAGAATTGATACCCACTGCCCTGCATTGTTCAATTCTCAGTATCCGATGATCGGATCAATAGCTAACCGTATAACTAGTAGCCTATAGTTCATCTATCGACACGATCATCCATTCAGCAGAATAGACGAAATGTTTTTTGAAGAGGATTCCAGATGGCAATAACACTTCATAGTTCTTTCGATGAAACTCCTGTTATTCAGCTACAAATATTTTTTTTTCTAAAACGCAATAATGTATTATCTTTATTTTTACAGGGGCTTCTCCCATTTATCTCTTAATTCCTTTGAATTCTTGGAAAGGAAGTTAAGACTATCTGATGGCATTCCTTAATTATCTAAGATGAAAAGGAACAAAAACTACTTAATTGTTTTTAATTGCTCTTTTCCTTTATTTCGCTGAGATTAGAGGCTTCTCGAATTTTCTGCTCCAACTTAGCTCATTGAAAGGCAGGCATTTGCTCATTATTAAAGCTCCCGAATATACTATTAACACACGATTAAAGACATTGAAATGAACAAATAACCTAGGAAAAAGTGTGCGAATAACAGAAACTTCAGATACATTAAGTCAAAAATAAGTTAAGTCATTTTAGATCCAAAAAAAAAATTAATTTCATTGATTAATTTGTTTTTATGTTTTTAACGAAAAATCCAGCACTTTTTTTTCCCTGATGCGGGAGAATCGTAGAACAACACAACTGAGTTAAATTTCTTTTTTAATTAGGGATTGCTTTTCTTATACTTAATGCTTTTTATGAAATTCTGTCTTGTGTGTTTGTACGAATTTTCAAATCTTCTGTAATGATGGGGTCTTCATGAAACTGAGCTTCCCTATTTATGGACAAGAAACTATCAAAATTTTATATTAGGAATTGCTTCCTCGTGAAGGCGAAGAGGAAAGATTAAAAAATTTCCTCGAGAAAATGTCAGAATTGAAAGTCTCTCTGTCGAAAACCTAACAATCCACATTAACAAGCGCAGTCATTTCCGAGTGCTTGAATAACTGTAGTCAGCTTAAGTATTTTAATGAGTAAACCGTGGCTACAGTTTATCATCTGCAGACATTCTTTCTATTGTTATATTGGTTTTTACGTTTTCAGGTTTTTTAAAATGATTGCTTTTATTATAAAAAAAAAAAAAAACAATAAACAGAATAGTTACTTTTAAAAATGGCAAATTAAGATATTTTGAAAATGGATTTTTTTTTATCCATTAATAAAGTAACGCTCATTAATAAAGTATCAGTCAGTCCCTAATAACTTGTGAACCACCAGATGGATCTTCTTGGAATTTGGTTCGCATTTTTAAGAACCAGGTTTATCTAAGTTTTCTATTTGAAATATTTTTCCAATTGGGCCCTTGTAGCGAAATTAGTATAAGAAATCCACGTAGAACTTCCCATAGAAAAGCATTGGACTCTAACGTGGATTTGATACGATTCATATTAATCCTTTTTAGACAAGTTAAATTTATAATGCGGATTTAATTCATATCTTTCAGAGAATGGGAAGTCTTTTTGTATTCGTTACATGTTGAAATTCGAATATTATTGTAGGATTTTCGTCAGGACTTCAACAAAAAAATATAAAGAAATAAAGAAATTAATAACAAATTAACTTCTATCAAAGTTCTTGTTTACTTTCAGTACCTTTAAAGAATACTATAAAGGACAAGTTTGAAGTATCAGAAAATAATTGGATGGTTGACGAAATGTCAATATCCTCTAGTATCTCCTCTATTGATACTCATTGAACGCAGATGATAAAAACCAATCTTTCGTCAGGAAATGATATTTAGGTATAAATAAAGGCATAATGTAATATTCGAAACCGAAAATTAAGTCTATGTTGTTTCCTTTCGTGGAGCGTCGCTACATACGCATTGAATAAACCAGCAAAAGTGGAGATGTTTTTGATACGTTGTAAGTCAAATCGAGAAAGTGATTCACGTTTGTCGCTTTCACGATAGTTAGAAAAATAAGAAAAGAAAGAGGGTAGTGTTAAGAAATAATATTTTAAAGAAAGTAGGCTTTAAGTTCTTTAGAACTCATAGTGATTAAAGCAAGATTATTTTTATAGGTCATTTCACCAGAGATGATATTCCTTTCGATGCACTATCTGCTGATCTTGCTCGGAGGTCTGCAGGAGCTGGAAATTTTACGATCAAAATACTCATCGATAATTTATCTTTATAGCTGTAGGAAGTCAGCTTTATACTTTGGTGCATTATTCATACTTCCTTACTTTAGCAGAACATTATCTCATATTGAAAGTTCTTTGTTTTAGATTTTCACTTTGCTATTCTTTCACCACTTAACTTAGTAACAACGTCAGAATATTTTGCAGCTCTTTCCACTTCAGTGGGTTTTTTTGTTTTAGTCTATTGTGCTAGAAAAGTGAAAGCTTATCAAATCAGTCATTCTGTTAGTGTGTTTGTCCTCTTTAATAACTTCTGAACCTGTGGATGATCTTCTTGAATCATGGTATGCATCGCTAAGGCATGAAACGATCTAACTTTCTTTATTCAGATAGATTCTTTTAGTAATCCACTAATTGCGCGCCTTTATATGAATAAATTAATAGATTTAGGACGGTATGAAGCAAGCTTACGTTAACACTGAGGGTTGTTCAAGTCTCTCCGCATCCTACATTTTATGTATAACATAACATCAAAATTTTAATAGCGTAAATTTCTTTTGCTAAATCATCCCTTAATTAGAAAACTCCCATCAGCCTCCGCGTAGTTCATCGTTATCAAGATGGCTGACGTCGACTCTGATTGAAATCTACGCCTGTGATTTTATGATGAATTCGATGTATTTATTCTACTAAAAGTTCCGAAAATAATGTTAAATACGACTAATTCCTTTGAAGGTTCTCACCTTCACAATTCTTGTCTTCACAGAACAAACTTGACCCATGTATACATTTCCTCCATGGAAGCTATCATTTTGAAGTACTTCCGCTTGCGAAAAGTGATCAGGAAGTGAGGGATTATTAACCAATCGCAGCTACTTTAAGCAATACGATTCGCAATCAACGAATCATCAGTAAAGTTTTGTATGAATGCATTTGGTGCACACCAATTTTTATTTGAAGACAGATTACGGTTAGCGGCTCATCAACTGACACCCGCTTAGACACAGCATTGGTGCACGCCGCCCTTAAAACTTCTTAATTAATGCGGATTTACTTAGCTTTATCAAAAAAAGAAACATCCTACTATTTTCATAACTATTATTAAAATTATTAAAATTTAAAATTAAAGTTAACTTTCCGTTCGTGTTCTTTTTTATGTCGTAAAGGAAAAATTATGAAACATATTTTTAAGGAAGTAGAATTCAAGTTATTTAGAAAATTCTTGTTTTATTACTAAAATTAGTTCCTTAAGTAAGTGATTATAAGTTGACCACCTCCAATCAATATGCCATTAAAAAACTCCATACTGGATTTCGAAACATTACATTTAATAATGTTACTTTTTATGTTGTAAATGTTGTACCTCTTGTTTATTTATGTATTCTACTCGCTCACGTTTAATTTTTGATTTATTTATGAATTTTAACTTTTTGACTTCAGAATGTCCTGTTTTTATTTAACCAGATTGGTTTATGTAAATAATTAAATAGTAATTACTACTAATAATATAATAATACTAAAAATACTCTTGGTCGACATGAGGAATTTCCAGAAGCCAATCACTTATATTGTGGTGATGTTTTCGGTCACTGGTTCGTAGAATGAGAGATCAGACTGGAAGCAAGTGAGAACTGTAACTGTTTATTCGAAGAATCAGGAGTTTTTATAAACTAATTTACAGGGGCTGTGATTGGTTGGCGTGCTTTTACAATTGATCCCCATTTAAAACACACGTGGTCTTTAACTGAATCTTTAAATTATAACGAATCAGATGGTGAAACACGCCAAGGGAAAATTTGAATTAAATAAAATTAAACTGTCAATTGTAAAATTTGAATATACAATGGAATAAATGCAAAACACTAAAAATGTGTAAATAAATATGATATTCAATAAAAATCAATACAATTATAATTACAATATTCACGTAATCTACATGAATTGGAGATTAGGAGTAGACCTGAGGATAGCTTCGAATCCATCAGCTAAAATTTATAATAATATTTTAAATTTTACCAACACTGAAAACATAATAGAACCAATGTAGATGTTGAAAGTGCAAGTATTTTAGATGCGAAATAGGCTTTCATGTTACTTTTTAACTTACATTTTCTTTTTAAGTTTTCATTCAGTCAAGGATGAATACAAAATTAATATGTTTTTAGATGTTTATGCGATTGCTACAATGGTTTTACTTGAGATAAGTACTCAAATTACAGAGGGTGTTATTAATTATACAATAGAATAGCGGTTCCCAATCTTTTTCAGCTGGCGACCCACCTTTCCTTATCGGAATACCTCCACATATATAGGAATAGAAGAATATAGAATAAAACCATATTTGTATCGTATCCCTTCCTTATATATGATCGATTTTCGATTTTCGGATCTTTTCTGATGGTTTATTCGATGGTTTCTGATAGTTTTAGGATCAAGTCGCGACCCACCGGTTGGGAACCGCTGGAATAGAAGATAAATGATATACAAAAAGATATACAAAATACAGCAAGTGTAGAGGTTATTATCAAGGGGAGAAATATCTGAAACATCTAACGAATATCTAACAGATGGCAAATAAATGAACAAACAACTAACTAATAAGTAAAGTGAAATATACAGAAATCCTGAAAAAGTATAAGGCCATGCTACGATGGTATATAAATTCTAATCCGCTGTAATGTTATACAGTTTTGCTCGAGGTTTTTCCTGGATGTTGTCGTGAGCTTCAGCTTAGGAAATATATTCAGACCAGACCTCTATTTCGAGGAAAAGGATACGAACAGAATTCTGCTGCAGAACAGAATTAGCTCGCAAGCTTTAAGTTATGACTGAAGCTAAGGCAGTCTTCGACGAAAAGAGAGGGACCTTTCCTAGGCAGCTTAGGAGTGCTCAAATCATGAAGGGAAAGCAGGTTGAAGACATCAAATCCGCAGAGTACACAGAATTGCAGAAAGCACAAGTAATTCGAAGAACTTAAAGCCTACTATCCTTAAAATATGATGTGTTATTTTTTTTCTTTTTTTTCTAATGTCTGAAAATGGCAAAAAAAACGAAAACATATTTTATTTTATAATTCTAATATCTACTGAATAAAAAACGGTACAAATTCTCTTTTGTGAAAATTTAATTAAAATTGCAATTTTTATTTCAGTTGTTAAGTGGATTAACTTTAATCCAGCCACGCACCATAGATTAGCAAAAGGATTTAATATTCATTGTTTAAGACACTTAGATATTAACAGAAACAGTATAGAAATCCATTGTAAAATGACTAAAAACCCTTCAATAGAAATGCTTGACTACAATAATGTTGCCCACACTTCAGCCAAGTCGTAAAAAGGCTAATCAATCAGCCTTTTCATAATCCGTGATGTATACTGATTCTAAATTTATTTGGTAATTTTCTATTTTAACACATAAGCTATTTTTCGATATTAAACATCCTGGAGAGGATCATACCTCAACTTATCTAACCTATAGCTAATTCACACACATGCATCGCGCCGACAGCTTGAGCTCATACTAAGTTAATTATTTATCCCCTTATTTTATCACAGGTGTAAGTATTTATTGGTAATCACGGTATGGACATTTCAAACATAATTAAACGTTCAATTTTTTGAATGTAAAATAGGAAATTATGTGGTAAAATAAGAGGGAAATTATTGCACTTAGTATGAGCAGTTGGTGCGAAGCACGATCAGCACCCGCAGGAAGCGTGTATGCCGATTACTGTAGGTTAGAAAAGTTGAGGTATGACCCCCTCCAGGATGTTTATATTGAAAAATTTTAAAAATTAGGTTACCTGGGTTGAAATACAAAATTACCAAAGAAATGTAGAATCGATAAACATTACGAATTGCGGATAGTTTATTACTGTAAGTACAATGAAATGGGATTATACATAATAACTAGTAAATATGATAAACTTAGACATTTACCAAATGCAGTAACTATTATGAATAATAACTAGCGATTATGCATAATCTCTGGTTTATTCACATTTACTGTAAAATATATAAATTATAAACAATATAAGTAAATTAAATAAACAAATGACTCATTCAAAAAGTAAGTATTTTACGGTAAAATGAGCTTAATAACATAATGATGATTAATAAATTCTGTAATTCTAAAAATGTTACAATAAGACTGGCTCAGTGGGGCCTGTTAGCCTATTTCAAGATAAACTTCAACAGGATTTCGACAAACGTCTTGCGTTTGGTAAGCCTCTTAGCTTATACAGGGTTTATCAAAACACTCTGCGCAAATTTTAACGGGATATAGGGAGCACTAAGACAAACTATTTTCGTCTATGAATGTAAGTCCACTGACTGCAACCTTCAGTACAAGAGAATCTCTTTCCTATAATATATTCTCTTTAGCCAGTCACATAAAACCAACAAATTAGCATAAAATGCATCACTTCTTCATCAAAATATATTTAAATATATAATATATAATATTACAGCGAATTTTCGGATAGCGGAATCTTCTTTCCTTTTTCTTAACAGTTAAAACAATTATAGATGTTACTTGTCATCCTGAATCTACAAAAAAACAATCATAACAATGCTAAACTTCAAAGAAAGCTTATACATCTTTCATTTATATAATCAATTCTTCAATCTTATCCTCTTTGTTATTAATTTATACTTCGTATTATTAAAAACCCAATTCTTCAAATTTCACAATTTTTCGTTACTTGTTGACATTTGATGTTGCCATATCTCTTGCTAATTTCACTATTATGTTATTATTTTTTAACCCCTCATTCCGATTAAGATTTCTATCTGTAATATACCTTGTGAATAACCTCTCAATAATTTTCCTTCTCCTAGCATCTTTTTCCATATGTAATATTTGTTCCTCATTACTTACCTAGGACCTAAAACAAGGAGGATAGTATTGAAGAATTGATTGTATAAATGACAGATGTATAAGCTTTCTTTGAAGTTTTGTATTGTTATGGTATTTGATTGTAATTATGTCCAGGATGATATGTATGATAAGTAACATCTAAAAACTTCACAACTTAACAATTTCACAATTTAAAAACTTCACAACTCCATTAATAAATTTACTTATTAAACATATTTAATAGCAAATTTTCGGAAATAGTTATTACTTTCCTTTAATCAAAGCTTAAATTCAACTAAAAGTTGTTTTTGAAAAACTATTAATAGATGTCAACACAACATTACATCATCCTGGAACATTCATGAAGGATCATTATAATAACAATAATATGTAATTACTTTTAAACAAACTTTTTTAGGAATTTCATATTATAATTTATTATAATTGTAATTCTTCAAATGCAAAGACATTTTTGCCATTAATATAAGATTTTACTAATTCACTTGCTAAAGCAGTTAAATTATTTTCTATTCCAATACCTTCATTCCTGTCTAAATTTTTACTCTTAGTATTTCTTGTGGAAATACTTTCTATTATTTTCTTTAATTTTGTGTCTTTTTCCATATATAAAATTAATAATATGTTAAGAAGAAATGAGTTAGAAGAAATATGACCAAATTGTTTCAACTGCTAAGAAGTTTGAAATAGAAAAGAAAATTCGCTGTAATGAATATATTTTGCTGAAGAAGTGATGTATTTTATAATATGCATAAGCAGAGGTGATATCAGGAAGAGGTATGGTCTTAAAATCAGCATACGTTTGAATTAACAAACAACCTCTTTTTCGTAGTTTATGTCTTGATAATAATATACTGTTTATAACCTGCAATTGTAAAACAATAAAACGTTGTGGAAAAGCCATATTGCAATATGGAAACGAGATGAGTCCATTTTTCAGTTTTGTACCACTTGAAGTCTGTATCTCTGGTTGACCAGCTTTAATTAAGATGCAGCACAACTAACGCTGACAGAGAAGATTCTTTTCTTTGATCTGAACTATGTAATGAGAGAACACCACTCTTCATTGAGGTGTTTATGAGCACAATTGTACTAAACCTCAATCCACAATTTGCAGTAACACAGATTAGGTTCTCTGTAATATTGTACAACATTGCACAACTCTGTTTTAGAAACTTTTGATGGCCGGAAAAGGCTGTAAAATACTTGTGCCTAGGAATGAGTTGCCCATTCGTTTACAGCAAGTGACTACCATTAAAAAGCTTTATTTACTTTTTATTTTGAACTATTTCTATGTTAACGGGAAAATAAACGTATGAGAGAGAAACTTCAATTCTCTTTTCCTAGTTCGTACAAGAAAACGTCTCGAACATGGGAAACGACTAACTTAGATGAAATTTAGTACAATTACTGTATAGGTTCAGTTTAATAAATTCTCAAAATCTTAAACTGAACCTATAAAGTAATTGTACCAAGCTTCAAACCTAAACAGAAATGATCAAAATTGAAAGTTTGTACTTGTATGCTAACATATGATGCAGCTATAACAATTGATAGAAACTGCAAACTTTACAGACATTTCAGCATAGTTCATATTTACTTCAGTTATAAATTAAATCAAAATGTCATTTCATACCGCAAATGTTTTTTTATTGTTTTAACTAACCTTCAACTGCTGATGATCGTTTATTCGAGGAATTTAAAAGTTCCCTGTTAACGATTGCTCTTAATCAAATTTCATCATCAAAATTTGAAAGTATGATTAGATGTGTTGATGTCTCAACCACTGCAATTTAATGTCTCACTTGATTACTGCTTCGAAAATAATTTTTAATTGGCCCGAACGACTGAGAACAGACATGTTACGTTCGTTGTGAAATTTTGCTTAATACTTTTTTACATCTTATCGCAGTCACAAAAAAATAATTATAATGAATAAAAGTAACAATTTTACTATTAAATTTTATCGAAAATTACTGTAATGAAAAGTTTTATTGAAATTCAAATTTTGTTTTCAGAGGCCGAACAGGAAGGAGGTATTAGGCTTATTGTGTCTATGTGTGTGCGTGTGTTTGTAAGCCCTCCGCAGCCCAAACTGGGAATCGAGCCCCATGATCTGTTGAACTCCTCATGGCCAGATTTTGATAATTTTTATAAACAATAGTCAACTTCAATAAATTCATCCTACGAAGTTTCATCAAAATGGTCATTTTAAGGTTTCCTTATTATCAAAAGTTCTAATCAAGTTACAACTACTTAGGATGTGCTATTGGAATTAAGAAAAAAGGTGAAATGTCGCAATGACTTCTCTATGATCGATAAGCCTCTACTTAGTGAGAAACTAGAATCAGAATATTGTACTTTGAGAAACGTCTATCTAGCCAATGTCAATTAAGCGGGGATAATGGTTATAAAAGCCTAACAAAGTTATAGTGGGTGATCACTACTAATCAATGAAATTGTTTTTTTTTTTTTAATTTTCGTCTCAATTAATCGTAATTTATTAAAAAACATCAACAAAATCGGTTTAGTCGTTTCGGATTAACTCGGAAAAATAAGACAAAATATTTAAGTTTATTTTAATGCATCTTTTAATCGGCATTTCAATGATATTTTGGGGTATTTATCTGTAAGGATTAGAGGTATCTTTTTTTTTTAAGTTTGTAAACATCTGCTAAAATCTCCCGTTCTAATCTCCCAATCGAAGTATCTAAGCTACGTACCAAAAAATTAGGAAAACTATTTTGCAACAATAGTTAGGAAAATTATTTTTACAGATAAAGACTGATTATAAATAATAGAGGCGCAGACAATTCCTAAAATTGTATTCATGACACAGCATTCTATTAGTCTTATAAACAAATATCTTATAAACATATATTCAAATCAATAAAGGAAATAAATACAAACCACTGTAAACATACACAAAAAGTAGTATTTATTACACGAGAATAGAAGAAATCACGAAATGTCAAAATATCGAAACTTCACCCACATTTTTAGTGGAACCCCACCTTCTAATACAGAAATTGAGAAATAGTATCAACGCTAACTATTACATACATTATTTATCAACGCTAACTTTTCGCAAACAAATCAAGGGTTAATTCAAACTATTATTCTAGGTTTATTCTTTACAGCCCTTCAAGCTTTCACGAAGCGCCTTTTTTTAGAGGTCAAAACTGTTTATTTGGAGGGGGGATAACGACCAAGTTCTGTGCAAATTCTTGATGAGAGTCAATGAATTTTTATTACAATAGGGATTTAAATTTTCTTTCCAATAAACATTATTTCTTGTTTTCTCAAATATTTACTGGAATTCATTATATTTAAAGTATTTGTTCTTTAAATTCCCATATTTCTCGTGGATAAACGTTGATGGGGATTTCTGACTTTCAAAGACCCATTACAACACTTATGTCATTACGTAGTATCTTTCACTTATGTTTTGCCTTGTTTAAAAAAAAAACACTAACTTGAAAAAAACAGGTTAATGAAAAATGTTTACACAGACAACGTCTCCAACAAACGTTACCGTTTGGTGTTAAGAAGCTAAAGAGACACTAATACCTTTTAAGCTCATGCGAATTTCGAAAAACTTATTTAAAAAGACGAGCAAATTACAAAAATTCAAGAGAATTTATTTCAGAATTTTAACACTAATCATTTGAATATTACAGTTTACATTTTGATTTTTCTTATACCTTTCGACAAATAAAAGGACATGATTAGATTGATAACAACACAAAATAAAATCTTATTTTAATCTTTATTATATTTTGAAAACATTTCCTGTTTTCTTCATCATAGTATAGTGAAGTTTGATGTAAGTGTATTTAAAAGATGATGTTGTACAGAATTAGTCTAAGAGCTCTAATTAAATGGAAACATCATTATTTATGTATGGAAGCAGAGAGGTTTGAATAAAGTCCACAGGATTTACTGACAAACAAAACATTTTGAAATATTTATGTTCACAAATCTGCTTTTCTTTTTGGAGTATTCTTAAGTTCTGGAAATCTCTTTTCCAATATGTCAACATACTTAAAAAACTTTTTATTTAAGATGTTTGTATAGCAGATGTCTGCATTCTAAGAAAAAGAACAAAGAGCAAAATAATTAAGTATAAGGAAATCGTAAGTAAAACATCACGACATCTTCGTCGGGAAGTTAATCTAGGGACTTAATTATGTATCAGATGAGAAACAGTGAGTCTTTCTTCTCCAGCTGAAAATCTTTTCTTTTTTATCTGTCTGTTGGCCTTTCTGTTCGCTAGTTCATCAGTTTTTCAGTTTGTCTAATTTTCTGTTTGTATGAGCATCGCATTAATGGATGGACAGAGTCCTTAAAATTTGATATGTAGCTTGTGTATGGTCCTTGGTTCCACAAGGGCCTTGGGACACTGAAAGTAGCCTCCCAATGTTTTTTCTTTAACTTACGACTAAGATGAGATCGGGTGGTCAGTCCAATGCTCACTCGCCTTTTATTTTTATTCTTAAATATGGAATCTGGCTCATCCAGCCCGCAGTCAAGAGCCTTACCTCTTGCATATCGGGCCTATAATTTAAAATACAGGCCCTTTTCTTATTTAAATTCCTTAAATGTCACAGGAAGTTTCTTACTTAAACAGATGGATTGATTTCATCGCAATTTGGTACCCTGCTTCTGTATAGCCCAATTTAAAATTCGGATAGGAATTATTTTGATCTCCGCCCACCCCTCTCACAGTCAAGCAAATTGATGCCCAAGTCCCCACTCTCAATCCCGATGGTAGGTAAGGTTTGCTTAGTTTTACGTAGTATTCCACAATAAATCATTCACTACCTTACTTCCGAAAAAGTAATGTTGACGATAAATGGCACTCCAATATTATTGAAAGTAGATGATTGTACTATGCGAATCATATTTTTTTTCTCTGTTTGCCCCTTTGGCTGGTTGCTTTTGGTTAAAACGACTAGATGGATTCCCATAAAATTTGATACATTGCTTAGCTAATGGCCCAACTTTAAACACGGGCACATTTACCTTGGTATCTATCCCTGCTATCCCTTCAAAATGACACCCAAATTCTATCGCAAAACCTCTGGACTGATTTCTTTACAATTTAATGATGCTCCTTTAGTAGCCAATTTAAAATACAAATAGATTCATTATTAGTCTCCATCCACTCCTCTCGCTCAGTTCCAATGCACTATGGCTAGAATTGCATATGGTAATTTGCTTTTCAATAACCCTTTCGAGCCTATTTCCTAGCGCAGAAATATTATATTTAGGCTATTTCAAAAGTTTCTTGAAAATCAACTTGAAGCTATAAGAAAAGCTCATGGAATTCCATAAAATAAAGTAAGAGTTACGTAATAGGAAAGAAAGTGAAGGGAAGTTTCTGGGCAAATCCAAGATAGCAAGAAGAAAGAAGCAATGGCCTTTCAGGAGAAGTTAATCCTTTTCTTATCTGAAGAAGCAGACTTCCTCTTGAGTAACAGGGAAAAAAAAAAGAATGTTCTGGAAAGAATGATTTTCTTGCCTAACAAAAACCAGAGCGAAACATTGGATTTCTCTTGTTAAAATTTACAAATTCACGTTGTTCGAAGATTTGTGCAAAGAGAAGAAGCGAAAGTACAGTCAACTAAAGATCTTCTGTTTCTTCATATCCTAAAATGTTAAAAACAAGATGTATTTCTGGAATTTACTTTTCAATGTCTTAATTAACAAATTTCTATTTATTTTTTTTATTTTTGTAACAATTACAAACTTAGCACTACTGTATATTTTTTACTATTCCACGATATTATGTTTCATTATAAAATATAGCCTAAAAACTAAGTTAACTTAGAATATTTTGATAATTTTAGTATAAACGTTAGGATAAAAAAATTACGTAATTATAAATATTGATCAATTATTCTATTTGGTTTTATCTTTAATATTTACATACATTATTACTAAGCTACATTATTAATATATTAAGTTGTATCATAATATATTTAATAGCAAAATGTATGTGGAAGTTTTAATATTAAAATAATGATTGATTTTTAAATTAATTAAGAGTAGTTCCTCCAATTCTAGGTAATGTCATATAATAAAATATCCTTTTCATCTTGCTCTCACATCCTGGCTTTTTATTCTCGAAAAATTTGGTTAGAATTTCTCACTTGAAAATGAAACGCAGTTCGTTTTGAAAACGTTTGTGATTTTTAATGTATAAACTTGTTATTTGTGTGATGGCCTTGATTTTTTGCTATGAACATTTTATGCACGTTAAACTACTTTATATATAAAAATAAATATATCTCACATAATAAATAATAATATAATAAATTACAATTTTTTTAAAACTAAGTGGAAGCTCAAAATGTTCTTTTCTTTCTTTTCATTCTAATAGTTGTATGTTTATGAGCAATGTACTTCTTTCTGTAGTCTATACTTGTCACAGAAAAGATGCAATTAATTACGACCAGAATGAAAAAGGCAAAGTGAAGTCCTTGAGGAAATGCTGCTTTCAGGTCAGTTCTCTCTTTAGGAAAGCATTTGAAAACATTGCATTGATTTAGGAATGACAGGCGAGTGGCTAACCATGCACTCATCCATGTACCAAATCTATGCAAATCACCTTACTTAATTCCTTTCACCTAAAAGAGTTCTTACGCCTCATTTCGTTAATGGGCTCAAAATTCAATTGGTAAAAGTGTTGGATCTTCGAACTGTTTGATATTCCGGTAGGCGTAATAGAGGCTTTGCAAATCATCAACACTGCAATGGAGATTCGAGTATTCAAAGTACTTTCAGCTAAAGGATGAACTCCCTAACGAGAGACGCTCATGCAAGGAGGGCTTCGAATCGATTCGCGCGCGAAACAAGCTGAAAATGTATTGGAGTTTATCAAAGTTAGATAAACTTGTTGACTTTGTAAAAGTTACTTAAAAATTATTTCTTAAATTATATTTTTGAAATTGGGAAATAAATTTAAACATTTAACAACATTTGCTAACGATAAACAAGGATAAACAATTTACAAGCTTGGTTTTTACTTATATCTTTCTTATTTCTAAATGCTTCAGATGGTTCCTGTTTTAATTCGCAACATTCTACTTTGCGCTCAAATTATTAAAATTATTTATTCTAATTCTTTTCAATTACTATTATTACTACTATTGCTTAACAAAGTTATTTTATTAATTGCAAGTTTCTTATATTGCAAGTTACGTATTTAGAGTGTTCGGGAAGTAACCGAAAATTTTAGAAGATTTAATGGTAGCGCCATTTAGTGATTAACACTCTGTATATACATACTTAATCTATTACAGCAAGCTAATTGCCTTCACAAACGTGAGCTGCTGTAAGTTGTTTCTACTTCAAAAAAAAAATTCAACCAAAAAAGAATAATGAATATAAAGTTTATGTGCTGGATAAAGTTTGTAAAATTGCCAACAGATTAAAAGCACGAACGTAGAGACATTAAAAACAAATAAATAAACTAAAAACTTACAGGACGTTTCAAACCCTCGTCTTAAATTAGGGTTTATTTTCAAGTGTAGTTATAATTAAAAAGATTTTAACGTGTGGTTTTTTTTATACTTAATATTATAAAACAACTAAAACTTCCACATAAATCAATTCATATTAAAAAAGGTTTAAATAAAACATGCTAAAAAAATACGATACATTAAAAAGTTCCTAGGACTGGACAGTTTCGGGGAACATATTCCCCATCATCAGCAAGATTTTTTTTTAGCATGTTTTATTTAAACCTTTTTTAATATGAATTGACTTATGTGAGAGTTTTAGTTGTTTTTTAATACAAAAACAAGTGTAGTTATAAGAAACATCTTCCAGACTCGTATGACGGAATGATTTTGAATTCAGCCTGTCGGAAGTAACCTGTGTTACTTCCTGAGGGGGAAACACAGGTTACTTCCGACAGGCTGAATTCAAAATCAGTCCGTCATAAGAGTCCAGCTTGGAAGATGTTTCTTATAACTACACTTGAAAATAAACCCTAATTTAAGATGGGGGTTTGAAACGTCGTGTAAGTTTTCAATTTATTTATTTGTTTTTATTATCTCTACGTTCGTGCTTTTAACCTGTTGGCAATTTTACAAAAAAGAATAAATCGACTTTTTCGACATCGAGTTATGAAAAATGTATCATTGAAAGAAATACTAACTATGCGAAGACAGAATTTCCGAAGAATACGTAATTAGTTTTCTACAAGTTTGTAAGTATTAGCATATTCGTTAATTACTATTACCTTCTGATTATTGTTGTTAGAAAGTGTACATACAGAATCATATTCAAGCATATTTTTGACGTTCAGCGCCTGTCAATCTGCAGCCATTTGCACATATTTTTTCGTATAAAGATTAATTCATTAACATTTCATTTATTAACAACAAATAATTTTGAAACGGAAATTTTATTAAGATATCGATGATTTAACATCATTCTATCATTTTTAAATCCAAAAAAACTTCCTTAATTTTTAATTTTTCAATTTTCTTTTTCGACATTTTCCTTTTCTTTTGGTGCGACTGTGCACGTTTACGAAAACAAGAAGTTTCTGAAATAACTCGAAGCCTACTTTCTTAAAATGTTGGCCCTCTTTTCTTTATTTTCAAGTCGTGAAAACAAGTATACGTTTTCTTTTTTTTCTTTTACTTATAATATTGCTGAATATCAACAATTATTTTCTTTTGATTTCCTGAAAAAGAATCATTAAATCTTAAAAATTATTAAAAGTTAAATTAATCCAATTAATGACAATCATAATTGCATCTCGCGCAGATTTTAAAAGGATTAATCCACTTATTAATTAAGATATCCACAGAAATCCCCATTTACTGTTCTAATGCTTTTCGATGGGATTTTTTTGTCACCTTCTCGCGCTAACTTCTCTGCAAGCATCTACACAGGGAAATCTGAAAATAACATTGTTTTTAGTCCTTAAACGAGTATGCCAAGTTTCAGGAAGATTCACCCAGCGGTTCACAAAATTTATTAGGGAGACATGTACAGTGATTGTATAATTTGGTGAGCCTGAGTTCCCAGAAAATCATCTAAAATGCAATTGGTAATAAAAATGTAGTAAGTTCACGTTTCTGCAATGCTTAAATACGATGATGACTTTATTGTGGACTGTTTTACAGAAGACAACATAACAAGAGTTGTTTTCGTAATTGTCTTACAACATCTGAGGCGTTTTCATATTTATATCCTTTCATTGTAAAGACAGAAGAAAAGATGGCGGAGAAGACATATCTGGAAGAATTGGAGAAACCGTTCTCAGATGAGAGAGGAGTGGAAAGTTCCAAGCCCCTTCACTGCAAATCTCCTTCTCCCCTTTCTATCTCTTTCCCTTCTCTTCGCCCACATCACCTCCGTTTGTCGATTATGCCCCTGGCTCCACTGTGATTCTCTTTCCCCATCTCTGTAACTGTGTTTCCATAAAAAGGATTGGGTAGACATATTCTTTCATGCAGCACAATTATCTAACTCGCAGTGACTCAAGCACGTAGCAGCAAAGAATAATATAAAATAAACAAAAAGAAGAAGAAGAAAAATCCACATATAGAAAAATGAAGATATCAGAAGATGATTCTCTTGCAAAATCCTCCAATTCAAAAAGTTTTTCACCGTTTTATTTATAATCTCTTTTACCATCTTTGTTCTTCTATACTTAAAGCAAATATAAATATAACTGTCATAATTAAAATAAGCATATGTGATATTACAATTACTACGCTTTCTTTTCATTTTAATACAATTTTTTTTTAATCTTTCAGTTTCATTTTTAGCTCTGATAACGCAGGCAAACAAAAGCATTTGTATTTCAAAATTATTTTGTATTATTATATAATAATTGTTTTCAATTAATAAACATTAATGACATACACTGGTATTCTAAAATGTTTTGGTTACACATTCTAATAAAGAAACATCAAATATTAAGCTCGTAAAAGATTTCTCAACATTTCAAAAATGTATTTTCAGGTTTTTTTTTTTCCAGGTGTTCGATTATTTTTTTTTATTCATAATCTGTTTTTTAGCTTCTTTTACTATTCGAGCATTTAACAAGTTTCGAATATAGTAAACTCCCGATTATATGCGGAATTGGGTGGCGCGGCAACCGCGAATAATCCGAAATAGGACGAAAATCAACAAAAAAATGCTTTTAACATGTTTTATTTACATTACTGTAACTCTTTGTATTGCCGTTTTACATACATTACAAACAATTATTTTATTTTAAATTATTTATTTATTTTTAAATTTTATTATTACTGGAAGGCTCTCCCGTAATTTAGTGTAACCTACCGGTCTACGCTCCGCCCACAAGGTCATTCTTTAAATTGTTTGTCTATAATTGTCGTCACTTACTTTGTTAGCCTCTTTTACTGTTTACCTTATTCTATCATTTAATTTTTTTTTTTAATTCTGTAATTTATTGTACAGTAAAAAAAAATGGAAACAGGAGAGGTCCGCGGATAATCCCCGAAGCGGATAATCGGCAGTTAACTGCATTTACTGCTGGATAATTAGTTGGAATTTAACTTTTTTGAAATTTAACGTATTTATGATAAAATATGTTACTTAAATACGTCTAGACTTCCCTACCAATACGGAAGGATTATGTGTAGCAGTCGAAGAATAATGTAGTTAAGTTAGTAAGAACGAGACATTGAAATGAAGTCAATAAGATCTTACAACTAAAAGAAATAATCTATTCTAATATTTCCACATCACAGTTGAAACGTGGCTGTCTTCCCCTAACAACTCTCGAACGGAAGGTTGGGTCGGGAAACAGATTTCACAATCGTATTCAGAAGACCAAACACTGTAGGAATAGGTATTATCAGTATTATCAGTGGCAAGCCCCCCCCCCCCTATGTTCGAGATGTTTGGCATTGTAAAAGAATGGACTACGCACACTTAAAAATAACCTATATAATTAATTAAGAGATTGCAACATGTTATCAGGAATCCAAGAACGATTCCCTTTGTCAGGCTATTTAAAAGGACCGACATTTGGCCTTTTCCAAATACAATTCCTTGTATTTTTGTTGGTGTGTCCGCTTATTGTCCTGGTTATGTTCCATATCAACGGGACTTAGTGAACAGTTTATTTCACAGCAGACATTTTGCGGATAATTACTACTTATTTACTGATGTCTTCTTCGGAAACATTACACCTATCTAGTTCACTTGACATCCATATTTCTCTGATACTTTTGGTAACTTTCAGAGAAATGTATTTTGATTTCAGAACTGATCTGATTCTGCCTGTGTTGATCAGAACTTCATTTCGTTGTAATACATAACCCCTTTGTTTTTAATAATAAGAAAAATGCATTCTCACATGTTCTGCTATCAAGTCACGTTTAAATAATATTAGTTATTGAAACAGTTGTTTGTTTTTTTTTTTCTTCTTTTCAATCACTGATGATTCACATTACTTGATTCACTATTAATTCTTCAATCATCATTTATGACGAATATTTTCATGTAATATGTTTCTTTTACTTTTACAAATATTCCCATGTTTTTCAACAAAAAAAAAGAAAAAAAGAAAACGAATTTTCCTCCATTCGTGAGATCTACAGCCACAAGAAATTAAAAGCTCCGTAGCAGCATTACACAATCTTTAAATAAGGAAGCGTTATAGGCGTAATTCTTAATATTCAGCGTTGTATAGAACCTGCTAACTATAGAATCAGTTCAAAGCAGCAAGATTCTGTTTTCGTGTCCTTTTAGTTCTTTGCTGATCTTTTTACTGTGATTACCTTCTGTTTCTTCATAGGTTTCCGAAGATCTTTGATGCTGCTCTTCCTAATCTTCCCCTTATATTTCTTTCTGAAGATAATGATGGCATGTTTGTTGATGGCAATTTCCCTCATCATGGTCCTTAGCAAACCGTTTTTTCTACGTCTCTTATTATTGTTTTATTATTGTTATTTCATTCATCATCTACCCTACACGACCTTCGAGCTCTGAAATCCATATCATGTTCAATTCCATTATTCTGCATCATTATTCACAATTGCTTTATATAAATTCCATTTTCTCTACCATGGAATTTTTATTGATCCTCTATTAATAGTCCATCATCTTTCTTCCATTTCTATTATTAGATATCTAAAGGGAGATTTCTGATACTTTCTTTTATATAACTGTATATAAAAGTGAACTAAAACTGTCACTAATTCCTATTATGGTGAACACAATAAACAAGAAATTTTGCAAGAACTTAAAGCCAACTTTACTTAAAACATTGAGATTCTATTTTTTTATATCGGAAAAAATAATGCAAAAGTCTAAATATTTAACGTGCCAGAAATTAATATAATAGCATAAAGAAATGACACAGAATGTGAAAAATATCTGAGCTTTCATCGGTGAGAGTCCGGGACGGCCGTTTCGTCCTTTTTGTGGACTCTCCCTTTATTTTGAACAAAAGTCTCACATTAGGTTGAAGTTTTATTTTGTCAAAAGGTAGTATATATTTACCAATTTCCCAATTTCGGAATAAAAAATTTAATCCGCATTACATTTACTTCAATGGCGTAAATCCAATTAATTTTAATGATATCAAAACACGTGCAACATAGAGGATTATTATAATGATTAATATGCATTGGTTTTAAGGCATTGAAATGTCCTACTTCTTTCTTTACACGAATTTTTGATAAATTCATGCGCTAATTATTCTTCAAAAATTACCTCGATAAAAATTCAAATACCAAAATTAACTTGTTTCTTATTCGTTCATATGGAAAACAAATTACAAGAAAATACGTACAAAGGTTCAAAAGGTATTCGGCGAACATTCATACTTACGATGTGATGAGTCTTACTTTCTAGGCTAAAAAAAGTAAGCATTAATATCACAATTGATAATCTATTAAAGTTTTACACAAATTTAAAAACTGATTTTAATTTTTTTATTGGTCTTCTGATCAAATTGACAAAAGACAAAAATGCCAGAATTTCAGTTTCCTTAATGTTAAGTTTATAATTTCAGTTTCAAATACAAAAGTGTTTTAGGATTATATTCTTCTACTTCAATTCAACAATATAGGCGTAGTTTTTTCTTTTGATTAATGAATATACAATATACAACTCTGAAAAAATTATAAATTTAATGTTTTAATTAGTTGTTTTCGAGATTAAACTATTAACAAGTAAGAATTTATAATAAAGTTTCCATGAAACTTAAAAATATATTATACTTTTGAAGTGAAATGTTGATACAAACTTTCTTTCGCTTAGACCATCATAATAGGTCTATATACTTTGAAGACAACCTAATAGAAAGAATGCATGCGTTAATGTCATTGTTATCCGTCTAACAATTATATATATATAACAAACAGGCAAAACTTAAAGCAAGGCCTTTGAGTTTCGCAAAGGAAAGATTTCAATCAATCTTTTGCAATTTAAAATTTAGAACAGTAGATATATATATATATATATATAATATGAGAGAATAACATATAGCGTACAGCTACAGTTCCTAAGAATAGTGTACGGCCTCTCATGGTAATATACGATGATCTTTTATGCTATATCATCATTACACAAAATGTTCTACGTAGAAGCCGTGAAGCCTTTGCTGTTATCCCTTGTTAACCTATCTTCTTTATTTTTATTTATCAATACTAAATTTTATGATAAAATTTTACTTCTTAGGGCTTTTGTTTTTTTTTTCTTTATAACTTTTTAAAGAAAACAAAATATTAATTTTGCCTCCGCAACGAATACCTACATTATTTAAATCTATCTTAAGTCTTTCCTCTAAATATTTCAACCAAGACAGTTTTCGAATGTTTGCTTTTCTTTGGCATTTTTAATACCGTCTTCTGACTTAAATGAAGACTTCTACCTCGACAGCAATTTCTTTTTATGAAGGACTGCAAAGGAGAAAAGAAAGAAAGAAAAAAAAAGGTAACATAGAAACGAAATCAGCATTCTTAACATTTCTCTACTTTCTTTTTTCCCTGTGAGAAATATGAGATTCTAACAAAAATGTTTCATTAAAGTTTATATCGTTTTCTATCCTGATTCTTTTGCAAGTGATTGTATTGTTGTTTACATGTTGGAACCACAATTTCTAACACGAAAGTGCTCACAGCGACAGTAAATATTGTGTTGCACTGTTGTTCATGGTTGTCTGCTTTCCCATTTCTGGCTGCGTCGTCATCTGAAGGCAGCTTTAAATCTAAGTCGATTCTGCGTACATAGAAGGGAGAAAAAAGAATGTGGGAGAGAAGAAAAGGAAATTTTCCAATACCCTTCTGCTCGCAGGAGATGAAAGAGACGAGTCACGTGCTAATTGTAGTTGCCTTGCTCACCCCTGGCATATCGCCCGAAAAGACAGCTTCGGACCCGAGAAAGACTGGGATTCTTAGCATATTTCTTTGGTGTTACGGAATCTTCGATTTTAAATGAAGTTAGTTCTTCAATTCCCGAATGATCCGAATACACCAGAACATTATTTCTTGGCATTCTTCTTTCTTTGTAAAGACATTCATCCTTTTCTTCGTCTGTAAGTCAGTGGTTCTTAGTTTTCATCTGTGCAATCCTTCCTCAAAGTAGTAAAAAAAAACACTTTGAACTGTCTTGAGTTCAGGTTTATAACTTTTTAACATCGATTCCGTCCCTTGGAATCTAATGCTAATAAAGCTTTTGGGATATGTACGTAACAATTTCTTCTGTTACCTGAACAATCACTATGATTTTTTGCTCAAGTTCGATTTGAATTGTAATTATTATAGCAATCTCATTTCATTTCAATTGAAAACTAATTCATTTCTAAATTCGTACAATATCTACGTCACGCTTTTCTACCACTGGTTCAATCATCATGAGTTTTTTTTTTTTTTTTTGCATTACATCCAGGCATATGAGAGACAACAAAAACAGAACTCGGATTTCTTTTTCTTGAATAGTTAAAACAATTCTAATAAACTTAAAACAAAATTTATTAAAAGCTTGAGAGCCAGTGTTTACTAAGTGGCATTCCAAGATAGTTATTTCACTCTCATTAGCGTTCATCAGCTGAAAATAATAACCAGTAAACAACAAGGTCTCAATATGAAGGTCAATAGAAATATAAGTAAAAAAAAAAAAAAGAATCTGTACCTCCAAAATGTAAAACATAAAGAAATACACATTAAAAATAAAATAAAGAAAATACATGTGCCCTTTATTATGTTTATGTATATTTTTAGATGCTTTCATTTAATTGTATATAGAAAAATTAATCGAGGTTAGCGGAGGCTATCGTATTCTCTTTATTTTTTTTTTAATGTGTACTTTTTGTTTTTGGAGATACAACATTTTTTGTTACTTAAAAAAAAATTGTCTAATATATTCTTAAAGTTTCAACATTTTAGTAATCTCATATTGCTTAAGATCTGTTAAAAGATAAAATTTCATAAACGAAAATAAGGCTACCATTCACTTAAGTATATCTGAAGAAAACAATGTCACTTATTGTAATAAAGAACAATCTATGACTTGATTATATATCACTTGATTCTCGATTATTCCTATATAAAGGCTGTGTTTTGTATTTAATTTTATCTTGTAAACTTCATC
>JAFIDM010010028.1:12343906-12476575 GCA_023159025.1 Thereuonema tuberculata | reverse complement strand
ATTTTGTATTTTAATCTAGTGCGTTTGGCTTAAATTATATCATGTTAGAACAATCTACTTTGTTATTATTATTACCGAAAGAAATGTAAATTATATAATTTTTGAAAGGAACGTTTTACCTATTATCTGAAGTAATTTTTACTCTATGAAGGAAAAGAACCCCATCCGAAATGTGAGAAACATACTTATCGTCTATCTGATTGAAACGTTTCTACCCACTCTATGAAGATTCTAGTTCATCTACTGAATTAAAAAAAAACAAGAAAAAAAAAAGCTATTTACTAACTGTATTCAGATTCTAGAAACAAATTGTATCTATTATCTGAACGAAAAGAAGCACTTATGTGAAAAACAAATTTTAACTCCTATTCGAAGGAAATATTTGACGTGCTATCTCAAGAAGAACAATTGTGAAGGAAAAAAATATTATTATTATTTGAAGAAACCCATTTTAACTAATATCTGATGGAAATATTTTGCTTAAGATCTGAAGCACAGCACAGTTCATCTACTCTCTGAAGGAAAAACAAAAACCCAGTTATTACGGGAAGAAACACTTATTCGCAATTTAGCTTCTGTCTGAAGGAAACCTTTTACCATACTAAATTGAAGAAGTAAACTTCATCTACTACCTGAAGGACAAAAACAAAAACCGTTATTATATGAAGAAATGCATTTTACCTATTATCTGAAGAAGCATAGTTCATTTACTATTGAAGTAAAAAAAAAGTATTTATTCCATCCAGTCCTATCACCTGAAGAAGCTTAGTTCAAAGGAATGGAAAAAAAAAAGAAAAAAAAAAAGCCAAACGCACTTATTATGTGAAGAAACAAGAGTTAGCTACTGTCTGAAGGAAACAATATTTTTACCTATCTGAAGGAAACATTTTACGAAGATAGACATCTCATCTAGTATCTGACGGATTTTTTTTTTTAAAGTTTATTTACTTTCAGGCATATTTTATCTTTTCTCTGTAAGAAATAACAACTACTACTTTACTAAGGAAAAAAAGTCGAAACATTCTGTACTTCTGTTTCTTTGAAGCTAATACAAGCGATTCCATAAATTTATACTTATAAATATAGAAATATAAAGATATATCAAGAACATATCTTAAAGTTTACAAGTCATCAGTGAAAGATATTACCTCAAAACACAATTTTAAGAACCCACCTATCAAAGTTTTAAAAAAAATCTTGAATCAAAATCAATTAATATTTAATTTTAAATTTAGATAAACAGAATAATTTAGCAGTTGCTTCACATTTTAATGCAGCTATTAACCTTTTTCTAATTTGACATAATATCAATTTATAATTTCAGTAAATCTATTAATTACTCTCTAGGTCAATTTCAATTTCACATCCAATCAATAATTTCAAAAAATCTTACTAATTATCATTCTCTAAAATTCACTTGGAATCTATAATTTCGCAAATTTATTAACAATTTCTAAATTAATTGGAAATTAATAACTAATATATAATTTTAACAAATACAATTTGTTTTATTAAATATAGATCGTTACGATATTAAATATCAAATACTTAAATTTAATTAATGGTAAATTTTAAATTAATTTGTAGGTATCTATCATAATTATAATTTTATAATTATAATAATAAAAGTTATAATAGATAATATATTATAATAATATGAATAATGTATATCATGTGAATAATATGATATTATTATAATAAAATTTGATTAATTGGCCTGGTCTGCATCAGTGAATATTCGTGGAATACAATACGAAAGGAAACAACATAGAACTAATTTTTATAGTTAATACAAAATTATTCGTGATCAAATTCTTGGCACCAGAAGGTTTTAAGTGTAAGATTATATATCAAAATTTGAAAACTGAAATTTCATTATTAAATTATTTAAAATTATCTGCCACTTGGCAGATGTCGCCAACTTGTAATAAAAGGGCTTTATTTACAATTAATTTTTTGCAATAGATTTTTGCATTTAAAAAAAATCCTAGAAATTCTATTTTCTATTGAAAAAATTTATAAATATAATTAGCATATAAAAAAGCAAGGCCTGTTGCCTAAGGAAAATGTCACATCGTCGTCGAATTCAAAAATTCGAGATGGACGCAAAAATTATACAGACCTATTAATGTCCGAGTAGTTTTTAAATTTTCCTTATAAAGACTCAATGTACTGAGTTAAAATATTGAACAAATTTTTCCAGGAGCAGGAAAATTCTTTATTTCTCTTATATTTTTAAACTATTTAGCAATGCCCTTGTCCTTTACATCTAAATGAAATAAATATAAACTTGAGTACATTTAATACTATTGATATATGGTTTATTAAGAATATACTGATAAACGGAGAAGATGAAATGTAATCGTTGTATCTTCAGTATTTTCGAAACATCAGGTTTCAAAATTTTTCACAAATTCAAATGAATTATTGATCAAAATGTTGTATAGAATAATGCTAAAATCTTGATGACAATCGAAGTTTCACGATAAATTTCGTGACAAACTGACCCAAATCTTTATTCTAACTTTCTACTATCGTAGAATCTCATTTATTATTACCTAATCGACTCAATTTGAGATCGTTATTAGCAGATACAAGATACTCATTCGAGAAAGTTTGTCCTATGGCTATGGAATCCATCGGGGAGTTGCTACAAAAGCTCGGGGTCTTTTGGTAAGTTTGTTAACGTTCCAACTACGAATTCATCCCCTTTAGGCCTAACTAAATATTCCAATCCTCTAAGTTCAATGAGGAATTCTATCCCAATCTTTGAAAGAGTAGAAGCAATGAATTAAATGACATTATGACATGAAAATCATAATGTCATTTAATTAAATATTGAAATAAACTATTCAATACGATTTATAATAAAAACTACAGAACTATAATAAAACTTTAGAATACGATTTATAATTAAAAAAATGCAAATTTTCGCAACCGCAACGGAAGCAGGAATCTGGGACAGATGTTCCGTCCTTATTAGAACTCTTCAGGCATTTAATCAGATGGTAAGAAGTGTGGAAGCATCTGGATTTCAGTTTCCCTCCAATCACTGAGTCCAAAATAATAATAATAAAAATGAAAATGTACGAAAAGTGCAGATTGAAATCCTATTTGCTTGGTACATCAGATATTTAAACAAGAAGTTCCTTAAAAAGGTAAGTTATTAAAAAGTTTATCTAAATGTTAATATGCAATGCTAAGAAATGATTTCGATAGAAATGCATTACTTTGATTTCTCATACTTTTCTATTGAGATTTCTTTCATTGTCATGTGACACTTCTCGGCACCAACAAACCTGGACGAGTTTTCAATACATAAGATGCATCGTTAATTGTCGTAAATTTGCAAGCCAAGTTTAAAGGAGATCTATTCAAAGGCTCAAAGTTATTGATGGGAAAAAACAAAAACCACACCCAGAGATAGACTAAAATTCTTAAAATAAGTCAATTAAAATTTTTAAAATTAAAAAAAGGTTTTTTTCTGTGTTTTATTTATTATATATTGTAATTATATGTGTTATTATAGATGTTATTGTATTATAGGTGTTATGAAATTAGGAATAATGTTTGTTTGTTCTGTAAATACAGAAATAAAAGAAATTTTTTAAAAAACATCAGTTAATAAGACCAAATGTTTACGAAGGGCTACCCCACAATAGCTGTTTCATTCTTATTTCCGATTTCTATTGTCAGCAGCAACAACGAGGTCTCAGAAACAAGAGTAGAATAAATATGAAATTTCCAAAAGCTAAACAAGTAGAAATACCTGAAAGAACTTAAACCCTGGTTTCCTCAGCACTTTCTTTTTTTAAATTTTTCTTTTTCTGTCATGAAAATAATAAGTCCCAGTTTATATAAATTACAATATCTGTTTAATATAAGAGTAGAAATTTTTTTCGTTTTCTGAAAAGTTAGTTATATTTGCCTTATTTAATTAACCTGGTTAAATCTGATTTAGTTTTAATTATATTAAACTTCGCGCAGTTATTAAGAGGATTAATAGGCGGATTAATATTCCTTCGAAAGAAATCCGCTAGTTCTGTTCTAAGTATATTTTTTGTAATTATCTTATCTGTTCTAATTATAATTATAATTATAATAATTTTTGTCTTCTTCACTCATTTCTTGACAAGGACCAAAAAGGGAAATTTCAAATATAAATGTAAGATCTCTTCTTGCCTTTTAATATGCATGTCAAATTTCAGGAAGATTTCTCTAGCGGTACAACTGTTTTACGACATACACACAAGACTGGTTTCGTGTAGGGGCAACGATGATCGCCAATCAGTCTGAAACAGCAGGGATTTTACCTCTAGAACAATCGCTTTCTCATTTCTTTATTTTCGTTGATAATTTATTCTCCTTTGTTATTTTCATAATAAGCCAAAAGTTATTTTTGCTGTCAGCGTTAATAGCTTGGTATATCAATTCCTTAGGTTCTGCAGTGTTTAACTTTACTTATTTGGTGCTGTGGGGATTCCACGTTTATACTCACGATAAAAAATATGTTAGTTTAAAGTGAGACCGCTTATAATTCAGAAAAAAAATTGTGACCAATAAACATCAGCAGTAAAGGACCAAAATACAGTTGATAACAGAAACGTTTAGCTTCAAGTAGTTTTCTTTTGTTTTTTGTTTGGTTTTTCTCTAATACATTTGTTGGGGGGCGCAATGAAGCTCGGTCCATTTACTTGATTGCCTCCAAAGGCGACCTAAGATTACGTTAATCCTTCTCTATCGAAAAAATATTTATCTAGGTTCACAGACTCTTTAAGATAAAACCCAGGGTAAAGCCTGACACCTAGCGGCAATTCCTTATTTGCTGATTTTGGCTTAATTTAAAAGATTATCGACAAATATAGCTAAAAATTGAAGATAAGCTTCAGCAGAATCATAACATTAGTAATACATAATTAAAATTCGTTCGCGATTTGTGTGAATGCATTGTTAGGAAGTTAATACTGTTATTCAGGTATGAATTTTTTCTGTTAGGTCAGTGAGGTTTGTTAATTAAAAATCATTGTTAAGGTGTTTTAATAGACGAAAAGCCTGCATCAATCTAACAATTATCCACAGAAATGTATTTATGATAAAGATACACATTAGACAAACACAAGTGATACGGCAAAAATTATCGAGGCGTGGAATAAGATCCTAGTTTTGCTTCCAATTCTGCATCTTTTCTCCGTAATTATATGTTAAAATATTCCAATACAGGCCTACGTGGCCTTGGAGATTGCGGAGATAATGTTCCCAGTGTTTCCAAAACCAATGGGACTAAGTTGGTATCAATTCTTAAGAGTTCTGGGCTGGGTGGACTCTAAGACCCGTCTGAAGGAGTATTATGTGGGAAAAATCCCCGACTTCCCCAGCCAGCAATCAAGCGTCTCACCACTTGATTTTCTTGGTAGCAATATTAAACAATGTAGTCATCTTCAACTGTTCATGCAGCTTTTGAAAAATATAAGGAAGTGTTGGTGTGAACTCGAAAATTTAACTTTAACCTTCATCAAAATCTATAAAAGTCAATGCATAACAAACAATCACTCGCAGGTTTTATGGGTTGATTTCATTAGAATACAATACAAGCAATGTCTGACCAGAACAAAACAAAGATTACCAATTCAATTCCATAATTTTTGAATAAAATTTTTACCTAATTCCGTTTAGCTAATCGTAACATATTAACTCAACCATAGTGCCCGGCATTGCTCGGGAAATTAAATGTTTTGTCAAGAAGCTATTACTATTTCTTTTAAGTCCAATAAATTATTAAGACACTCTTGAACTATAAAGAAATTTTCAGACATTAAGGAATTTTTTTAGTATATTATTTTATCGGAATGTCTTAATAATAAAAATGGAAACACATAATACACAACACACCCATTGAAAGAAAAAAACAGAGTTTCTGGTTTGTAAAAGAAGTAATAGTTCTTCAGGCGCTATCCTTATGAAGAGTAATTTGTCATCTTTCTTTTTTCTAAAATAGTAACTCACATTGTAGATAATCACTACTGTTACGATGGTTCTTCTACAGAAGTTTCATAATTCAGGAATTACTTCGATTAACTTAGTGATAGGATTTGCCGCTATTCAGGGTGTTTGTAAAATCCCGATGTCTGTCAGTAAAATATTTTTGTTGAAGAATCCATTCGTTATGTTAAGCTTCTGATCAAGGTGATTGCTTAATTGGACTTGAGAAAGCCTAAAAATTTGGACTTTTTTCATTGCTGAAGCTAAATCATGTTGGAGACAGACATATTACTAGAACCAGAATGATAGAAATTTTATACACCAACACCTTTCATCAAGATTGTACATCTGGTACTATTCAAAACTGCGCAAAAGACCCAAGTGAGCAATTTTCGGATTAGCGAATTGGAATGGAAGCAATAGACTCTGGCCAATTAGGCCACCTTAACTAATACACTTTATATATCAGATTAGACGTTCATATAATAAACAGTAAAGATGTAAAGGATTTCTACAAATTTTTTTGTAACGACTACAGAAATCTCTGAAACGATGCCAAATTTTGCCATTAATATTACTAAGCTTCCTGAGCTGTGTTCAAATAAAGGTCTCTGGAATTGACCTTCGTAACTATGGAATTGAATTTAGCGCCAAATATTTTGCTAAACAAACACCCACTTTAGAAACACACTAGTTAGGCTTAGCTCGATATAAATATCTATTTCTTCATATTTTGTGGTGAAGCTGGATCCCACGAAGCGTAAGAACTTTAAATGGATTTCCAAAATCAAATCCTTTATATTCTATTTTTAAATTCTGATCTACAATCCAGTTAAAACCTAATTCTGGAATCGTAATTTGCACAAGAATATTCCTTTCTCGTGAATGAGATTGAAAAATCATCTTCCATTATGTCTACGACTTAAACCTAACCTGAAAAGCGGTAAAACGCCATTGCACCTAATTCTCCTTCTGCCTAATTTACTGAGTCATTTGTTCAACGAGTCCTACCACGCCTTTCCCGTAAATGGGCCTGGAATTAATAGAGGGCGACAAAGAGTATTTTTCTTCTTCATAATGTCTCTGCAATGGTAGCCAGCAATTACTTCCAGAAGACAGAGCAGGATAACTTCTTTCCATTTTGAAGCTTCTGTTACTGTCGCTACGATTTTAGTGTGTTTACATTTTACATAACATTCATTTAAGTGACGTGCTTCACACATTGATCGTCTTACCATTTTTGGAATGCGCACTGTAAATTTAACATGAGGTTCCTGATAGAACTTAAACTTTGTTTAAAATCTTCTGTTTTTATTTTTAACAAAAAGTGTTTTCCTAAACCTTCACAATGTACGAATTAAACCATAATAAGAAGTTCTTCAAAGAACTTAAAGTTTACTTCCGTAAAATGCTATTCATTAAAAACTTTTTTTATTAATTCTCATAGTCGTGAAAAGAAGCCTTCATTTATTTTTAATTACATACCATAAATAGATACCCTTTTGAAACTAAAAATTTTTCATTTCTGAAAAAAAAATTAGAGAGAGAGAACCAACATTCTAAGAATGGATGATAACAGGATTCATAAACAGACGTGTAATAATGAACCCAAAGGTGAAAAGATACCGAGGAATCCGAGGAAAAAATGGACTGAGGCCGTAATAGATATTTTAGGTACTACTTTAAGAGACGAGGATGATCATGATGAAAAAAATAAATAAATGCGTATTATTTTTCTTAAGATGTTTAAAGTAGATTAATTTTATCATTTAATCAAGCGCACGAAAATACTAAATAAACGGACTAATACTCATTGATGGACATCATGAATATTAATCGGTGTCATTACTTCATTTCTGAGGTTTCTCTACTTAGATTTCGTCACTTTCTAACACGTATTTCAATATATGGATGTACTTTGCAAACTATTTCAACTACAAAAGTTGTATCTTCTCTAAACTTTGAATACGCCTACGAGTTTCAGGAAGCGCCATCTAGTGGTTCAAAAGATATTAGGGATATACATATACATACAGACAGGCTGATTTGATGATCCTCAGTCTGCCAGAAAAGTAGGCTAAAGAAAAAGAAAAGTTTAAGCAAAGATGCATCGAGTTCTTTAAGAAACTTCGGTTATTAGGTTACGTAAGTCAATATGTTTCTGAGTAACGTAAGTAAGTAAAGAAAAAGTACAAAAGTTGATTAGCACGTCAAGGTAAAGTTGATTAAGGCTGTCGAAGGAAGAATCCTGGGTCTTTGAAATGCAGATTCAATGCGACTGATTCAACCTTGGCGTTCTTTCCTGTACGGGATTGAATTTCTTTTGGGAAATTAGTTGGCATCCATTTAACTCTCATCCATACAGATGCGATCGACTGAAACCTTTCGATTAGGTTTTCCTAAAAGGTTCGTAAACAACCTCCGAAGCTGCCGTTTCTTTTCTTTTTTTTATTATCCCTATTCCTCTTTGTAAAATGTAGGGGGATTGTGTAGTGTGTGGGGGTTTTTCTGCCAATTGATAAACAGCTGCAAATTGAACTTCGTATATCATCGAAAAGCAAACGCTGGAAACTGGGCGACTGGCAGACTCCCATTGACAGAGGACGACCTCCGCTATCCGCAATTACCAAAGCGCCCCGTTCTCTCGTCGTTCGGATCCCCCGCGATAAAATACTTCAAAACTTGAAGATGCACCGTTTGGAGAGTATGGTAAATAGCACTCGGTTTCGTGTTTGATCCTAACACTAAGCCATCTGTAATCCGGCGAATACCATCAGCGTGGAGAATGACATGTCTTCCGCAGTCTGTTGCAGCGTTTCTGCAGGAAGACAGTTAAAAAAAAAGGAGACGAGAAGATTTAAACCTAATCCCTAGTCCTTATGAAGTGCAACTAAGAAAATGTTAATTTTGAAGATTGCAGTAATTTGTTGCAATAGGGAAGAGAATATTAGTCAAAGGATTAGAATGTGCCGTTTTTAGCTTCTCAATAAATATGGATCACAATATCTTTCTCAATTCCTTTCTCGAAGGCAGTTTCCTCGTTCTATTCTCTAACAGCCAGCCTTTTCTGCGCCATTACTAGAAATAAGAAAATTCTAACATGACATCACAAAACTTATACAAACGTGTAAAGCACCATATAAAGTTAGTGTAGAAGAGTAACGAAAAGAAACTAAATACTGTGCTGTAGACATTAGAAAAATCCATCACGTATCCTCAAAGAAAGTTAAAAAACGAAAAATTAAACACAAAAATTTTAGAATATTTATACAAACTATAAAAATAGTTAGAAATTAAACCCAGTAATCATTCTAAAGTAATTACGAAATTGACTGCTGAGTTTGCCCAATTAATATATTAACATTAAGTTCTCAACGTTTCCACCATTCAATCAATAAAAAAAATAAAAAAAAATAAATAATTAATATCAAAGATTAAATAGTCAAACAATCCGAAAAATAAAATATACTTTTTTGTCTATTATTTCTCAGTCAAACATGCGATCTGTATACAAATAAATGAAAAGTAAACTCCCCAAATAAAAATAAATGAAGTTTGATATTAAAGTGAATTTTTTATCAAACTTTACTTATTTTCATTTGTGATGTTTACTTTTCAATTATTTGTATATTATTGCAAGTTTGACTCAGAAATGCAGTTCTTGAAAAATCACCAACATTAAACTTCTATTAAATTTTATAAATTTTTGTACTTACTAAGATCACAGTAAATTTTGTCAACATTTATATATTACGTATGGTAACAAGAATGAGGAGGGAGTTTTTTTGTTCTGTTTTTTCACTTTTATACTGTAAATACATGAGATGATTAAGCTTTTAGAAGACGTTTTTCATTTGCAGAACTAACTTTTTTATTTATTTATTTATTAATATACTGTTCAAGAAGTAGGCTTCAAGTTCTTAAAAATTCTTGTTATTAATATTCATCAGTAGAACACTTTAAATATATAATTATATCTAAGATCTTCAAGCATTATCTTAATAAAGGACATCTGCCTAACATTTTATTTCATTCATGTATGACACAAAATGAAAGAACGAACATATTTTTCTAAAATACAATAGAATTTGTAACAGATCGTTCAATCAATAATATTATCAGCCAACAGCAAAAAATATTTCGACGAACAGTCTCGACAGAGTTGGATTTAAATTCATCTCGAAACTGACTGTAGTGACTGACTTTAGTTTTTCAGGTATTATTTAATCTTCAGTAATAAATAATTTGAATGAACTGTAATCGACACATATTACACTTCAAAAACAGATTAGGACTTCTTTTTGTCTTGTTTTTCCCCTATTTTTTCTTAAATACAAAAGAGAAAATTTTACAAAAAAAATAGGTTTTATTTTAGTTGTAACAGGAAGCTTTTCTTTAAATATTATTTTTATAATATTTAGTTAAAGTAAGTTGTGCATGGACAGATCTACACTTTCAGAATGGAAGAACCAGAAGATCCTGAAAGAATTTGAACCCTATTTTCTTCCAAATTTTTCTGCCCTTTATTATATTTTTTTAATGTATTACCGTAAAACAATACAAACCAAAACTTTCCGTTTCTTTTTCTAAAGTATCTGGCTGAACAGTAGAGATTTTTCCATTTTCAGAAGAATACGTTAAGTAAATCCGAAAACGTTATTGAATCGAATCATAGCTCGCGCAGCTATTAAGAGGATTAAGAAGTGAAGTAACACCCTTTGTGCGAATCTCCGATAGAAACTTTTTGTTTAGGTTCCAAATGCTTTTCTTTGAGAATTTTCGTTGTCTTCACGCGCTAAAATCTCACAAGGTCCCGGATGGAAACAAATTCGGAAATAAGCGTCTCTGAAATGAGCATGCTAAGTTTCAGGAAGATTCATCAGGCGGTTCAAAAGTTACTAAGGGGAACACACGGACTCACTGAACCTAACTTTCTTAAGACTAAAAAACGCAGATAGAAAAGTCTCTATCTTTTTATTCTTCTCCAATCTTTCAATTAATTGAAAGGTTCGCTGGAAACTTAACCTCATAACAACATTTTGTTAAATTAATAGACAATCTACATAGGAAACTACCAACCTAAAAAAAAAAAAGCGGGTGAAAAACAATTGAGAGCGCAACACTAATTATTATTACAGAGCCTTTGTGTGTTCGTAATTAAAAGCCCTTGGAAAAAAAAAAGATTCCTGTAAACATGGCGCAATTAATTAACCCACGAGAATGAAAACCTGAAAGAACTTTCCCACGCTTTCCTTATTTCAATTGGATAAGCTCTGAACTTTTTCGATTTAAAGCTTTCCAAAAGATTAAGTTCCAGACGTTCCCTCTGCAGCAAAATGGACGTGTTTATCTACTGCCAAAGTCTCGAATGACTGCCTACCATTCTTCTTCAGTCTCTCCGCAAAAACTAAATATTCATGACCCTTCCGTTCGTCTCTTTCTTATTCATTTTATTCGTGATGCATGCAATACAACTATTATCTTCGTCACTGAAAATGCAAGACATCGTGAATTCCACGTTCAGACTGCTGAAATTTCGTTAATTTTCATTGAAAATACTTAGTGTCTGATTTTATTTACCGATATCTGTATTGCGTTTTTCAAAGACATTATTTATAGCGTCTTTATTTTTTGTTAGTTACGATTTCAACCACTGCGAGTGCTGCTTATTTCTTCTGTTGTTTCTATAGCATAGTTGCCGCTATCAAGGAAGTTCTTCCTTACAGTCCTTTCCTTATAATACTATAATCATGCCTGGTCGTTATGTGACAGCCGATATTCAAAAATATGAATAAAAGAAATCAATTAATAACTGAAACTGAAATTTAGAAAAAGCTTACCCACAATAATAATATGCTAAGAGGAATTAATATTAATAAACAACCTTTCACTATTTTCATATTTATTCCCGAATAGTTTATAGCTCTTCACTTTTTAAATAGATGTGGCCGATATACTTGGAGTGATGAATGTATTAGTAATGCCATGCCTCTTTGATAATTTTTCCTACTCGAAACTGTATGTTGCAACTGAAACTTCTAATGAGACATCTAAAAGATATTCTTCTTCCATAAAGAGACCTAACAACATACTTCTTCATCCAATAACTTCAATATTTCTGTTTTTTTATCAAAAACCTGTTTCAGGAAAAATTACATAAAACAATAAGAGAAACCATCGTTCTCCTTCTTAATAATCAACAGAATTTGAAAAAACAATCATGAACGTAAAAAACAAACAATCATGAACTTAAAACAAACCTACATGTGAAAATACAATATAAACATTTTTATATAAACAAACAAGAAAGAACCTTAACCTTATTTAACAAACAAGCTAAAACAACCAAAAACTAAAATCAACAAATAAAACAAAACAAATTTAATTAACACCAAACAAACGGACAAATAACTCAGCTTACATTGACTTTAGTAAGGCTTTTAATTTCTTTTTTTTTCCATACTTTTTTTAAACATTGGGAGGACCATGTTCTTAAGTTTGACCACAACCCTGACCCTTTAGTTAACATTCTTTGCGAGTCTCAAGATGAGGCAGAAAGATTGTTGTTAGAGTCTTGTTTTATTAACTGGAGTAAGTGTATGAACAAAGAGAAGGTTTTAAAGGTGAATGAAATTTCATTTGGTCTATTTAAAAAATGTACTCAAATTGGATGAAGATATATAGTTCATTGTGTCATTCCATGTTGTTTCCATGAAATTTTATTCTTGGGAACTGACCTCGACAACTGAAATTCTAACAAAACATACGTTCAAAACCAAATAATTTTGTTACCACTGCATCCATTTTAATTAAATTTGGCATACTTACTCAGTTGTTTACGCTGATTTCAAAACTCAAAACCATTTTTGCCGTAGAAGCTTCGTTTACAAGTTAGCACAGTATTTAGATTATATTTACTTTATATTTGATAGTTGATAATAAAATGATTTTTCAGATTTTTTTATGCCTGTTGTCCGACAGACTTTGCTGCTAGTATATCAATAAAACGTTCAAGAAATTTTGTGGATTTGAATTACAATGTTGTGAAACGGTCTGCAACAATGGATGGTTTCAATAACCATTCTCGTTGTCCATGGTAGGAACTATTTAAAAATTATGGATGGGGAGCATGAGCCTTTAACCTTGTGATAAACGCCGATCAGCGGTTGTGGATCACGAATGTACATGCCATTCAAATTCTTATCCACACGATTCAGTTTTATATATACACTGTCCGGTCACTTTATTAGGTACATCTACCTAGTAGCGTGTTGGGCTTCCTTTAGCCCTCAAAACAGCCTAAATTCGTCGAGGCACGGATTCCACAAGATGCTGAAAACGTTGTTGAGGTATTGTGTACCATGCAGACATGTGTGATACGCAGTTCCTGAAGATTTTCTGGAGGTGTAAGTCTGGAGCGAACAGCCCGTTCCAGCTCATTCCACAAATTTTCAATGTGGCTGAGATCAGGGGACTAAGCGGCCACTGCAGCAAGGAAAAGTCATCGTCGTGTTCCTCAAATCATCCCAAAGTGATGCGGGCTTAGTGCACCGGCGTATTATCTTGCTGGAAATAGCCATCGACATGAGGATAAATTGTTAACATGTACACTTGGTTGTACACTTGGTTGTGCAACAATGTACAAATTGTTGCACTTGGTCAGCTACGATGTTTAAGTACGCTCTAGCATCCTGACGTGCCTTCAGAGGTATCAATGGACCCAACACGTGCCAGGAAAACATCCTCCACACCATGATACTGTCCCCATCGGCTTGAAGAGTTGTTGTGAGACACGACGGGTCCTGATATTCATGCGCACAGTAGGGGTATAGCTAATAAAATGGTCAGACAATATGTATATATTTATTTCCACTTTTTGACGATTTTTCCTATTTTCAAAACCTCATAAGCACTTTATTTTTCGAGCTTTCACCACAAAGTTTTCAGATCTTTTAGGGCATTGGTTGAACTACAAATAAGTATAAAAAAAAATCGAAATCTGTTCACGGGTTTTATCCACGTGATCTCAAAATTGTGACATGGATAAATGACGTAAATTTTGAGCATTTCAGCTAAACCTTTTGTGAATGCTAGATATCTTTAAGTCCTCGGCTGGTATTGTATTTCAGCCATATCGACCGTTCCAAAATGGCGGTCGATAGAAATTTCTACTTTTTTGTCGTTTTTCCTATCTTCAAACCCTTATCATGACGTTGTTTTTACAGACTTTTGCCACAAACTTTGTACAGCTCTTAGGACATCGTTGCAAACACAAATAAGTCGACATCTGTTCATTGGTCGACACTGTTTACAGGGGGCGGAGCTTAGAAGTGGGACATGACCTCAAAGTTATTTCGTGGATAACTGTTGTAAATTTTGGGCTTTTCAGCTAAATTTAACTTTTACTTCGGATGGCTGAATATCAAACTTTCTTATTTAAATATTATTAACAAATACTATTCGCAAATCTCAAGGTGATTGACCTTTAGAAAACACACGATAGATGCGTGACAGAGATATTTTAAATTGTGAAAACACAGGAACTTTCTTCAAATTTTCAATTCACTGAAAATTAATTAAATCCGCACGTACTTAAATTCATCTTAGATTTCTGTGATCCATTATTAAGTGACTAACAATGAGACATATGCATGTTTTATAAGGCCTCCGCTAACAAGAAACTGAACTGGACAAAAGTTATTGGTACGTAGATGTAACAGAAAACAAGAAAACGTAAATGCCATTATTATCCAACATTCTCCAGGAATATTTATTGCGTTTGCAATCTAAATTTTTTAACGCCTTTTTTAAGTATTTTAACTTACGTTTTTTAATGTATTTCTTTTATCCACTACCTTATATCGACACACGTTAAACTTTCCGTATTGTACTCTTTTGATATTTGTTCCTGGCGCTTGTGAAAATCGCCCACAGACATTTGTTCGCTTCAAGCAACAAATATATATGTTGTGCTTATAACAATTTTATTGTTAAAAATTTCTGAAATGTTAAGGTTGCAGTAGCTGCGAGGATGATCCACTAGCGAAATGAAAACATCAATATTTATAGGAAGCGAGATGTAATCATCTGCATAATGATTAATGGAGGTCAGTTTCCATAAAACAAACAAATAATTTCGAACTTTCTCTTCTCTACAAAGTTTATATAGTCAATTTCTTAGAATTCTTTATAATAATATAAATTTTGTCTCACATTATTCTGATTCAAAGTCCAAAAACTTTTTCTTTTTTTTTATATTTTCTTCATAAACAATAAATTAAGAAACTGCTTTGAACTCAGCTATTAAATACTAAATTTATTATTTCATTTATGAAAGTGATGTGGTTTAGAGAAATTTAGTCTTAAGCAATAAAAACGGAGATTTTTGTGAGAATCATTAAAATTTATAGACACATTATAGTCTTTTAGTATATTTCGTTATTTTTTTAGGGAGAAGGGGAAAGGGCTTTTACTTTGAAGAGAAGTGGAGGGGGGTGAGATTAATTCCGGCTTAGATGGAAAGACTATAAAGAGCATGGGGTTAAATTTAGCGTTGAAAAAGGGGAAGACATTTTAGCTCTGAAATAAACAATAAAATTTACAATCACGTTTGCTTTTCAGGCCAAAAGATATAGATTTTTCAATTCGGGGGTGTCCTAACTGCCTGAACTTGCCTATCCGGAAGCACCTGGGAAGGCGATAGGGTGTGCGGTTCTTCATCCGGGAACTGCCGAGCGTAAACAAGGCAGTTGAGGGGGCGGCGTTGGTTTATTTCCCCTTTGACTCTTAACGAAGGCTTCGCAGAGAATGGAGAAGTTAAAAGCCGACCTCGAGACCGACTGCCCTGACAGTTATGAGGGCGATAAAAAGTTTCCACCTGCAGTTGGCTGCTCTCGTGGCGGAAGAGATAGACGAGTCCTCTCCACTCCGACAATTTACACAGTGTGGCAGAGCAAAAGCAAGTCGTGAATATTTCGGCAACAACTCTTAAGTCATGTAATCTTTAAAACTAGGTAGGGAAAAGCAAACGATCCATGTCACAAAAAGAACGTAAGCAAAAGAACACAAAACTTAGTCACTGTCTGAGTTTGAGCGGGAGACACGTTTTCTTTCCTCGTTTTGTCGTCAACTGCTTTCCCGAGCCTTAGTTATTCAGTGGAATAATATCCACTATACTGGGGAAAAAATGACATTAAAAAAAATTTAGCAGAAGAAACCCAATTTCAAGTTTTGGGGTTTGTGTATACTTTTTTTTATTATTTTAATTTTTTCCTAAGCTCCCAGCAGAATTTTGATAAGAGAACGTGATACTAAACAAAACAAAATAAAGTTTCTAGATATATTTCTAATATCTATTCTAGATATGCTAGAAATGCCGTTTTATGAACAAAATTACTTGCATCAAAATATATATATATATAAATTCTTTTTTAACTTTATAATCTCCATTTTTTTAATTGCTTAGGTTTTAAAAAATACGTAGTCCAAATACAAAAGTTCATTAGTCCGAAATCGTTGTAACTGTACGTATCTCCAAAAAGCCGAAAATTTAAGGTTTATTTTAAACTAACCGGGTACCGTGGCTCCGGAAGCCTAGCTTATGTAAGGTAAAAAAAAGCGCTTTATTTATTCGAAACCCAAATTAGATCAAATAAACTAAAACTTAGAGCTAAAACTAAATTACAGCTTAAATTCTAAAAATGTACATAGTATCATATTAAAATCCATTCATAACAGTCAGAAATGTCCGCAGTTGAATCGATCATGGGTTGGCGCGGTGGAAATGAATCGGTGCGTCCTAGGACTTTAAAACATGGTCGTAAGAAAACATGGAGGTTGCCCCCCCCCCCCCTCCCTAAACCCTTCCCCTCGTCGAATACGTACCTTTTTGATTTTGACAAAGAATGCCAACTTTTGTGTTTCCAACTCAAACGGTTTCAGAGATATGTGTAACCCTTCAAGAAAGTGTCCCCCACCACCTTTTCTATACCCTTTAGTTACTTGTAAAACTCCGCCCCAAATTTGGTAAAGATCCACTGAGAAATGGCGACGTTGTTTCAAGACAAACATATCCAGACATATAAACAAACTTTCGCTCTCATTATATAGAAATATGTTACGCATTGGCAGTAACTAACTGTAAGGTTGAACAGCATTATAACTTATTTTGGAAAATCGTGAGAGTGAATATCTCCAAGAAATAACCAATACTGATAAGAATTTCTTCGAACTTAACGCCTACTTGCCTTAAAATATTTTTTCGTCAAATTTCATTTTATTTTTTGAATCGTGAAAACGAAAAAAGCAAACAACTGATTAATATTACAATTGAAATATAAATCTAATAGTACAAACAGTATAATTTTTCGATTTTTCAGAAGAAAAGAAAAAAATTAACTAAATCCTTTCACACTGTTAAATAGTCTAACTCGGATTCCATTGCATCTATCAGATCACGCGAAAAGGATTACGGTTTCAATATTCATTGTTTAAGACAATCAGATATCTCACAAGTATCAATGCTTTGCTGTGGGAATTTTTTGTTGTTTTCTCGCGCTAAGTTCTCAAAGAGCATCCATTGAGAAAAGATTTCAAATATTAATTTTAAATTGTAATAAGTCTGTGAATAGGCATACCAAGTTTCAAGAAGATCCATCTAGAGGCTCAAAAGTTGTTAGGACACACAAACTGACTGATTTAATGAGCATAATTTTTCTATCGAGAAAAGAGCACATTCATATTCATAAGCACATAAAACTATTTAAGCCCATCAGAAGGTTAAAAAGCAATTATTAATCAAAAATATCGATATAATTTGAAAAATATAAATTCTGATTTATTATAAATATAAATATACAATATAAATATAAATCTGTTTCTTTTATCGGGGAAGGCGGGATTGGGGTGATGAGTCCACTGAAGGACGAAACGGCCGTTCCCAATTCCTTCCCATAATCGAATCAGGAAGGCAATTTTATTTTATTCAGATGCTGTTTCGTTTTCCTTTCATTAACGTTATTATTTACTTTGTTACTTTATTTGCTTTTATATAATTATTTATTTTCATATCAGAGCAGTAGAGCGCTATAACTTTTATATTTGAAATATTTTCCAAATGGCTCATAGTCATCTGGAAAATTAGTACGAGAAGATAATAAAAATTTTCGTAACATTAGAATCTAAGCAATGGATTTCTATTTTATTTCTATTAATATCTCATTGTCTTCAACATCCGGTAGTTTGATACGATTAAATAAATTTTATTTAGAAAATTTAAGTAAATAATGAAAATTTAATTTACTTTTTTTTCAGAAAATGTAAAATTTCTATTGTAATACGTTAAAATAATGATTATATGTTAGAATTTGAAAAAACTTTTCAGTTTTTGTCGTTTTACAATTTTAAGAAATAAATAAACAAATAACTAAATAATAATTTCAAAAAAAAAACCCTAAGGAAAGAAGGCTTTATCTTCTTTGAACGTCTTTTTTTTTTGTAACTAGTCTTTCACATTCTGGGACAACTTACTTAAAATTGAACTAAACTATTTTTAAACAAACAAAATACAACGCATCAGAGTTCTTTTTACTACCTACAGTTTTTCGTGAATTCACCACTGACCAACTTGCTATTTGGACTATGAAGTTAATGAAGCGGTTTAGAAAACCATTTCTAACTAAATGTTACAACGAACTATACAAAAAGGAGTCATCAGCTCATATACTTAAGTGCTATTTAATATATTTGTTTCAGTGTTTTATAATTCGTAATATGGGATCTTTATTATGTTGCAAACCCATTTGGTTTGTTGATAAATACTGGTCTGTGGTTGCACTTCATATCTCTTGATGTATTCCGTACGCCATCCAGTGGCATCAGGCAGTTGCAAATATAAATGAATGCTTTCTCTTTAAGCCACATTATCTTTGCTTTAAGGCAATGAAAAGCGTCATTACATATACGCCATGAATAGGTGGGTGGGTGGGTGATACGAGTGTCTAAAATTGATTTCGTTGCTTAAGACCTGCAGCAAGCGTTTGTTCCAGTGGAGGGAATTCTCCAATAGCAGTTCAACGATAAGAGAACAGCAATAATACAAAAGTACATCTTGTTACTTAGAGGAGAACTTTACGATGCAGAAGAAAAATAAACTGTTGAAGTTGAGTGAAAAACTAATTATCACACAACAAAAAGAAAACATGGCGTGAGATTAATTTGTTTGGAACTTAAAGAAGACAACAAAGAGGTAGAGATTAAATACATCTTTGTTAATATTTAAAATTGGAAAATACCTATTAGCAAAATTCTAATGGTAGGCATATCAGTTATTACTATTTCTTTTTTGGTTCATTTGTCTATTTGTGCGCATCACTAGAAAACGGCTGGACAGATTTCCATCAAATTGATACATGCCTTATTTTGGGTCCAACTTAAAAGCCCCATTTGTTTTCATGTCCATTCCCTCATAAATGAACCTCAAAAATCCCTCTTTGGAACAGCTAGAAATTCTTTAAAATTTGGGAAGATTCTTTGTTTATGATCCAAATATGAGTCTTTAATTTTGGTACCCTGTTCTCGAAACGGATTCCCCCCCCCCCTTCTCCTAATGCAGAATCAGTCCCCAATATGCGATGTTAAAATAAGCGATGATGATCGTATATCTAATCAATTAGATTTTATGGCTTTGTGCTGCTTTATATTTACAAAGCCTAATATTGTAATACATAATTTAAATAATAAGCATTTACTTAAAAAGCAAATTTACTTTGCCACACAGACATGAAGAATTAATGTTTGACAAATTTCTGTACGATTTCCAGTTTTTTTCAGGGGAATAAATAAATAATACAAAACAATCTTTGTCGTGACAAATCTGTCGAATCTGGTTTTAGCGTCAGTCAGGCGGGAAAGGCAATGGAAGCATCAAACTACTCACATTAAAAACAGTATTTTTGTCATTTTTAACAAGTCATTGCCAAATTCTCAAGCCTACGATTATCAATTCAAAAGAAAGAAGCATTTTGTTTTAATAAAAATGACCTAGTTGATGAAATAAACTATTATATTTTGAAATTTGCAACTATTTGTTTTTGTTCATCTACCAAACTATCTATTAATCACAGATTTCATCACACACACAATGCTTCTGCATGAAGGTTTTGATGAAATCAGCTAAAAATATGGAATTCATTTATATTAAATTAAAGTTATAACTGACTCTAAATCAACGATAATAAAATCTTTTATGAATGTTGCTGAAATTGTATTGATAAAAAAGGTTACACACATGGTAATACATGTTGAAATCTAAGTAACTTTATTCCTATCAAATCACCTGTAAATTAATAAGCAAAAAAATGATTAGTACGAATTATTAGATCCGAAACAATATCTAACAATATTGTTTTTCAGGGAATTTTTGTCACCTGCATCCGCCGATTTCTCGACAAGGACCCCGTAAAAAAAAATTCAAGCAAAGAGTTACATCATCTAAAACAAACTGCATTTAACGTGAGTAAATGGATCTACTTGAATTAAAATCTTATTCTAACACGTAGGACGAATACAGAAATTGAAACTTTAAAAACTTACACTGAGTAGTTTCGGGTTGCCTCTAATGCAACCCTTTTTCAATGTGATGAATCATACAACAAACAAGTTTCTTTATAACGCCTGTCCAACTTGCCTCCCCTCATACTTCGCACCATTGGTGCTTTAGGCTACGGGGAACGCAGTCCGTGTGAAGATGACTGAATTATTATTACCTGGTGTTACAAAGAGACTTTCTTGTTTTATGACTCTTCACATTGAAAAAGGGTTGCATTAGGGGCAGTCCGAAACTAGTCTATGTAAATTTAAAATTTGTGTATTAGTCCTATATGTTAGGAGATTTTAATTCAAGCAGTTACATCGTATATTGCTCTTAAATTTAGATATCAAGTTTGAAGAAGATTCAAAGGTTATTGGGGGGTGGGGGGTGGAGGGAAGATATATATATACAAACTTACCTTCCTAGGAACTGTAGACTAAAAAATATAGTATGTTCTATTATAATGAATTAATTGTTAAAAGTTATTTTACTTCAAGTTGTTTTTTTTTATTATTTATTTAATTTTATAGTAGAAATCTAATCAAAAATTACAATGTTCCCAGAAACGACAATAAATAATAACAATTTATTTAAATTTAAAAATAAGTAATACTCTAAAAGTAGTAGAAAAAAATATATTTTGTATTTCATTTTTAAATTTGTACCTTCTTTCTGCCAAATGTAAATTTTTATAAACAAGATATATCTCTTATAAATTGAAGCCATTTGACCCAGGGTGACTTCTTCGCAAGGAATCACGGTACTTTAATTCCAGAAGGTCATAGTTCAAAACAAGATTTGATCATTTCTATCAAATGGACACAAAATCCAATCGACAAAAAACACAGCTGGGTTCAGATCGGACTGACCTTAGATCGGAAACTATCGGTTGAAGCTGACAGATACAGATTGGTCTCAAGGAAGACGGGATCCAACGAGACAACAAAATTCTCTATGTCAGAATCTATTTCAACTGACGGAAAGCGGAAGATTCAATGATTGCCGGAAATTCCATCCGGGATTTGGTTCTCAAGAGAGATGCTTGTACAACAAGATAACGGTTCCGCAATCACCGACTTTAAACATGTTCTCGTCTTAATTTTCCCTTGCCATCTGGATTAATTTGAAACGTGTAATTAGGCCCCGAACATCTTTAGCAAAGATCTAAGATTCCGAAACAAAGTTTACCATCACAGTTTTAAAACTTTGATTGAGAATTGGACAACTTCTGCAAATGTTATATAAAAATGAGATACGTACAAAATTTTTCAAAGAATACCATAATAGAAGTAGTTTGATGAACGTAAAGAATACTTTCCTTACATGTGATTTCCTAAAATTTATTATTTTTCTTTTTTTTGTAAATCCTACATTTATATTGCAATTCTAATATCTACCGTAATATAATATAAATTTTCAATTTTCTAAGAAAATGATTGCATTTAATTCATTATTTCCTTAAGTTGCTAATTGTATTAATTGTAAGCATATCAAACCATGCGCAATCAATTAGAAAAAGGATTTAATATTCAGTGTTTAAGACAATGAGATATTAATAGAAATAGGATAGAAATACATTGTTTAGATTCCAATGATTTTCTATGGGAATTTTTGTCACCTAATCGCTCTAATTTCTCGACCTTGACCCACTTGGAAAGATTTCAAATAGAAAAGTAAAGATCATCCCTAGTCCTCCAATGACCATACCAAGTTTCAAGAGGATGCATCCGTGTTCAAAAGTTAAAATGGCATGCACGCAGCACACACTAACTGATTTGATTAGCCTCGGGGTTTCCTGCTGGAAAACCGGCTAAATTTAAATAATAAAAAGATTTCATGTGTCTAACATTGATTAAGAAGTGTCAGGCAAAGCGAAATTTTAACAAGCAGAACGATTTATGCTGAAGTGATAAGATAAAGAGAAATCAGAATGAAAATATTATATATTTTTTCGAAACTGTAAAATTAACAGCACTACTAACAGTGTTATAATTGTACAAAAGAGTCAATTATACCTATCAATTTTAAAATACCCACCTTGTAAGTATTTATCAAATTTTGAAAGCACACAAAAAAAAAACCGCATAAACATGATAAAAAAAAAGCAGAGCATTGAACCCTAACCAATCACCTACTCTAGCCAATCGCCACCTCCTCCATACCCTTAGCCAATCGTCTTTATATTTGAGCTATCAGGCCCAGAAACTTTGTTAAGCATAAAAGAATGGTGGGATTTCAAAGAAATATATTTTCTATATTGCTTATCATATACAGTCATGACATCTCTCAATTGAAAGTTTCACTTCCAAAGTTTCACTTTCTTATTTTGTTGTACGTTCCTCAATGTGAGCACATTTCGTCACCCAGCACACATTCAAGCGATAGTCTAATTCCTGCTAGACTCGATGAAGCATCTACGGAGGGATGGCTTCCGCAGCATGGATGATCCCTTCCTTGATATCACAATATGCGAAAGAATGTATATGTAGCCCCAAAATGCCCAGATCAATCTGTGATATCACGGAACGAATCACCCATACTGTGGAGGCCATCACACCGGACATGCTTCATCTAGTCCGGCAGGAATTTTGCTACCCTTGGATGTGTGCCAGATGTGTACCCTTCGATGTGTGGGTAACGAAAGGTGCGCACGTTGAGGGAAGTTTGAGTGACGTATATCAAACTTTGACAGATCTACTTCTAAATGACAGATGTCATGACTGTGAACGTTAAGCAATACAGAAAATACACGAAACCCCACCATTCTTTTATGCCCACCCTGTATTTGAATCTAAAAACAAAAAAAATGCCTATTCCGTAAAGATATTTGCTACACCAAGAGCCCTTTACATTTTATCTTTGGTAACGCTGCGAAAACATACAACAGAAATAGTATTTTCGAAGCTAACTATTGACTTTTCTATTTCCTTTCGAAATTAAAAAGAAAATCATGGTCTTAAATTATCTATTATTTTATTTTCAGCTGTTGATTATGTTCTTACGTTTTGTTTTTCAACCGTGTAATTTGATTTTCAGTTCAGAGCGTTCGGTAAAAATGGAAACATTACCATTTATTTGCCGTCGAACAAAGAACAAGCAATTGTTGACTTAGATCTGCGCGAATGAACCAAATAATGGAGAAAAATTACAATATCGCTGCTACCATATTGGCGAAACTAATTCGGGCTGCTAACAGTAATTTAGAATTTGCATATACAGAGTTCTATCTAATTGCTTGTAATTCCGTAAATCATAACCGGAATCGGTTCGTAATGAGAATACATGACCAAATCTTGATTTATTTTGCAAGAGAGGCAATCACTTGTTTGTTGTAATGAGAATTTAAATTTATTCCTCTACACTTTTCACTTCTTCTTTCTTTTTCTTCTTAATTCCAGCTTATTTTTCATGATTCCGCGAAATTACAATTAAAAATTCGACGCCGTTCCACCACTTCCCTTTTCACAATAACGTTCAGAAAGTCATAAAACCTGATGCTGGCAATCGAACGTTGCCTTAACGTGACGCCATTTGCTGGTGTTTTTGCTTCTGCAAACATAAAAATGGTATTTTCGTTAAGAAAGAAAAAAAAAAATGGTAAAAAAAAAGAACAGTGTTATCTGTTGTCAAATTTCGGTAGCAAAACCATGATAAATTTGGAAGCACGATAATTGCACTGGTTCACTTTATAGCGGCATTAAAGTAACTGCGAGTTCTTTTTGAAGCCAAATCTCAGTCATTATTGCTTAACTTAATTAGAAATTTGTGTCGTTAACATGGTGCAATCATACGTCCCCGTCCTTAGTCCTATTGGGAGAATTAAATTTGTGTAGGTTATTAAATGTCAGGAATTCCAATTTTCAAAGATTGCATTTCGCAGAGCCTGTTTTAACGCTATTAATCTAATTGCAGTAAATGTAGTGTAATTTGTGATGCGTATTAAAAAGGTTTATTAATTTTCTTTACGAATCTTGGATCCCGAATGTCGGTTTTAGACTAGGTTTTAATGAACCGGACGTTCCACTTGATGTCTCTTCTTTTATATTTTTTTTTTTAAATTAAGGTAATTAATTATAAAACTTGACAACACAAGTATGAAAAAAATAAAGAAACTTTTAAAATACTTAAGATACAAGAAATCCTAAATGAACTTGAGGTATATTTTTCTTTAAAATGTTACATTAATTTTCTTTGCAAATCGTTAAATAATTCAAAATATTTGTTCACTGTTAAATTATAATATATGCTAAATACAAGCAGAACAAATTTCCCATTTACATAAAAAAAAGAAAAAATAAATAATTAAAATCCTCATTATTAACTTGTCTAAATTAATTATCACAGCACTCGCAACTTTTAGTGGATTAGATCATTTCTGTAATGCATAAACAGAAATCCATTAAGTGGTAACTCATTTATATGGGATTTTTTTTTATTTCTTTTCCACGCTACTCTCTCGGCAAGGAACATAGAAAAAAAAAGTTAAGTAAATAATAATCCACCTAAGTTACTTATTGATCATTATTTAGCTGGATATTAACGTATACTTTCTTTCTATGAGGTCGCCAAAATGATAGCAACTAAGTCATTACTAAGATGATCTAATATTAAGAAAAAATGCAGCAATTAAAGATAAGTACAATAAAGGCATCCTGTTAACTTATACGCTAAAACTATTACAAGCATTGACGATTATACAACATCAACTTAATAAGTATATGAGGAGCTTAGTTTCAAAACCCGCCATCTCCAAAAATAAATTTTCATAAAATAGGGGTTTGTGAATGCATTCCTATTGAACATGGCGGGCTTTGAAACAGCACTCGAATCGAAATCGTATCGCAATACATTGTTTTTGAAGTTAAACTGTATGCAAATGGCGGATTTTGATTTGAACTTAGCAAAAACTCTATTGGTTCGAAATTTGCAATTTTTGGAGATGGTGGGCTTTGAAACAAAGTTCCTCATATGTCGACTAATTATTACAGATTAATAAATTATGCAGATACTTGATGTGAACGAGCAGGGGGTCGATAACTTAGTCCTCATGTTAAATAAAAAAACATTCTTGCAAGTTATTGTCCATTATAGGTACACGTACACAATTATTCGTTTTCGATTACATGTGAATTAAAAATTATATAAAATATTGCTTAAACTATTTTCAGTGTTAGATGTAAATTACTATATTTAATTCTGTATACAGTAATCTTATTATTTAAAATACTTTTGTAATATTATATTGTTATTGTATTATATTATTTCTATATTATTATATTATATTAAATTATTTCTATATTATTATATTATATTAAATTATTTCTATATTATTATAGTAATACATAACATTTTATTAAATTATTATAGAATATTTTAATAGTTAAATGCAAATTAAACTCAATGTAAATATTATCTATAGTCTACAAAAAAAAAAAATAACTTCCACTAAAAATGAAATAAAAAACATTGAAATAAAACAATTATGCGAACATTTTGTTAAATAATTAACAATACTCGCTAAATATTACTATTCGATATTAAAATAATATTCAACGCTAAAAACTATAAATTAAATTAAATTTCATAAACTCACTTAAAAATAAAAGAAAGTATTTTATTAAGCATTTATTATTAAAGTAGTTCAAATTATTTATTTACACGATAATGGTAAATATTAAATTTTAAATTAACTGTTCTTAATTATTCGATATGATATTAGAATACATTATATAATTTATAAATAATATATTTTTAATAATATTCGTAATAATGTAAAGAGAAATAAATTTACTAATTTGTGTTTCAAAATGGCATAAAAAAATTAATATTTTAAAAAACATCTAAATCTATTTTTTTTTTACTTTTATTTAATTAAAAGATTGTTTGTTTTCCCTGAGTGCCTTTATTTGCCTTATATTTAAAAGTCATATATCCCGGGAAAAATTGCTTTTTACTTGAATCGGAGTGGTTGAATTGATGACATGCCCACGCACCGACTGAATGGATTGATGTGTTTACAGATTTCGCCAAATAGTCTACATAAATTGAAGGCTTCGAACAGAGCCCATTCAACGAGCTACTTTATGCGGGCTTTAGACGAACAAGAGGCTCTTTGACGATGGCAGAAGTAAAAGCAATTCCAGTCCAATGAAAAGTACAATTTATCTTTCTATTCTTTGTCTCATTAAGTCCACAAGGCAAATTTGATTGATGATGTCAATAATTTCGAGTTCACTGTGTAATTACTCTACAAAATGACAAGAAAAACATTTATTTAAGGACAAAATTCTGTGATTTCTGTCTGTCCGTCTGAAGAACTCTAAAAGACAATAACGCAAAGCTTTAGTTTTAAGCGTAAAAGGCGTTTCAGTTTTACAGTTTTTAGTTTTACTTAAGTATGTATCCGTTATATGAAAAAACACTTTAAGAAAAAGAAAAAAAAGAGAAGACGACAAATCCAAGTAAATTGAAAATGAAAATTTCCAAAATATTTGCTGTTTAATTCATGTAAGGACATTCTTTTTCCAGAGAGAAATAGTCGCAGATTTATAATCATCATCCACTTTTCTAATTTCTTCGTAATGATAATAGGCATTTTGTAATTTCCGCGATTAGATACATGCCTATCTCTGTATATAAAAAGAAAAGTCCTGACTCACTCACTGACCGACTGACTCATTAACGCCCAGCCCAAACCCTTGGACCTAGAAAGCTGAAATTTTGCACAGAGGTGCAAATTTCATGATGTAGACAAGGAATAAGGCCGGATTTTTGTAAATTCCCATGGGATAGGGAATAAAGAGCATTTATATTTTCGCTTTAAAGTTGCCTTATCGATAGATAGGTGTGTGGCGCCAACCCGCAATACATCTGAGTTATCCGGAGAAGGGCTGGCGACTCGTATATTCTCCGATCTCGATATTAATTTGCTAAATAAATGAAGTATTTTTTTTATGCTATGTATGCAAGGGTTCTTGAGCGGAGCGACGGTACCCGACTACTTATATGTAAAGAAATTATAACTATTATATACATTAATTCATGAATTATTATATTTTTTTTAGTAAAATCAAATTTTTTTTTTACGATATTTTCCGGTATTTTCTAAGAGATCTATTAACTCTATTTAACTCTATTTTTTGAACTTTTGTTATCTCATATATCTATCTATCTATCTATGTCTCCGTTTATGTTTGTGTGAGTGTCATTCCCTCCACAAATATCTTCTGGACCAGTAAATAATCTTCTTGAAAACTTGTATACCTATTTATCGACGATAGACGCTTTTTCTACATTCAAAATTAATTACGTGAGGATCCCAGAAGAAAAGTTTTCGCGTGAAGGTGACCACAGAAAAGCATTATAAGAGAAAACTTCATTTAAGTTCAACAATGAGTAGTAATCCACTTTAATCCAACATTAGCTCAGTAATCCGGTTTTGATTTCATTTAATCACAAAAACTTAGATTGAATGATTATGCAGATGTTTGCGGTTTTAAATAATTTTCATTGAAGAAACTTTTTTTTTTCCTTCAAATGTTGATAGTAACTGGCGGATGTTACAATTTATAACTTAAATATTTAGATTATTTCCTTGTATTTTTTTTTTAACAAAATATAGTTGGCATATCAAATTTTGAATGTTATAAGAGAGCGTAAACTGTTTTTAAAATTCACTTACATTGACAATTTTTAATCCATAGTTGATTATCTGTTGGTCTAATTTTCAGCAAAAGCTTTCTTGTAACATTATAAAGTTTCAGCTCTCTAGGATATGTAGTTTGCGAGTTAACGTGATCACGGATGGATATCCGGATTTCGACTTAAAATTGAATTTTACAACCTAACACATTAAGGTATTAAAAAAAGTAATGATAAATTGGGGAGGAATAGAAAGTTATTGTTCAGTGTCAAGGAAATAACTAAGAACGTAAGAAAGATGATGATGATTTGTGGAGGAATCTTTCTGTTTTTCATGCAGAAGAAATAAAAATATTTTTTCCGGATATCTGGACGATCAAATTGAAAGCCGACGCTGCGTTTTTTGGCTTGAACAGCGCGTATGAGTAGGTCCTATGGGTAGCATAATCAATGTGGGATCAAAAGCAAATGAATCAATTTCATATGATATACAATTAAGGGACAGAAAATATTTTAAAATGTCGTTTTAAATATTTTTTCTCTGAAACTTTTACTCTCCCTTTTAATGTTAAAGGACCTTATTAACGTTAGATTAAAATTGTAATATCCGCTGTATTAACAAACCATGTGGATATAAAAATACAAATAAAGTTCCTGAAAGTACTTTACGCCTACGTTTCTGAAAATATTGGTCCGCAAAATTTCTTCCGTAATTTCTTTTGACAAAGTAAAAGAAAACAAACAAACGAAAGGCCTACATTTCTTTTAGATGTTTCCTGAATATAAACAATAACATTTACCATTGTTTTCTTCAGAAAGGGGAAAATGTTTTTGTTTGTTTTGTATGTAATGTTTGTATAACATCTAAAATCAGCAAACAAAGTAGTAGTTCGAATGAACTTAACGCCTACTTTCTTTAAGCACTATTTCTTTATATCCTTAATTTTGTTTTTCCTAGACTTAAAAAACGAAAAGTCTACACTTACTTTGAAATTAGAATATCTACAACCAGTCAAACTGCACAAAATAATTTAGGTTCGCTTTATTTTGTTAAATTGTTTAAGAGACATATTAAGTAAGATAGTCGACAAACACCTACATATTTAGAAACGATATCCATTGTAGAAGTTAGACTGGACTTCGAATAACGAGTTTCAAGAAGATATATGCAGCGATTCAAAAGGTCCTTATCTTTTGGATGAAGAAAAATACACACACTGATTGATATTATGAGGCTCTATTTCATATTGGAAAGTAACTAAAATTAAATCTGCCTTATTTATTTAAGATGCTTAAATGTGATTAATTTTAATCATATCAAAGCGAGTGCAAATCGTTTTCAAAATTAGCGGATTATTATTCACTGTTTCTATTGGAATTTTTCTCATCTTCTCGAGGTAACATTTCTACATGGACACATTTTGGAGGAGACTTTTTATATTTGAAGTTAGATCTCTTGTTCTTAAAGTTCAGTTCATGAAAGAGGAGCTTTTGATGACGTAATTTCCATATAGATTGATGAGCCAGGACGTAACAGTGCCATCTATTGCTAAAATCTGTAACTGAATCTTAAACATTACGAAAACATTCTGGTTTTCGTATTTTCTACAATTACGAATACATAATAATATTTAAAAATTGAAATAATTAAAAATGTTCCACACTATTCCTCTTGCTTGGCTATGCAAAGTTTGTCCTTTCTTGGTCACGCTTAAAATGACGCCATCTTGGACTGACTGCTCGGGGTTCAAGTGGATGACATCATGACTGGTGACGTTTGTTCCAGACAAAATCGATCGCTACGTAAAGACCATATATGGCAAACCCTTCTTTTTTGCAAAATAATATAAATACGAACACCAGGTAACAAGACGACTCCTCCAATGGTTCAAATGTTGCTAAGTGACGACATAACTCACACTACAACGTGTATGAGACTTATTTGACGGGGGTCTCACTTTCCTAGCAAAGCAGGTTCAAAAACCTCGCAATATTTCAAGGAAATAGCTTTAAGTTGTTTGAGGAACTTCTTGTAGACTCCAAAGTAAAGATTATATATATGAGAAGCGGGAATGACACTATCTCATAGGGAGTCGTCGTACGACGGAGGGGTCGATAACAGATCGATGGGGGTAGGTTAACCGCCACCCGTGATGTCTCACCTCATACCAAGACACGGAGCCTTAATTAGAATAGACAAGCAGCCAAAATGGAACTCAAGGTCAGAGGATCCTGTTATCTGCGGAAGATAAAAGAGACAGAATCGCTTACAGCAACAAATTTGCAGCAGGAGGAAAAAAAAATACGAATGAAATTAAGGAAAGATTCGAACGTAGGTTTAATTCCTAATTGGATTGAAATTGTAGGAATTCGTGTTATTTTTGCAGATAATTTTAAGGAAGCGGAGTGAAAAAGAATTAAGATGGGTTTTCGAAAGCTGCCGACTTGGAGGCTCTGGACTCATATTTGTGGATGAACTTTGAATTTTTCATTAAAATGTGATCCTGATGGACCCTGATTATCTTGTCATTTTTAATCCCTGTAATATAAATGCCTGTTCCACTTTCCTCAACTGTTTTGGTGAAATTTTGTTTTCGTAATAGGATTCCGAATTAACTTTCAAAAACCTCCAGTCCACTAACATAACGTTTTCCTGGCCTTTATTTATTCTTGAGATTCACTTGGAAGTGTACTTCAATAAGAATGATCATTTATTCTTAATAGATATCAATGCAATTTTATTATCAACAATATTTCACAAGACGTATGTTTACAAAGCAGTCGTGTTAAGGGAGATCCCGTCGAGAAGACAAGTGGGTGTCATGAGTTAGGCAATTTCCTAATGGAATATGTTACAAAACAATACAGGAAAAATATGGGCAAAATTAAAAGTTAGAAGGTTAGTAAATCAAACTTAAATCCTGTACACCTGTATATCTTGAGATTGTTTAATCCAAAATTTTGTAAAACAAACACGTATCGGTTTCAGTTACTTACACACCGTAACTACTTTCAAGTGATTATAAAAATAAAAGTGATCGGTTTTTATTACAAATATCAACCAATGAAAAGGCAATGGGATCTTTGCGCCGTCCCTGTAGACTGGTTGTTGACATCTCATTAGCATACATGCCATTGCTTTTTCATTGATTGATATTTGTAATAAAAACCGATCACTTTTATTTGTATAATCACTTGAAAATAGTTAAAGTGTGTAAGTAACTAACTGAGGTCTTGTTGTGTAAAAAAATTTTTGGATTAAACATTCTCAAGATATACAGGTGTACAGGCTTTAAGTTTGATTTACTAACTATGGATAGTACACGTAAAGTTTTCATTACTTATAAAAAGTTAGAAGGGTTGCCCCATATTACAACTTCGTAGCAAAGATTTGAATGAATGAGTGACCAATATAGATTTTTGTAGTATTTGAGCTGAGAGAAGGTTTAATTTTCTGATAAAATCTAAGTTTCTGGAGACTTTGTAAGCATTTTTTGGGGGAATGTAAATTCCAAGAAAGATCATGAGAAATATAGATTCCTAGGTATTTGAAAAAGGAGACCTCTTGTATTAGGGAGTTGTGGTAAGTCACAATGAACCGAAACACTGGATTTTCTAATTTTCTAATTGTGACAATTAATTCGCTTATTAATCCTCGTGCACATGGTTTGTGTGATTAAAATCAATCAGATTTAGGCAGCTGAAGTAACTCATTCGGATTTTTTTCCAGAAAATTTAAAGTATTCTGTACCTATTAGGCAGATTAAAAAACAAAAACAAACAAAAATATACATTTACTTAGGTAATGTGAGATCTTATTATTGTACTGGGCTGTGGAAGCTTACAAAAACCCAGGAAAAAAAATTAAACAATTTGAGACAAAAATGCTTGAAAATAATCCTGAAATGTTTTGACCAAACCAAATCTCTAATGTTGAGATCTACAAGTAACATATTAAAACTTAGAAGAAGGAGATGGATTGACCACATTTTACGAAAACAAAAAGGTGAAGTTAGGCGAGTAGCCTTGAATAGAAGACCTGGATTCAAGATGACCTGGACAAGGAGGATGGAAGAAGAAAGGAAAAGCGCTGGATGGGCAAACGATAGCGATAGTAGTAAGAGGATGGGCAAACGGTAGCGAGAATAGTAAGAGGATGGGCAAACGGTAGCGAGAGTAGTAAGAGGATGGGCAAACGGTAGCGAGAGTAGTAAGAGGATGGGCAAACGGTAGCGAGAGTAGTAAGAGGATGGGCAAACGGTAGCGAGAGTAGTGAGATGGGCAAACGGGAGGTTCTTAACAGAAAGAATTGACGATTACAGCCTTTTTTTGCCACTAGGCCCAAAGAGGATATGTATGTAGCTTCTAAAACCCTACGTCCGACTTCCAAAACACCCTACACGGAACCACCATCAGGTACTACATCGCGTAGGGCAGAATGACTAAAAGTCCGACTCAGATATCATTTCGCGACTGATCAAGTCTGATTTTCTCAGCCATACGGAGTTTCCGTATAATAGTGGCAGCGTAGTCAGCCACTGCCGTCCAATTAGCCTGGGAGATAGTCATCAAGCCAACGATGTTCTCTGGAGTCACACGCTGTCGAAGGGATTTCTTCAGCTCATTTCTATCTTCATGGAAGCGTTGGCAGACAAAGAAGACATGCTCCACATCCTCGTCCAAGAACTGGCAAGTCGGACATGACGCACTGTCGACAATTCCGAAGCGCCTCTGGTACGCTAGAAAACAACCATGGCCACTTATTAGCTGAGTCAGGTAGTGATCCACCTCACCATGCTTTCTTTCCATCCACGTTGCAATATTAGGTATAAGATTATGAGTCCATCTTCCACTGGTCGATGAATCCCATCGTCTCTGCCATCTTTCCGTTGTCTTGCTTTTCACGGCCTTCCTGATCTTGGGTCGGTGAGCGTCACGACGTCAAAGAAGATATGTATGTATGTATGTCTGTATGTATGTCTATATGTAGGCATGTATGTATGTATTAGGAAGATTTAAATAAAATTAAATTAAAATTTAAATATGAACGGAGGTTTTTTTTTTTTATATTGTTTTCGCTACTTTAAAAAACATAGGAAACTAAAAAAATGCAGCGTTTTAAAGAAGGTAGTCTTAGTTTTTTTTACTGGGTTTCTTCTATTTGATTTCTGTACATAAAATTAATCAGACGAAGAACAGATGTACCGTTTCTTATAAAGTCATTATTATTCTAATTTTATTAGGTTTTCTTTCTTTTATTGAGCACATGTTAATGCGAAATATTATTATCATAAGATAATTTTTTATTAAAAGAAAACTTATTAAATTAGATAGTTTAAATTTAAATATTTATCAAACAAAAATCGAGTTTCTGCAAATGGAAAAAAAAAACATTATTCAGTCGAATTGCAAAAGAGGAAATTAAAATTCAATGTCTTCCATTTCATAATGCATTGCTGTATTTTCTTTTCCTGCAGATGATGTTTGCGTTCTGGTCAACTGAATTAATTCCGGGCAAGAGAAAGCTGCAAGTCATCAGGAAAACCATCTGGTCCCGCTGAATCTGGAGTCTTATTTAAATCAAACTACTTGTACCAGAAATTTGGTCCTTTTTTTAAAATCCAATCTGGCTGAAAACTTGCTACTAGCAAGTCTACACGAACATTTAATCATCTGCTTAATGATACGACTTATATAAAAATGTGACAAAAATAAATAAATATACCTAATATTTAATAAATATAAGACCATATAAAAAGCAAGTAAAAGTACTTAAATGCATCTTTCTTTAAATGTTATTTCTTAAAATATCTTTAAAAAAAAAGATTACGTTTTTATTAAAATTGTAATGCTTTCTAAATGTGAAAAGTATAAAATATACGTTTTCTGAAAAAAAAATATTCAAATTCGCATTACTTATTTAAGTTGTTCAAATCGAACTAATTTTTAATCATATCAAACCAAGCGCAAATTAATGGATTAGCTAAAAGGATCAATATCAATAAATTGTCGATAGAATTCCACTGTTTAAATTCCAATGGGTCGCCGTGGAAACATTTCTCACTATTTGCGCAAATTTTTAGACAAAGATCCACAAAGAAAAGATTTAAGATATGTAAATTAGATCATCGTTACTCTTTAAATATGTATAGCATGTTTCAAGAAGATTCATTCGGTGGTTCCAAAGTTATTAAGGACGACGAAAACACACATGATGAATATTAATTTCCTACGATAGTAGCCTAAGGATAAAAAGATTAAAAAATCCTCAAACATTAAAACCTTAACTTAAAGCGGATAATATATTAATAAACCCAATAAAATCAAATATTACTTAAAAAAGTAAATAAACTAAATAAAATCAAATAATACTTACAAAAGTAAATAAACTAAATAAAGCAAATTTAAAACGTAATTAAATAAAGAAAAATTAAAACAATGAAATGCGAAGTCGAATAAAATTCAATGTAAAAATCAAATTCGGGAAATGTAAATATAATGTTTATATATTCAATAAAGTAAATAAAAATTTAATAAAAAAATGAAATAAATCCATGAATTATTTTTTTTTCGTTGTTTTGTTTTTTTAGGTTTTTAGTTTGTGATATTATAATTGCGTTATTTTCAACGTATTTTTTAGATTTCACTAATTTATTTCTTTTGGGGGTTTCTATTTTAGTTGGTTTTTTAAAAGTTATTTTTATTTCAGGAAAAGTAAACAAGTACATATTCTCGGATTAAATGATGAAACGATACCTATTTATTGCGGAAACAATAGAATACGATAACGACAAGTGAACTCTGTTTGCAAAAAAGCAGTCATTCCTGAAGTTAAACCTAAAGTCAGTTTCGGACAGACACACACAAGATAACATGGTGAGATTTAAAAGTAAAATATGCAAATAAAAACCCCATGAGATCAAGGTTGTCATGAGGATCTTGGAAACCAATTAAGATGAATATGGAAGTTATTATATCAAGGACTACATCCAAGGGACCTGTGTAATGAAAGCTAATGAATAAAAGTTGATTAATGGAACACTGTATAGTCACGTCATCGAAGATGAATATTTCTTCTGTAACAAGTATCAACGTAAAGTAAAAATCCTCATTTGAGTGGAAATCGTAATCGTTCGAAAATATAACAAAGAGTAACGTAAAATAGAATGAAGTTATATTTAACTTAAATGTGATTAATGTACTCATTCCTTGGTGATCATTATTATTTCTAAAAATATTTAGCGTATTTTCTCAATGAAAAATTTGTTCCAATTCTGCATCTGTATAATAATTAATTTTGCTATTGTCTTAATCTAATTCTATTGAATCAAAAGATGATTTGTAAAATGGACATTCTAAACTTGTTCTAGCATAGTTTATTTATTGCATAGAACCACGTGGTAATGGAGGGATCCGATCTTAATGTTTCCTACCAAATGATCTAAATACAGGCCACCAAATAAGGTCTATATATTTAGACATTTTTATTTATTTGGAGCAAAAAAAAAACCAATTAATCTATGATCTCTTCTTTTCAGAATGCGCAGAAATTACTCCAAAACATTATTCGAAAGGATAAAAGGAAGTTAAAAACTCAATCTACCTAAAGATGATAGAAATTCCACTAGGGGAGGGAACTTTGGGTCAAATGTATTCAGTGTTTTATGTGGGCCCACAGTGATGGTGTAGGTGCTGAAAAGGACGTTTATATTTGTGACTAGTGAAATAGACAATTAACATTTAATTTAATTGTTTCTGCATTTTTTCACATAAGTTTTTAAAAAATTTTGAGCATTGCAGTAAATTTTTGTTGGTAGCCCATATTTGGATCACAGTTTCAAAAACTAGATTTCTGTAACTTTTAAAAAAAACAAGGTAGGGAAAGCAATTAGTAAACCAATCACAGTGCTGCGCAACGTCTTATGATAAATAAATATAATTAATATTGCTGTAATTTTCCTTATTATTATAAATGTGTTTGTTTCGAATGCAAAAGGCACAATTGTTGCGATTATTGTGATTGTTATGATTGTTGTAGAGCTGTATTATCAATGTGATTGTTGTGCATGCAAAACAGGCGATTGTTGTTGCGATTGTTGTGATTGTTGCTAATGAGATTTTAATGATACTTGTCCTGTCCACAGACGGACAGACAAAACGGGAATATTAGTCTCCTGATTACTAATCAGAAGACTAAAATAAATGAAACATTTTTTTTTTTATTTCAACCTTTTATCATAAAGTAGATTCATTTTCAATATTAAGTAAACTCGTACAATTCAATTTTTTACTCTTTTCTTGGTGAAATTCATACAATAAAGGGCATATTTGGACCTACTCCTCTTCTATTTTGAGGCTTTATTTTTTTTTTAAACTTTTTTTTGGATTTTAATTACTACTTTTTAATTCCTACACATACGTGACGTCGGATGTTTTAATATTAGTAACATGTCGTATATATCATTTGAAGCAGACAACGGACGTCTTATAGTCGACGTCCCTTTAATAGCTGACCATTAAGTCCATGGACAATAAAATCAAAATGCCTAATTAATTGGGTGATAAGGAAAGCACAAGATTTACAGCTACTAATAGCGGAAAGGCCTCGGGAGACAATTAATTATTTTTATGGGATTCAAGTTCTTCTTCCTCTGTACTCTAACGTGCTTGAAATTGCAAACTTTCAGTTCTTCAGCAATAAACTGCAAAAGAAAAACCTAAAAATATCATTGTAATTGCGAAAAATAAGGATTTATTACGTGGTGGCCTAAAGGTTAAAATCAAGCTGGAATTTTTCTCATTCAACAAGCATTTGCTGAAAGAACTTGGAACATAGTTTTCTTACATTGTTGCGAGTTCTACTTTGAACAAATGAAAACATTTACTTCATTATCGGAAACAGCTTACCAGACTGATGAAAACTGATGAAATTTCCAAAGGCCTCAATCTAATTATGGAGAAGCTAGTGCCAATAATACGGATTAGCATGAGCCAGAACTTCCGAACCAGTATGTGACTTTAATCCAAGCTAATTACTTCTCCAATTGTTTGTTAAAGGAAATTTCTGTCATCTTTAGCTGAATTTTACTCCGCAAGTCTGAAAAGGTGAAATTTCAAAAGCACCGCCTTCTATTAAATCTTCATACAAATTTTCAAGCCGATTTTAAACTATTGGATGGTAAGTAAGGGCAATGAAAGAGAAAACACAAGTAGCAAATATGGTAATCTTGTAGCTTAACTTTCCTTTGTCAAGTAGGCCTAAAAAGACGTCTAAGAATGTTCTAACTGTTCTTTCTTTAGAAGAAGGATATTCCATTTAAATTAATTAAATAAATATCACTTTTAAGTATGTAACTTAAAACTAGAAACACGCTTAGTTATCTATCGCATTGAAGAGAGGGAAGCGAGAGGGATTAAGTAGATAATCCCTCTATTTTAAACTGGACCTTAAATAAGCAATGTCCCAAATTTCGAGAAAATCCATCCAATAGTTTTAGCGTGATGCGCGTAAAACAGATAAATGTACAATCAAAGAAGAAAATAATTTACTTGTCGAATAGCACTATTTCAAATGCTCATTTACTAATCATACAAAAGTCATACCATTGAGCACAGACTTCCATAAAATTTTATACGTAGCTTATTTTAAGGTTCAACTTGCATTTAGGCACATTTATTTTGGTATCCCTCTCAAAAATATACTCAGAAATCTTCTCGCTGAAATGGCTGGACCGAGTTCCTTAAAATTTGGTTAATGCTAAGTTTTGATTCAGTTTGAAAAAAACAGACCACAGCGATTTTGATCTAAATCTTCTCACAATCCTCAAAATTGCCCACCTGCGTTGCATCCTCAGTCCTAACTATCCTATGGATAACTCAGCCATTATAATTACGTTCAGATATCCATCACTATTCAAATAGTGAGCGCTGAGCATGCTGTGTTAGGGATTCAACTTTCACAACTGGAGTGGGAGGAGAGAGAGAGGGTGAAACCAAAATAAAACAGTAGTTCTCATATTTAAAGTTGGATCCTCAATGCGTTATGTAATAAATTTTAAAGAAATTAGCCCAGCTATTTTAGCATCATTTGAACAGACAGACAAAGGAGAAAAATGCTTAAGTGGCATATTCTGTCTGCATACTCTGTTAATAAATTTCTTATGCTATATTTTGAAAATAAATAAAACAGAAACCCCTGCCGTATAGAGTATAACAATATCACAGTACTTTGCGTTTAGTCTATCTATCTTTCTAGACGTAACTAAATTTCACGAAAAAAAACAAAATAAGATCAAAAAATTGGTTTCCTCCTTATGCGGGAAACCGCCGCTACCATCATAACTTTCCATTTTCGGCTACTTTCAGATACTTCCTGTAGACCACAGACTAGAACTCGTGTTTTTTATCCGCCCCTAAAGTCCATTGCGCATGGATCCGAAAATCAGTCGATCCGATCCATGTGCAATGGGCTGAAGGGAAGCGTTTGAGACCAAAATTATCATACTGAAATGAAAAAAGGTAAGGTGAATGAGGGTGTTTTGAATATGTAAATTTTGGACTGAATCACCTTATTTTTAAATTGTGTTCCAAAATACCCTCATTCACCTTATCTTTTTTTCATTTCAGTATGATAATTTTGGTCTCAAACGCATCCCTGCAGCCCATTGCACATGGATTCGACCGACCGATTTTCGGATCCATGTGCAATGGGCTTAAGACATAAAGGGTTCCAATAAATGTCCTTCGGGCTGTAGAAGTGGCGAGATTTTCAGACAGGAAGTGGTCACAGACCGGAAGTCGTTCTTTTGAAATTCTACAAGTCACAAGCTTTTCATTCATGACTTACAGTCAGTGCTGTTGAGATAGCGACGGACGGACAGAACTTGAGCATTCTCCTACACCCATTACACTTTGATGAAAATCAAGAATAAATGTACCCCATTTTGAATTTTTGAAAAGGAAATTACTCCGAAAATTAGGGACATTATTAAAGTGTAAAATATTTGGTAAATTTATTTTTAAAATCCTAAATCATTTTAATACTGTTCGGTTTTGTTTACGAGAGCCTTCAACGCTTTTGCGCATGTGTCAGGTCTTCTTCGATTTCTTCAAAATAGGGGTGAGAAGAAATAAATAGGGGATGTTTACTTTTTATCAGTGTTAGTTTACTAGTAGCTGCGTTCTATTTGCGCTTTTCGGGAAAGAATTATGGAAAGAATAAATACTATTGCAAAAATAACAGTACTAAAAAAAAAAAAACCACAGGTCTTAGGAAAGTGCCCATCTCAGCGTATCACCCCTTTGCGGGGTAGAATCGTCCGCTAATCTGATTCTCACTTTCGAAAACGAACAGTATGTCACAGGCACTGTAGCAACAGTAAACAACTCAAATATTTGTTAAAATAAAATTCAAATCAAATATAATCAACATTTATCAAACCTATTAAGTGCTTAAAAGCCAGGATGATATATATTAATAAAAATTTATAAATGATTTCTTTGAGCCATTAAGATAAAATGAAAAAATAACGAAACAAAATTTTTAAATTTTAAATAAGAAGTTCTCAAAGAACGTAACTCTTACTTTCATTAAAACTGGTGTCCTCATTTTTTTTCAAAGAATACACAAAACCTATACATATACATATACAAAAACTAATTTAATGTTGCTTAATAGAAACAGTAGTAATTAAAGAAATAAATTAAATCCGCTTTATCTACCTCCGTTATTCTTATTTCCAAAGAATTGTAATCGTATCAAAGCATGCAGAATTCATGGATTAATATCCAACTGTCATTATTTCGATTGTAATGCTTTTCTTTCAGAAGTATTGCCACCTTCATTAGCCACAACCTTGATATCTTTCAAGGACTCAAACAGAATAGATTCAAATGAAGTTTAGACTAGAGATGCCACGAATATTCGGCTACTATTCGGTATTCGGCTCCTATTTTTTTAATATTCGGTATTCGGCCGAATACTGCATACTATTCGGTCGAATACCGAATAAGTTTTAGAATAAGTAATCTTTTAACTTTGTATGCAGTATTCGGCCGAATACCGAATACCAAATCATGAAGCAAAAACCACATATTACTGATAAATTGTATCTATTTTAATCAAAAATTATTACTTTAATACTTAACATTCGGCCGCCGAATAGTCGGTATTGGGCCAAATTACTATTCGTGGCATCTCTAGTTTACTCGTCTCCTGGCTTAAATATAAATAATCATTAAGAACCATTCAGCAGTTCCGAAGTTACTAGAAGGACACAAAAACTCCGGAGACAGACAGAAAGATTTCATTGCCTTCATTTTCCTAGGAAAATAGGTTAAAATATTAAATTATTTCTTCGTACTGTTAGTCAAGTGATTTAAAAAAAATTAAAAGTTAAAGTTTGTACTTTTTTTTAAAATTACAGCAATTGTAATGTTATAACGCATTATACAACTATTGTAACGAACTATCACTATAAAACTCAAAAGATTACTTATTCTAAAAGCTTACATTTATTAGACTATATTGTTTATTTATATATAAACTACATTAAATTTTTTTCTATAATTACAATCCTTCAATTTCTTACCATATTGATAAACTGAGATAAGTCATCTGTAAGTTTCAAGAAACATCCATCCAGCAGTTCCACAGTGATTTGGTGGAGATATACTCATAAACGGACTAAAATACACATATACAGACTGAAGGATTCGAAGAGCCTTACTTTCTGGGAAGGGAGATTTAAAAATAAAATCCTCAATAGATCTGCTTTAAGATAGCTTAATGTTAACCCCTTTTAACCCCTTGGTATTTTCAACGACACTTAAGAGCCCATAGTCCATCAGAATGCAGAATGACAGATGGAGGGACAATTATTTCAATTCGGGATGCACATCCGAAATTGCTCACGATGACCTGGAGGTGAAAGCCTCTCGTGCTGATGGTGCACAGATGGCGAACGCCATGTGCAAATGACGATCACCGAGACAGCCTTCATTGCAACAACACCATTCATCAAATTCTCCCTTTTTTTTTTCAAGCTCTTGCAGCCACTTCGACTTACCACACCTGATGCTCACCATTGTTTGGACCAGGTGGTGTTTCGTGTGTGACACAAACGCGTGCTTAGAGGAAGCAAATCATTTGTATAAGACGACGATGGCACCATTTCCACAAGGTCTTATTGATCACATTCCGACTCAAGAAGTTTCTGAAAGGCAAAAGCTCCTTTCCTAAAATACTAATCTTATTTTTTTTTTTAACTTTAGCTCAGACTGTGCATCCATATGATTTGCCTTTAATAACTTTTGAACCAATGACTGGATCTTCCTGAAACTTGGTATATATATTTAAGGACTACAGCCGATCTAAACGTTTATTACATTTGAATCTTTTCTCAATCGGTTCTTGTCGAAAAATTACCAATGAAAATCACTGGAATCTAAACAATGACTATATTATTATGTTAAAATTCTTTGTTTTCAAAATAAAGGTTAAATCTTATCTAATTCATTCAGATATGGTAGCGTGTTCTTCACAGGACAAGTGACCCCTCATGAACTAAAATCAAGAAAATAAAAACAACAACAAAATATGCAATTAAAATCCTTAGACAACCTTATGCCTACCACGAAAGACATTTGACCACAAAGAAATAAATAATAATAATAATAAGGAAACCCTCTTCCTTTTAGCTATTCGAGAGTTTTCATTCAAAGGAAACAAATCAGCTTTTGAGTCAAAGCTGAGATCCTGAGGCAACTGTTTCGAGCTTATTAAGATCTCTTCAGCTATTCAAATAACTCAAAAGGCTTCACTTTTATCAGTTTATAATAATGAATTGGTTCCTTTTCCTTTTACCTACCAGAGGCCTTTGTTTTTATTATTATTATTTGTTTTTCTTTGTAGTCTTTTGAGATAAGCGTAAGGCTGCCCAAGGAACTGAGTTTCACATTTCATTGTTGTTTTTATTTTCTTGAATTTGAGGGATTCTACTAAGAATACATTACTTTTGTCCTCGCACGCTTCTTGAGTTTATGGTTGCTGAGTAGCCTTAGCTGAAGAGAGTCTAATAAGCTCGAAACAGCTGTTCCAGGGTCTCAGCTCGACTCATAAGGCTTTCCTTTTATCATAAGGTAGCATGGCTTGATCCGATTCAATTCATCCTACTTATACAATTCAAGTAATGCAGATCAAAATAATCTTGTTTTTCAGAAAAATTTGTACTATTTGCTTTCAGTAGACATTACAATTGGAATATAAATACAGGCATTTCGTTTCAGTCATTTGCACGGCTTTTTTGAAATTTTAGTCATTTAGAAGACTTTCAAAGTTTACTAGTAACAATTTTAGGAAAATAGGTTTTAAGTTCTTCCGAACTACTTATTTAAAAAGCATGCAGTGTCATTAGTACATAACATTTTACAATTTTTTTTCACTATGTAAATTCTGTACAAGAATGAATCCGTATCAACACGGATTTAACTAGTATGAAGGATGTGAATCTTCTATTTTCTGAAAGAAAAGAATAAAGAAAGGAAGTGTAGGTGTTACTATTTCGTACGTTCTCTACTTCGCAAACTTCCTTAATTTTGTTACTAATTATCAGATCCACGAAACTTTTTTTTGGTGGGAGGGAGAGGTTCACTATTTCGCGCAGGAATTTTTTAATTATTTCTGCTCGTATATGAATACATTAATTACTTGAGCATTTTCCATGGCTCGTTAAAATTTAATAGTGGTTCTCCTCTTCAAAATTACAGAATTTATTGATTGTATAATACTTAATATTTGCTACGGACTAATTAAATTCCTTGCTCAGGTAGATAATTATGGAAAAATACGTCAATAATTAAAATCTTTCCCAAATCAATCAATATTAATTTCACTTGTGCCGGAACCAAGGTAGATGAGAGATAAGGAAATCTAGATCAAAATCAATAGTCCTATTAATTTCAATCGACTTCATCAAGTAATAATGCCTGAGCGAGACGAAGTGACATCACAGAATTTATAAAATTATTCCAGCTATTTCCGATGTCATATTGATTACTTACTCGACGCTAATTGATTCGATTTGTTTGGGATCTGCATTATTGTATTATGTTGATTCACTAGCAGAATGACCGTCAGAATAGTAATGACGGGATAATAATCGAAAATCCACTGAAACAGATGCGAAAATGTTCAGTCACACACATTTATAAAAATATATAAACTGGGAGATTCAGAATGAAAAATCCTAACTTCAACACAGCATTCTGGAGTTAATTGCAAATCAGAAAGTTCCAAATCGCTAAATGAAAGAAAGCATGAAGAAACAATCATCTTTTAGCAAAAAAGGCAATGAAAGGCTTTTATTTACAGTAAATTTATAAGCAAACAAGATATTCGGTTTATTTGTGATGTTTAATTAGTCAAATACATTTGTTCTGTATTGCGTTCTATGTCTTTGGCACTAAAATCAAAATTTAGAATGTTAATTGTGTAGATGAAAATACAGCTGTATTAAAATCTGAGTTTTTATTCATGTGTTCTTGATTATATTGTACTTAATGTGACTCAAGAACATGCAGTGTTGCTATATAGGAACAAATTGATTTTGCTACAAGTCGTATTGTGATGTCAATTAAATTTTTACTTCAAATAAATGCCCATATCCCGTTATTAAGAAGTAATAACACATCTGGATCACTTGATCATGAATCCTGAGATAATTTTCTTACCACTGTAACCCCGATCACTTTCTCACAATCCTCGAGCTCGTATCGGACATCTCGTATCGGATCATAAGTCACGTGACGTCCGTTGATCCATGTAGATATCAATGAATAAGGTGCGCATCTTCAATACTATATCTGAAATTTACCATCTTATTTATATTTCTGTGTTTTATTGGTTTCGAGGAGATGGGGCCAGAAAAGAGTCGACTTTTCTTTTTTATATAAAGATTATGAAAATCTGTTAAAATCGAATTTCGTCAAATTCAATCTATTAACTGAGAAATACTTACAAAGATACTGTGAAAAAGTCAACTCAGAAATAAATATGTCGGTATAAAATCAAGATAATTAGCGAATGAGAGCTGAGAGGATACTTTATAAGAGAAAATGAACTCATGCCAGAAGTGTCTGATCAAATGCTGTAATAAATTCATATCTTCCTTCAAAGAAATGAAAATTTTAATTTAAAGTTCGTCTGAGGTTTCTGTTGTTAGTTCTGTAACATTGACATTGTATGCAATTCTTTATTAAATTGCCGTCACAATGAATATTATAATTCAAAATCATTATTACGGGATTCTACAGAAAGAGAGCACATAGCAATGCCATAGCTAGCTACATAGAAATAGGCCTACAGAGTTCACTATTATTGATATTAAGAATACTCATGGGGCTCTGAGTGTCGACTTGGACTGTGGAAAGGTTACACCCGATACAGAAATCTTAATCTTCCCTACGTGGTCGGTAAAAAGATATTTTGATTAAGATGAAATTATCTTTTAAAGTAATTGGCCATGATTACGTTAGTACATTCCGTTAATACAGCGAAACTTTCATATTTTTTTCTTCAGAGAAGAAAAAAAAAGCTTTTTAGTTTAAAATATGAATGATGTAACAATTTCCCAAATGAAACATCAAACTTCATTTGGAATCCAATGAAAAACCCAATCGAAAAAGAGACAGCAACTGAACTGCCATGTTAGCAAATAGCAACTTCATTTTTCTCTGTATCAAGTGAGCAATTGGGCAGTGTTTACCAGGACTGATACTCTGTTAGCAAGGCATGTTAGATTTAGTACTATGTATATGTAAGGTGGAAAAAGGATGGTGTAAAAGTTTTGCCAAGTTACAAGAAGTACACGTACATAGCACAACTTAGAAATAGGACGAATTCACAAATTGCTCACACAATGATATATCTTGCAGTAATCAAATCTTTATTCTTCTGTAGACTTTTATTGCTTTTGTTTTTAACAGTTTTTAAAACTAAAACATTGTATTTGAAAAATTTCCAGGTTCATTATAGTCAGAATCATACTTCTCAAAATTTTCAAGAATCACAGAACAGCAGCTGTCTCGTAATATTTTCGGCTTAAGACAGAAAATACCAAACCTAAGGCCTTCAGAAATTGTTAATTTACAAAGTCGTAACATTTTCTCATATGATGTTGCTTCAGTAACTATTTCAACAATATTCCTGAAATCTAAAAATTTCTAAGAATGTCTCCTATCCGAAGATTAGGCCAGATATCTCAAGGGATTCTAGAACTTTTCTAAACTTGTTTCATAACCTAACTAGTTGCCATCTGCTTCAAAGATAATAACGTAATTTCCCCTCCAACCATAAACCTTCCATCCGGTAGATGTTTACTATTTCAGTCGTATCATCTTACGTTACCTTTCCTGCGATATAATTAGAAAGGAAGCTTTTCTCGAAATGGTGAATCAAATTACAGGTGCTCCACAATGTCAAAAAAAAAATCCCTTACCAAAAGAATATTGTGTTTTTTGTTTTGCTACACATAAAAGAGTGCAAAACCTAAGGAGTTTTATAAAGTTATTCACTTAATGAACGGAAATTCAAATGGAACCAAATACTAAAAAAGAGCATGCATATTTAAGAAGTAGCATTTTTTTTAAATATGGACCGTTTCGTCCTTTTGACCGCGAGGCCATGTTCAGCTACTGAAGTTCCATAAATTTTTCCAGGTATTTACACAAAAATGAGTGATTATACATTTCTTTAACCGCATACACAGTTCTTCAAATTAATTTTTTATATAAATAAGCGGAAAATTTTGTGGAACTTTACTAGCTAAGAATGACCATGTGCTAGAGCAGCTCGAAACTTTGTATTCTAACTTTTTAACTGCCTTTTAATCTTACTAAAAAAATACATTTAATTATGGGTTGTTGTTTTTATTTCTGCATGTCTTTTTAACTTCTGCATTGTACAAGATACCAGTGTCAGGTAACTCGAATACATGCACCGAATACATAAAATAAAATTCAAATATGTTCAATAATATTCCTTGCTTAACATGCAGAGCAATAATCATGTATTTTATTAAAACATCCGATACACTTATTTGATTTTTGAAGATAAATAAAAAGTGCATCTGCGCTATGTTGAAAATTATTTTACAAGAGATTCAATATGTTTATAATTCTGCAGCTGCAAACACTTTATTCCAAAAAACCCGAAACTGAATTCGGGTCTACATTTTGTTTTCTAGAGGCAAGTGATTTTAAATTGTAATTCCCAGAATCCCTGCTGAGAATTTTTTTTCTTTTTTTTTCTGATAGTTGATCATGACCTTTTTAGGAAAATCATTTGTAATAACGCCATTAACTTTATTAACTTTATTTTCCAATAATGCTATTTTAGTTTCTTTAAACAATAACGCCATACACTAAAACAAATTCTACATTTACGATAATCTTTCGAATTAAGTAGACTTCAACAGTACCTATTTCTTTATATTCTTGAACTTTCTTGGAGTGATTACCAATTTTTGCAGTATCATTTTCCCGCCTGATAAACATGTACTCACCGTATTTATATGTGATTAACTTTTATTAATGAATGATAGTTAATGTAAAGGAATTTAAAAGAAATGTTTCACAAGCAAATTAAGTCATTAGATAGATGTAATTTATAAACAAATTACAATACTCCGTAGTGCATAAAAAATAGGGATGGTCAGTTAAGAACAATTATTCTAAAAGAATGATTTAATGATACAATTACTGTTGCTGTGAAATAATACTGGTTGTTACCTGATGAAGATCATACATATAGTATGAGAACCACTGCCATATTGGAATCAATTGGCATTCAACGCAGTTGGAATTAATTTTCTTAACTCTTGTAACTTTTTAACACCCTTGGCGATGAGTAAAAAAACTTAATTTCACAATGTGCAATCCGAATGTTTTTAAGTTCCTTAACATATAAAAACTAAAAGTAAAAATCTGTAACACCAAACTGAAATTATAGTTTGAAATAAAAAGTATTATAAAAATATCCTACCCCCGAAAAACTTCATTCCTTTTCTTAAATACGATACAACGTATTTTGTAGACTTGCTTAAACTGTACGAAATACGGTAATAAAGATTCCTACCTAAGAAAAGAAAGAAAAGAAAAACACTTGTCAGTAAGAAATATTTCTAAATTTTAAATTTCTCAGATGTTTAATTTACATACATAATTAAGAAATTTATCAATTTATCAAGTTACTTCAATACAAGATACAAAAACAAAAGTATTAATACTTCGAAATTTCTGCAGACATTGTTAGGTGACTATATTGAAATTGCTGCACTCTTTCATTCTCTCAGAACAATGAATTTTAATTATAATTAATTATATTCAACTAAATGAAAGCATGCGTCATTGTTGACTACCTAACAATAGACTGTAGAAAAGTAATTGACACAAAGAAGATGTGACAGTTTCTTAAAAACAAATTTTGGAAATACATGTTAATCATCTTGAGAGTCATCTTAATCATCTTAATGCAATTCTTGGATGACCTTCTTTTAAATTTTCTTAATTTGTATAGTTGATTCTGCATCAGAACTTTTTCCACTAGAGTTGTTTCTGATTAGATTTCTAAAAATTTATTTACTACTGGGGGTCTTCTTTTCTTTTTTGTGACAGCAAGGAGTTCCGTGGTGGATAGAGTTCACTCGTGGAAAAAAACGTGAATTCACTATTGTCAATTCTTGTTAATTTCATTTCGTTTCTACTGTCCTCTTGGCTTAAAGTCATCTACAAATTGTAGACTATCTTGCCGACTAGATCCTTATCCACAGGGCATTATACTAGGCAATGTACATTACACTCCAGCAAAACGGACACAAGCATCCGAGAAAGTCACGAAACTTGAAACGTGGTCTTGAATTCAACTTTGATTAAAAATTTTATTATTTTAAAATAATTATTAATTCTACTGAAAGCCTAATTTAATATATTGGATTGGCCAAAAAGTTATTTCGGTTTTTAAGTAAAAATAAGACGACACATTTTTCATTTTCACAAATAATTTTATTGAACAACGTCTTCAACGGTTTGTTCCACTACCTTCTGACATCTTTCAGGCAACTTGTAATTTCATCTTCCCAAATCTTTTTATCTTGTTGAGCAAAAAAAAATGTTCCAGATGCCTTTGGTGTCATCGAGGGAATTGGTTGTTTTCCATTAATACAATTTGTAAAGACCGAAATAAATGGAAATCTGAAGGTGCAATGTCAGGTGAATAGGGCGGATGAATCAAAGCTTCCCAGCCAAGCTGTAATAGGTTTTGCCTGGCCATCAAAGCAAAATGCGGTCTTGCGTGTTTATTGTCTTCCGTATTCAATATTAAATTGACGACCCAAAATTCACCAATTTTGATCAGTTTTTTTTTTTTAAATGCATGCTGATAGGACAGCTGTCACAATGCAATCGAACAAAATGGTGTCGAATGACGTTAAAGACACCTAAGCTTTTTTACTAGAGCCATCTTACGTAAAAAAAAACGAACGAAATTTTTGGCCAACCCAATTTTTGACCAATATAGTTTATTTCTTTATTAATATTAATATTTTTATATTAATATATTTACAATATAAATTATAAAATATTATCCTCTGCTTTTATCTCTTATCATTTTTTAATCAAATCAATATCCATCTAGCATTTCATAGCCATAAGTTAACATTACATTTTTAGCTTCATGTATACGTCATTATAAACTTCGTTGCATTGAGCCTTTTCGATGTAATGTTTACATCTTATAAACATTGTACAAAAGTGATTTGCAACTGGAAATGAAACTTTTAAAAAGTTAGCCTACATCAACATTTATCAGTTGTACTTTTAAATAATTCTAATAAATAAAACATATTTACACTGAAGTTGGTGTCGTTATGAAAGAATATTTCATGTTGCCATAAAATTCCAAATCACAACGAATAGCCGAATCAATATTCACTAAGAGCTGCTTTCAAATCTTGTAAATCTTCCATGATTTCGAAACAGGCTTTATTTCGATCATTCGACTTCAAAGCCCTATCGTTCTACTATCAATGTTTTATTGGGTATTAGATATTCCAGTCGGACACAATGTAAAAGGACAGTTGTTCAGAGAGATCGCACTGAAAACTCAAGATACGATTTACGCTGTGATATTCAGTTACTACATTTGGTTGCGTAAACGCCACTCTGTAAAGATATTAAATTCTAACTTTTAGACTTCGGAATGAAGAGCGAATAGATCTTCAAATTAAGTAGATTTATAAATAAAATAAAACTAACTAACCAGATATTAAAAGTAAATATCTAGACAACAGCGACTGCCCAAGATGAAATGGATGAGACATTCATCATCCAAACAAAACAAAAATTAAAGCGAGTCACTCCATCAACTAGCACAAGAATATTGTGTATGTGACTGTAGGTATGGGTGTCTATACAATTAATCATGTGAAATAGTATAAAGATAAAAAAAAATGAATTGATGTTACAACTGGTGTCAGTAGTAAACATCTAAACTGTTTATTAACTAGGTTAACTCTTGAGGGCTGTTAAGAAACAAACGAAGCAGCTGTTCCACAGTCAAATTTATGATATCTGTTTTGTAGTGAACAATAATTTTTTTAATCTTTTTTTTTCTTTCATAATCATTGATGAATTGTAATTCCAGTTTTTTTAAGCCTTGTTATTTTAATGTTTTAGTTCCAAGCCTTTTTTGATAAGAAAATAGATATCGAGTCCTTGAATGCTTTACTCACAATATTATATTATGTTGTCTTTATTTTTTTTTGGTTGTACTGGGGGTGACTTAGAAATCTTAAAAAGTTATACACTAATACTCTGAACAGTTAATACTAAGTAACTCTAGCTAGTTTGTGCTACAAATTAGAAAAAAAATGGTCAGTGTGCTCATGGCGTATTTAGATTACACTCCGTTTAATACGCTATTGTTAACTAGATTCCACAGGATATTATATATTTGTTCAATGTTCGTAATGGATATTAATATGTACAGTATAACTGTGCATGCAAATTATCAGGAAGATTCGTTCACTTGTTAAAAACTTTATATGTACAAGCAGACTCGTGTTATGAACCTCAGTTTCTCAGGTGTCGTGATTTTCTGTAAATTTTGACAGCGGCCCAGCGAAAAACCTCGTGAAACGCTGCTTTTCAGAAGTGCAGGATTAAAATCAATAAACGTCGGGCGTTATTTTTAAGAGCTTTATTCTCATTGTTTGTGACAGCTTTAGAGAATTAGACAACATAATCAAAAGATGTCCACGCATTGACATAAAGCAGCGCTGTAAATGACACAGTGACAACTACGTTTTAATATTTACCAATCTAATTCCTGCTCTTTTACACTGCAGAAACGTGAGCGTCTATTAATGATCCAATTACCTACTTCAGGGCTGTGACTTGAGCAGTAAAACTATCGTAAAATTAATAATTAAGCATACTTTTGAAGCGAGACTATCTTCACTCTGTTACGACATCCAATTGCCCGCAGAATTTTCCAGAAATTTTAACGTCTCGCGTTTCCTGACGGGGCGGGGGAGGTTCGTAACCCATCAAGGTGAAACGTAAGAAGCGCGATTATGGTAGCGGTTGATGCTGAAGCAAAACAAGACATTGTGGAGCGAGACAAGAAAACGTAATAATTGCCAAAACAAACTCTCTGTTTACGAGTTAACTACGTCTCGTCGGCAACGCAGAGGCACAACGGCTCTGAAAAATTAATCTAGCAATAGACTCTGCAACGAGAAAGCTCCGTTACCAAACTTGCAGCGAAAAGGCGGCAAATCCTATTTTTCATTGCTGATTCCTTATCGCTTGGTGATTCTTTCACGAAATGTTAAGAAAAAAACAGCTTTTGAATTTTTAAACATCCAATCGTCGATAACAGAGAACTACTGCTGTTTACAGAATAACTCAACGTCAGAATGAAGCAGCCAGGAAAAAAAAAACTATGGCTCATTTCATAAATAAAACCAGAGAAAAAGTAATAAAAGGATGGAGGCTATTTCGTTCCTCTCTTCTACTCTTCTCTCCGTCGTCCCGTTTTTTTATTAATTCTGCTCCAGACAGCAATGCTTCGAAATGAAATAGGCTTTTCCCAAACATGAACTGAAGGAATGGATACAAACTCGTATTTCTGTCACATTAAAATCCCACAAGCAACGCTAACTTTACTGATATTGTTTGTGTTGCCATCGTGCTGAGATCTAACAGACTTTTATGAGGTGACGTCACACGACGCCTTGGGGTCAACGCGGGTCACAGTAACGCATCTACGAGAGAGAGAAAACGCACCAATCTACAGACAAAAGATACGGGACGTTGGTTTCCAAGAAAAACATAAGGGTCTTTTCGTCAAACAACAATAACTTTTTTAATTACCACTTGTAGTAAAGAAGTTCCTGGAAGTACGTAAAGTCTATTTTCCTGAAATTTCTATTTTTTTTTTTTTTTAAAAAAAAAGGAAAATAATAAAGTCGAGAAAAATAATATAAACGAAAAATCTATGTTTATTTACAAATTATTTATGAAAACATTGCAAATTTTGAATTAGCTCAAAAACGAAATAAAATCCCTTACTTGAACTTGATGAAATGTAGCTTTAGACAAGTTAACTGTCAAATCTCGTACAAATCTCGTTTAGCTAAAAGGATTAATAGCCACTGTTTAAGACAATGAGATACTAATAGAAACACGATAGAAATCCACTGTTTAGATTTCAATGCTTTTCTACGGGAGTTTTTGTCGTTTTCTCGAGCTAATTACTCGACAACGACCCGTTTGGACAAGATTTCACAAATAAAAGTTAGATTGTCCTCGAATCTGCATACCATGTTTCAAGAAGATCCACCCGGCGATTCAAAAGTTATCGGAGTTTGTTGGGAGAGGGTAACCCAGCGTTTCTTGACCAACAGGACTAGGTTGAGGTCGGGAAGTCAGCCCGACGCCCGCCTGCCTTTAACTCCCGGGAAACAAACCAGATACACATTTTACAGAGGGCTGGGTAGGCCCTAGGACCCGTTTGGGGGGCCCGATAGCCGAGTGGGTAAGGGCGCTTGGCTGCCGGTTGGAGGTAACGGGTTCGATTCCCGGCCTCGGCGAAGGGCGGGAATTTTTCCTACTTACTTCAAGCAGCCTCAGAATAAAATGTTTCATTTACAGCCAGAAGTTGTAACCTCAGGAAAATAGCTCTTCAAATTCAGACATCAAATTCTCCGCAGGATAAGGATAAAATTAGAAATGAAATTTAATGAACATCGTATTTTGGGTTAAGTTATATAAATACAAGATTGGTTGTTCTTAAGTAAATTGCTGGAACTACGAGAAACTGATTAGATGTAAACATTTCGCAGTGCATTTTGCTTTGAAGTACTTGAGAGCCTAGCATTTTGACCCATGTTTGGTAGTTTTCAGTCCTTACGGGACGAATTTCTTTTAAGATCAACAAGGAGAAATCCCATTTGATAATATTTATTTTGGAGTTTTATTAGGGTTAAGCTGCTTGTGGAAATATTTTTCCCCCTTAAAATTACGATATGGTCGGATAGGAACCAAAATTAACATCTAACTTTCCTTGTAATAACATATCTCTAAAATGTTTCAACTTAAGGATGTTAGTTTTGAATTATCCTACTCGCAGTCAGTTGGATATGAATTTTCGACTTAATATTTATTTATTTATTGATTTATTTTCTATTTTAGCTCTTTTTTTCGATAGAATGCAAATGAAGGGTTTATAAATAATAGACAAATCTACAATATACCCTTGGTAGCCATGTTGGAAAAGCGGTCGAAAACCGGTAAATGGAAAAGGTAGGTGGATGTCTTTGAAAAAAAAGTAAAGAAAGTTATGCATTAGACCTATCGATTTTCTGATAGATTGGATATCTAGCCGATGTATTAAAAAGGTTACCGAAATAAAATTAGACGGGTCACAGGCTAGTGAACTATAAAATAAATAAGCACTACAAGGTTGATTAGCACAACACAGTACTTCACTGAAGTGTAAAAAAAGCAAGTTCAAATCATTGGAATTGGCTTAAAGTGAATGCGAATCAAGAATGTCACAAGTAATTACAACATGAATAACCACTCACAGCGTTTGAGTCGGCGCAAGCTGGGCTGTTGTATGATAACGCAGGAATAAATTTGGAAATGTCATAGCTAATCCTATTACTTAATTAATTACGAATGCTACTCGAATTAACAGATGGGAAACCGGAAGCGGCGTTTCCAACAATCGCTAAATAAACGACCTTCATATCAGAGGTTTGAAATCAACCTATAAATAAGTTCTCCAATGTCAGCAGGATGAATTACGGCGTATAATAGCTGTTTTCATGGATTTTCATTATCCTAATTCTCTTTTAAAGAGCACAATTAATGATGAGAGACAAACTTTGTAGTCAATAGCAATCATTCAGAGAAAAAATTTCAATTACAAATATCTTGGGATTTAGAGAATGATTGGAATACAAAGGAACACAGAATGTGTAGAAAGATGAATGACCATTGCTTCCAAGATAGACATAGATTTCAAGCGGAAGCCAAGCTTATTACCATAGAAAATAAAACGAAAAATAAATAGAAGCAATGTAAGTAAAATATTTCCATTTATAAATATTAATAAAAGAAGATATTTCTAATTTGACTGTAATTTTAATTACAAATAATTACCAAAATTATTAAAGACTGAATTAACAAAAACGTTAAATAATATATTATAAAACGACAAAAATGAAAAATAAATTTTGTATTGATAATAGAAGTTCATGTAATTTGTATTTCATTTATTTTTCAAGAATAGCATGCTATCACGTGAATTTTGATGAATTTTACTAAATGATTACTGAACTATTTGATTTAAACATTCCTGTCCTCTGTTTGTTTACTTGCATATATATTACTTTAAAACGGCTCGACGGATTTTAGTCAAATTTAGTATGTAGCTTATTTATGTGCAATTTAAAACATAGGCCCATTATTACAAAAACCCATACAATTTGTTTGGTGTCTACCCCTCTCCCAAATCTCAAAACTTAAAACCTTTCACTTAAACGGCTTGACTGATATTTTTTAAATTTGATACAATGCTTATTCATAGTCTAACTTAAATGTGAGTGCGATTTTTATCTTCAAAATGGGTTCCTAGATTCTGTACTCAGACCCGACTACACTATAAAAAACTGAGCGCACGCTTAGCACTTCTCTTACTACTCCACTTAACCATGTGTGCCTGTATGTGTATCACACTAAAAGGACTAAATACGTTGATTATTTACGATCTAATTAAAGACATAGGCTCATTTAGTTTTGGTCTCAATTCCTCCCACATCTGAAAGTCTCTGAAATCCCTCGCTGGACTCATTTTTTTAAAATTTGGCAAGATGACCAACATTACAAAAATAAACATTACTGCTTTGTTGTAGAATCCACCGGAACTCTCTTCATACCCCTCCCCCCTCAACACTACATGCTTAGAACTTCACCATACCACAATACAGAATCCCATACTGAATGTGTAATATATAAGGTATAAATATACTGCGTAATTTATCTCATAGTGATCAATTTTAAGGACTAGGAGGCAGGGTTCGAGAATAAACTAATCACACTCGTATTTTTAATTGTAGAAATAAAGAGGCCAATATACATTTCAAAATTATTAAAGAAAATTAACATATTAAAATGTAAGTTACAACGGTTTCAGCTCGCCTGCGAGCTCTTGACGAGTCTCGTCAACGGTTCGCAGGCTAGCTGAAACCGATGTCACTTACATTTTAATATGTTAATTTGATTTAATAATTTTAATGTGAGCTGACCTCTTTATTTCTAGAATTATAGGTTATTTCACACATGTTAAATAGTGTATTTCGCATTTTTAAGTTGGATCAGAAATAAGTAACTTACCAAATTGGACAGAAATCAATTCAAGCCATTTTAAGAAGAAATATTAGATCCAGTCAATCAAGATCCAGAAAAAGATAAAACTAGGTTTCATTTTTTCACAGTAAATTTGGTTTTATTTAATTTATAAAGACAGTGAAGATAAATTTAAAAGAACCTCATAGTGACCCCATAAAAATCTGACGTCTTGCATTAGACAGTATTTGTTTTGCATAAAAAGGCTGCGATATGGTTATGCATCCTCTCAATGAGACATTTACAGGTGGGAGGAAGACAGCTGGTGGAACCATGAAATGCTTAAGGGTGAGAACGTGACGTTCACGATGTTACTCTGATTTTCCAAATCAGTCAAAAAGAAAAAAAACATCAACATGTTCAACGGAGATGAAATAACCGTAATGAAAATAAATACAACTCAAATTAGCTTATTTAAGCGGGTTTCTTCTGTATAAATTAACATTTATTTTCAGATTACAATAAAAGTAAAATTGAAGTTCTAAATTAAAAAAATGACTTTAGAACTTTTCTAATGAATATTTACTTCTCTAAAGTTGGTTACGTCCTGTTTTATTTTTACTTTTATATTCAGGGATGAGCAACTTACTTTTTAAAAGATTTTCGCAGTAAAGAAAACATTTCACACTTTATAATAGTTTGCTACCAAGGTAGGACTTGTTTAAATCCAACTTCAGCTTTCCAGCTTTGCCTCGCTATCTCTTTATAATTCGCGTCACACTTGATGTACCATAGTAAGCAGTACATTGTTACTTATAGACTAGGGTTATTTAAGTGTATACTTTAAGTGTTATCCTTACTTTGTGCATACGACACTATGGCGTAAGTATTACATAACTTTCAAAAGTATTTGGCCACATCTTGATAAAGAAATTGATATAATTCTCCAAAGTATATTGACGAAGGCTTAAGGAACCGAATCGAAATATCGAAATAATTTCCCACGCGGATTAGGAAAAATCCCTCATCAAAGGTTATATTATTTGTATATTCAAGTATTTAGATATATGTGAGACTTGTATGTATTCTATGTATGATTTCTGACATACTGTGCACTTGAATGTGTGTTTTTATAACTCGATTTACGATCAAATTGACTTAATGACGCAACATAACCTCAGCTTTAAATAATCAACTTACTACAAGCACAGTTTTGTACATTTCTAATATTCTCACTTGACATTTGATAGTTGTCTTTACTTTAGTATAAAGCAAGAAGTCCTTATAAGAACGTAAAGCCTATTTTCCTTAAAATATTGTCTAAAACAAACAGCAGAATTCCCCATTTTCTGAAAAATAAAAATTCGCATGAATTAACTTAAGTTGCCTAAATCCGATTAACTTTCATTAAATTAATGGATCAACCAAAAGGATTAATGTCCACTTTCCGACATTATCGTTTCATCAACCCTATCTACGGCAATTTTTGAAAACTTGCTGATTTCCCAGTGAGGATCAATACAGGAAACATTTCAAATAGTAACGTATGAAAGTATCTTGTCCTTCAATTTGCATGTCAAGTTTCAAGAAGATCTATCTAGCGGTTCAGAAGTTAAAGTAGAAGGACCATATACACTTCCAATGATGCTTGATGAGCTTCTTAAACAACATACAACTACAATAACATAGGTAAAATGCGACTGATACCTTATATAAAATATCTAATGATTTACGGTCCAGTGGTCTTAAATGAAATCATTTAAAATTACTATTTTCATTTATATTTTAAAACTATTTTGAAAATATTCTGATTTTTTTGTCTTTGAAATGTTAGGAGTTTTGCAGCCAACTGGCAGACAAAAAAGCGAGCGTTCAACCTCATAAGATCATAAAACCAACAATAAAATTTCAATAAATTTTAATAAAACTGGTCAACTTTAAAAATGTCTGAGTTGGGTACAATGGAAGCGCCCGGCAACTGGCCAGCGAATCAAAATGCCAATAAAATGGCCGCCATTTGGCAGACGATTTGTCGCCAGAAATTCAGAAGCGACTGTGGCTAAATTAATGTTTCACGCTAACACAATTTAATTTCCTTCCGAAGTCCACGTGCAGGACGAGAAAACAATATTCTAAAAATTATTTATGAAGCTAAGCAGAAGTTTTCTTCCGAACACAAAATTGGATGCATTAAAATTTATTTCGATAACAATTTTATATTCCGTGTGATATTAGAACAGTTCAGTTTGTAAACGCTTTATAAAAGATCTGTTGCTAAAGTTTTATTCTAAGTAAATCGAAAAATTTATTAAGTATGATTCTGCTTTATGTGTATATTTTCTGGGAAAGTTAGGTTCATAAAAACATTCATGTTAAATAACCTCTTTAACAAAAAAAAAAAATCCCAAAATTACACGATGATATTTCGCAGGCCTAACCGGCCTACTTTCTCAAGCCTTTTACATCACGGGAAGAGAGAACATCTCCCTCCTTCCCAAAATTAAAAATAATAAATTACAATCAAGAACATTTAGAATTCCATACAACCAAAAACGTGAAGCATACTAATAATAATGTCCACATCTCTGAACTTTGTCCAAAATATGTCCGAATCTATCCTTTGTTTAAATCGCTGTTTTCTTTTAAATCGTTGTCTTCAATTTAAAATGTCCAAACGTTGAATAAATTTTAAATAAATGTCCATTGCTGAATAAATTTAAAATTTTTACCTTAACTTAGAAGAAATCCCTTTAAAATTCTTGAAAGTAAAATCTCTTCACCTTAATATCTTCATTATTAATAAACAAACAAATGATGATGTAGAAGGCTTGAGAAAGCAGGCCTGTTAGGCCTACGAAATATCGTCGTGTAATTTATGGAGTTTTTTATTATTAAAGAAGTTATTTAAGATGTTAACATTTATATATTTGCATCTCTGTAATAATATTGGAATCAGTGAACAGATTTTCTTGAAACTTGACATGCATATTAACGGATAAGAGAAGATCTAAACTCTGTATTTGAAATTCTTTCCCTGTGGGTCCTGTGGAGCAATTTGGTGGCGAAGCTCACAAAATTTCTATAAAAAAATTTGTAAAAGTGAAACGGTGAATTTCTATTTTTAACAACCATTATTAAGTCCCTATCAGTACTATTCTATTATTAAGTCCCTATCAGTAAATTTCCCATTTGCTTTTATTTAATTTTTATTTTATTAGACTAATTTGATTTAGACGATTTAAATAGATAATACGGAATTAAACCATTTAAGAAACTGTAAAAAATTGCAGTATTTACATTCGGTAAATCTTATACATAATTTTTCACATCCAATAACATTTTCGTTTCACCTTTCCAAAAAAAAAAAAAATGAGCTTCCTTTCGCACCTTTCAGTATTATCTCATTGGTTTTCTGCCTCCCTTTAGGATATTAAACTGAGAACGTTTGTGAATAATGTATGTCTGATGAAAGCTTGCCGTACGGTAGTGGAAACTAGTTACGATGTGTTGTGCTTGATATTTAATTGTAAATACTTTAATTTTAGAAATTTAGTATTTATATATCTTGTATTTTATCAAGTTACTAACTCCGACACACGTAAAAACTTCTGCAATCTTTTATAATTTAACTTTACTTAAATGTTGTGCTTATTTCTTTTCTTTTGTTTTAACCACCAAAACGATAGGTGGTGGGGGAGGAATAGATGATCACACACATTATTCTGGTGACCCTCATTTCCCGGGTAAAACGACTTTTTGTATATATTGGCTTTACACCTTAAAAAAATAATAAAAAAACATTTAAAAAGAAATTACTGTTTCTCTGGAACTTCTTCAGAGTAAACTGAAAAAGTTTTACAATTTATTTAATCTTTGGCGTCTAAAAATATATACTTTAAATTAATGGGAGAAATTTCTCTATAAAACAGTATTTTCAGATTACTATTAAATATTTCCCATACATTTTAATATTGAAATAAGTCAACAACGGTCGTTTAAAGCTACTTCAATGATTTTTTATAGAAAATCAAAATTTTCTTAAATATCTATTCTATTTAATCTCTAAAATTTCTTATTCTAAAATGAAATGCTTGAACAATTTCAGAAGTATTAAGCACTAGCCTGGTGCCGTCGCTTCGCTCCGGAAGCCTTGCATGTATATTAGTGTATACATAGCCCTACAGAAGCATCAGGAAACTTCTAAGTTAATCGTGATCCGCGCCTGCAAAAAATCTCCTCAAATGCACTCATTGTCTTCCAATATATTTAGCATGCGATTTAAAACTGCGCTCATCGACAGGTTTGGAAAGTTTTTCTTCCAGATTTGGGAGGGGCCTATCCCCCGGGAAGTACTTGATCGAATGGGATGAAAAGTAGCCTATATCCTTCCCCGTGTCATAGACTACCTACATGCAAAATTTCATTAATATCCAAATTGCGTCGTTGAGGCGTGATTGAACGACAGACAAACTTACAGATTTTCCCTTTCATAATTAAGGATTCTTCCTTGGTCTTTTAACAGTTATCTACGATTCTCTGCTGAAATACTGACCAATCGTTTCAGAGATTTTTAAATAACACAAAATCCTATGAAATGACTGAAAAATCAAATAGACTTGAATGTAATATAAACTTATCGGTAGAATAAGATAGGCGGAAATATGTCATATATCAAATACTGCTTTGAATAATTATTGTTAACCTATTTCTCGCAGAAAGTGAGGTTCATCAAATCACTCGGTGTGTTTGTATTCTCTCTAGTTGCTATTAACTTTTGAACCACTGGATTAATCTTCTTGAAACTTGATATGCATATTTAAGGACTAGAGATGACCCAACTTTGATCTTTGAAATCCTAACTAAGTGGGTTCTTATAGAGAAATTAGCGCAAAAAAGCGACAAGAACTTCAGTACAAAGGAAATAGTTTTTATCAATGTCTTAAACAATGGGAATTTATGCTTTTAGTGAATCCATTCATTTATACTAGGTTGGATATGATTAATTTGCATTAGAAAAATAAGTAATACGGATTTATTTATTTATATTACTGTATTTTTAAAAAATGGGAAAAAAAGTTAGCTAATTAATAATTTGTAGATTAGTAAATATCTATTTATTTGTATTATAAAATGAAATTTATACTCTATTCAAAAAATATTATTATATCAAAATAAACTTAGCTTTTCATTAGTGACTTTAAAAAGAAGAGAAAACTACTCAGAAAATTTTATTGACTAATAAGAAAAGAAGGCGCTAAGTTTCTTCAGGAACTTCTTGTGTTCTTTTAAATACTTTTTCTCGTATTGGAAGCAAAATAAACAGAATTCTGTTATCCTTGTTTTTCCAGAATTACACAAGGGTCGTGCATTCCTGGCATCAATCATATTAAAGCCAAATGAGATCTAATTGCTTTTCTCCCCTATCATCACGTGATTAAATTATTGCTCCCGTTTGCCGCCGGTCTTGGCATCGTTTATTCAACAACAAAACAGCAGCTCTGTTTGTCATTCATTCGACAACCGTATACTAGCAGCCAATTAATAAAAGCGTTTCAAAGTTACCTTTTAGTCCAGTTGTTTTTCAAATTCTTTTGTTCACATACCCTCAAACATAATTTATCTTTAACTGTATACCTTTTCTTAATTCAATTATTTAATTGTTTTATCTAAGCATAAAATAAAATTTTGGCATAAGGTAGGCATCTAAACTAAATTACATAATTTACATTCAAAATGTGGGTTCTGTAGCCCAGTGGGTGAGGCGTTGAACTGTGCCCTAGAGGAACCAGATTCAATTCCTGACAATGATCGAGGATTTTCCACTGTTACTACGTCTCCAGATGGACCCTAGGGTTCCCTGAGCCTTCTATCAAATGGTTGCCTGGTTTCTTACTGGGTTTTAGAAAGGGCATCGGAATGACCATCCTATATCAACTAGTGGTCAAGGATCGCTGGGATGTAAATCTCCCGCGCACTGAAGAACTCATCCAATGTAATAAATTACAGTTTAAAGTTTAAAATGTTTTTAATAATTCAATAACAAGCTTTATTTTTTTTAGTTATATATTTACTTATTTTTCCTGTCATATGAAAAATAATTACGTGAACATAGATTTTCCTAAATTATAGCTTTCGAAGAAGTAAAAGTTATTTCGCAAATTAAAATTCTATCAAATATCTTATCAACAATTATTTTATGTGGATCTAAAATAGATCTTTCTTTTTCATGTACCTCCCTAGATGTCTTCTTATACGCTTAGATGTATCCGTACCCAGGTTGAATATTTCTGTTTTTAGGCTAACAGAAATGTGATTGTAACGGCCTAGATAGTCAAATATTAGCTAAAAAACATTTAAATTTTTAATATCTTGGAATTTTATTTATTTAAAATATTTAACCTATGTGCAACTGATAACATGTTAAACATGTTAAAATCTAATATATAAAGGTGTATGTCTGTTTGTTTGCGGATTTATAATAGCGAAGAATGACGAAGAACAAGGTTCAATTTTAAACTTTGAATTTTAAATTTTGAACAAGTCGTTCAAAGAAAGACTAACACATAGAGAAGAATAAAGGAAATGTCCACCCCTCACCAGTATTCGAACCCAGATTCTTGCGTATCAGCCGAAAGGCAGACCATCGCTTTTATCATCCGCCTCTGCTCGAACGACAATGTCATTTTGTAAGGAAGGTTTTAACTTCATATATTCAATATTTGCAATAGTTAGAACCACAAACTTAAATTATAATGAGAATCTGGTGAAAATTAAATTCCTTCCCAACTTTTTAAAACAACTCTTTTATTGAATAATAATCAGTTCCGAACTTGCGATTTGTTATTTTGTGATTCAGAAATGAGTTTTACATTTACTTATTAAAAATATTCAGTTTTAGACGAACACTTTTTTCCCCCCACGAAACTGAAATCCGAATGTTTTCAATTAGTGGAGAAATTGTTTTCCATTGTCAATTCGGAAAATAAACATTGCTGCATGAATACTAAACATATTCACTTCGAAAATACGCCGACTGTGTCATTCATATCTTGTTTTAGGCTTTGAAATGGCATATTTGAATGATTTCACTTGGTAACAACATGAAGTGGTCTCAGTTCGTTTTACATCCGTTCATGAACATTTAAGTAATGTTCGACAAGTTTAGACAACAATCATAACGCTATGTGGTTGACTGAACACAAGGAACAAAAAAGAAACAACACCCAAATTAACAATTGGGTGGAAAGGCGTAACATAATACATTATCATTTTCCTTTAAAAATAAAACGAGATATATTTGCCGTGCCAATATTCGAATATCCGCATACTATGATAACAAAAAAATAAATGAATAAATAAATAATCAAGGTGCACGAAGAACTTATAATAAGGAATAACACTATTAAAGAAAGAATGCTTTATTATTTTTTTTTAATCATCAAAACGACAAAAACAAAAGCGATACGATTATTCAAAAATATCTACTAACTTCTCAATACATATAGTATAAAAAAATAACAATGGATGAGACCAAATTATTCACAAGTGACATCCTGGAACAGCTGTTTCACGCTCGTTGGCGATCATCAGCCAGGAGAAATCACTGTAAATAACAAGGTCTCGCTAAGAGGCTAGAATGAACAATACATCGGAAGCGCAGTGGTGCCTCAAGGAATAAATTACACAATGAAAAAACTCACCAATGAAAAAACGAGTGAGAAAATCCATGTGCCACAAACAGCGGCCTCAATGATTTTTTTTAAAGTATAAGACTTCAAACTGCGCATTTGAAAGGTTAAAAAATAACAATGGATGAGACCAAATTATTCACATGTGACATCCTGGAACAGCTGCTTCACGCTCGTTGGCGATCATCAGCCAGGAGAAGTTACTAATAACAAGGTCTCGCTACTGAGGCTAGTATGAAGAATACATCGGAAGAGTATTTTTTAACCTTTCAAATGCGCAGTTTGAAGTCTTGTACTTTAAAAAAAATCATTGCGGGCGCTCTTTGTGGCACATGGATTTTCTCACTCGTTTTTTCATTGGTGAGATTTTTCATTGTGTAATTTATTCCTTGAGGCACCACTGCGCTTCCGATGTACAAACAGCATAAATTTTGCATTTCGTGAAATAAAATTAAGTTAATATAAATTAAATATAAATAAATCGATTTATTGATAATGATATGAAACAGCAGGCTAGTAAATGGGATTAAAATGCAATGCTTAAAACAATGAAATATTAATAGGTTCCAGTTCTATTCTACGGCAATTTTCCGTATCTTCGCGCGCTAATTTCTTGATAAGGAACCACACAGAAAAAATGTCAAATATAAAAGTTAGGTCACCGGGTTCTGTAGAAGTGTGAGTAGGGAATAATATCGATGTTTCTGTGTCAAATGGATGCGAGCTTTTCTTCTCCTAGTTACTCCTCCGACCTCCCAGTGGGCGGATGATCCCAAAAGATGTCTATTACCTGTGCTGGGGGAAGTCACATATCTCCAATTTCTGATGAATATTTTTATTAATAAACTACTTTAAATATACTTTCTAATAATGGGAAACCTCTGGAGTCAAGCGGAGACCCTGGACAGCTGTTTCGAGCTATTAGTACAAAATCAAAAGGCGTGCAAAGGAAAAAAGAAATATATTCTTTAGATGAGAATCCCTCAGAAATTAAAGACAACAAAATAAAAAATGAAACGTGGAAATCAAATCTCTTGTAGGTCTTTTGAGGTTTTACTTGCTGTGTAGCTCTGGCTGATGAAAGCCTCGAAGCAGCTGTCTCACGTTCTCAGCTTGACTCAAAGGGCTTCTCTTTATCATTTTATTATGATTTGTTTTCTTTTCTTTCACTCATTAGAGAGTGGGGTGTGTGTGCTTTTTTTTTTACTTATTGTTATTATTAGTTTTTTTTTCTTTGCGTTCAAATCCATTTTGTGATAAACAATAAGCTGCCCAAGAGTTGATTTCCGCAATTTATTAATGTTTTTATTTTGTTGTCTTTTGTTTCTGAGGGTTCACTTGTCGTCTGAACCCTCTTAAGATTATAAGCTAGCCTATCTGCTTAAACTTCCATCATCAAGATATTTGAATATTCACATACTATAACGATTTTCTATAACGATTTTTTTATAGTCAGAATCAATTAACAACTTTCAAAACTAATGGAAAAAATGTTACAGAAAGCCCATTGAAGAAAGTAACACTTTTCTGAAAAGTATATCGGCATATCATATCGGCATTGTAAGTTTATGTGCAATACAACTATTATGGTTACGATATTTCTTTTAAATGGTACCCAATTATTAGAAAAAATGAATTGACTTAATGAAAAGTAACAATTTTGATCTCTCTATACATTTCTCTCATTAAGGGTAGCACCAAAAATAACCACATGTCTGGGGATCAATTACTCCTGGACTGCAAGTATCACTTTTGTATAAACATTTGAATTGAGAAATTCTTTTCAAAGTAGGTTTACACCTACAGTTCGTTAAAAAAAGTATAAAGTATATAGTCACTTTATAAATAACATAATAAGCATTTAAGAAGCTTATAGGAAATTGATATAAATAATCGATTATTCGACTATCCACTTTGGTGCCGCAGCGATTTGTCAATACACAGTCAGATATTCATAAATCGTTGATTTATTAGAAAGCTTCCATTTTAATAAATTTTCTTTACACATTAGGCAGATCAATTAGCTCTACTGCGAACGATTCTCAATTCTATTTTCTGTATTCTTTTGTATTGCAATAATGCCCCCACCCCCGAAACTTTTTTTTTTCCTTTCTATTGTTAATCTGTTCTTTAATCTGTTATTAATTCACGATAATTGCAAAAGCCATTTCACAAGTCATTACCTTAACATCAAGTCAATTACCTTCACTCAACGCCGGAAATAAATAATAAAAAAAAAAAATCCCTGAAATCCGATTAATTGCAAGGCTTTTAATGTTAAATTTGTTTCCTTGTTCTGTACTGAATGAAGGTGGTTTTGGTTTCATCGTTATAAACAAACGGAGAAAAGCAACTCCCAAGTTAAAAATCCCCCAGCGATGCAATTACACAAAAGCAGGAGCCCGGCACCGAATTGACCGAGGAGGCTGTTGTTGCAACGGTAGCTTTAATATTCGCCTCGGCCTAAGCTTAGGACTCGGTTGCCTTGTGTGTTTTTTTTTCTTCCTTTTTTGTTTCCACAGTTAATGGCGAAGTCTTGTGGAATTGCAAATCGGTTGTGACGTTCCAAGCGAAGAACTACCACCCACCATCCACGAAGAGAGTACTCCCAGACAAAATCCTTCTTAAATTAAACTAAGAAAACTAAGAACATTATAGAAAAGTAACTTCTATACGTGAGAAGGATATATTTACACGCTAACGGGTAAGAAAGTCATCATTAAGTTAAATACAATAAAATCTCTTTTTAATAGAAAAACATCTTGAAATGTGTGATACCAGGGAGAGGCTCAAAGAAAAATTGTAAAAATGTAACCAAAAAATAATAATAAAAATTCACGAAACTCAATTTGAATTACTTCTGCAAGCAAGTAAACCTTCTACAAAAGTATAAGCTTTATGGGATAAGTTATCTGGATCACGGATAGATGAACAATCAATGCGTTCTTGGTCTGTAGCTCAGGATCTATTAGTCAGATCTCTATCAAACTCCGTAGGGATCATCGTTATAAAAACTTGCAGCTATCTAAAATTTGAGCTTTCTAGAAAGAATAGTTTTTGAGTTAGAAAGCAATGAACAACGGATGTACGGGGACGCATGTTTTAAATTTAAATTGCATTTTTAAATATTTTTTTCTGACAATTTTTTTTTCTCTCAGATTTATTTGTGGATAATTATAGAAATAAAAGAGTCTAACATGCGTATTAAATAAAAGTTTTTTTTTATGAGTGCTTATCATAATTTGCTGTCATAAATGTATTTGATACACTTGATTAATTATTAAGATTTAATATGCAGTGAGATACAACAACCACGACCTGGTTTCAACTTCAAAGAGTTTTTTTCCAAGGACTTGAAAAAAACTTCTCTTTGAAGTTGAAGCCAGGTTGTTGTATCTCAGTGCCGAATTAAATATTTAATAATTAATCAGTTGTACCGGCTATTTACTTAGGACAGCAACTACACACATTAAAATTACTTTAAACATATCAAAATTTAAGTTGCAACGGTTTCAGATCGTCTGCGACAAGTTCACGAGTCTATTTATGGAATTTTACACACCTTGTAGTTTCATGGGGGTAAGAAAATTAAAAAGATAATTTCCATAACTGGAAGAAAAATAGATCTGGAAATAAACGAATTTTTTATTAGCTATCAATAGAAACGATTTCATTAAGAAATAAAACAAAAAGGCCTTCTCTGGTATCTCCGATAAACAGGTCACAAGCATTGTCCTCATTAAAACATTCACATCCACAAACAACGACACAGACATTTTTTAATTCTTAAACTTCTCCTGAGGAAGACTCAAGGTATCATCCGAAATATTGAACGGAGATTCCTTATCCAAGCTTATATTATTTGTAAGTTCAATTAGAATGATCTACTTCTACAGATCTAAACAAAACAAGATATAGTTGGCTTGTCAACTTTTGAATAACGTATGGCAAGATCACGGAAGAAAATAAAGTTGATCAAAAAACGAAAAAAAATGTATTCAAAAGTGACAAAAAAAAGAAAAGAAAAAATACAGAAGGTAGAAAACAAATAGAAGCGGTTTGGAGGATTGGACAGAAAGAAAAATAAAGAGTTAAAAGACTAACTGAAGAGAGTATATTATAAAAAAGCAAGCTTTTTTTTTTCTTAGATATCTTAGTATTCACGTTGAGCCAAAATAACTCTTAAGCGTAATATGCCAAAAATCTCCAAGTAATAAGCCATTAAATTAATTAACAACAACCAGAATATGCGCTCAGTATCCATATGATATCATAGACAGAGCAGGCATCGATAGGATTTGGGTGGGAGATTAAAATAATTGCGCTGTGCTTTAGGTTGATTATAACTAAGCATCTTACTAAATTTTACGGGAAATCCGTCCAGCCGTTTTAGCGTGATAGATCTTACAAACCAATGTAAGAAAAATTACATTGCTTCTTCAAAGCCAACACACATCAAAAATAAAGTTATTTACAATAAAAAAACCATTACCGATTTCTCGAGCTCATAAATGTGCTCGCATCGTTAGGTGATTCTAATCATCTGATCACCTGACGATTCGAGCAAATTTATGAGCTCGAGAAACCGGTAGTGACTTTTATTGTAAATAACTTTATTTTTAACCTTTTATATGTGGGTTGGCTTTGAAGGCTCAAAGTAATATAAAAAACACACGTTATTGTCCAAGGAGAAAAATATTGAAGTTGCAATGAGACTTTGCATATGCAGTCAATTACGTTTTGGTAACTGGATTTTTCAGTGTGTGTTCAAGAAAACAAAAGTCAAGTCATCAGTGTGGGTTCAAAAAAACTTTACAAAAGCAATTTTGGGAGAAGACAAAAAAAAAGGAAAAAAACCTGCATTCACAAAGCATTTCCTCCTTCTTGATTTTGATTCACAAGGTTTCCTTCCACCCCTAAACTGATAGTCTGCCCAACGCCACCCGGTCTGTGAAAGAAATGAGAGATATGCTTGGGTTCTGACTCTGACATTACTCAGCTACACGAAGCAGCGTCTCGTCGAAGGAGGCTCTATAACACATAGCCAGGACACGTTAACGATCTGATTAATGGTGCTTCGTAAAAGAAGGAAAAAAAAACGAATCAAAACAAACTGATGTTAAAAAAAAAATAGCAACAACACGCACACATACAGTCAACACATTCAGCCTTTCAAAGAAATTATTGGTTAAAATATATATCACGAGTGATTTATTACCAGTATAAATTTTCAGCAAGGGGTTTTTTTTTCTTTGATTTCCGTACAAAAGAACTTTGATTTTTGGGCTATGGTCCTGTAATATCCAACTTCCGAAAACCGTATTTTCTGAAAAGGATTTAAGTTCCTGACTATTTGCTACCGAAATCTCCAAAATAAATCATATACAATACAGGCAGAATCTTTGATACAAAAGATGAAAAGGTTGTTCCACCAATTACAAAAGAAACGCACCAAGAAAAGACAAGACATTCTTTAACTTACAACCCAGATTCCTTCATTTGTTATTGTTGTTTAATTTGTTCTTTCTATGTTTCGTAAAAACAACAAGGTAGCGATAGCGATTAGTAAACCAATCACAATGCTTCGCAAAGGCTTCGATACGTGAATGAAGAAAATTATTCAAAAGTTGTTAATATACAGAATTTCTAATAATTTAAAAAGAAGGGTGAGTAGAGTACAGATTGAGTCACCTTTACGTTAGACTGCTCCAGGGTGGTCTAGAAAATGCGAGCGCGAGTCTGTTTCCGACCCCATGCTATCTTACCCACCCCTATTTCTATGGAATAATCGTCATTCTTAACTCAAATCTTGTTAATACACTGAATTCCTAATAATGATTTAAAAAAAAAATCACTATTTATATGGGATAATCATTATTCTTAGTTCAAATCTTGTTAATAGACTGAATTCAATAACTTTGAATAATTTTCTTCATTCACATATGAGAAGCCGTTGCGAAGCATTGTGGGATACTTGTCCTTTAAATTGATATAAATTGAGGTTTTCCATAGGGACAAACCCATGAGATGAAGGCCATCAAGGAAATCAACTACGATGAACGAAAATACCATACCAGGATCTAAATCGATGAAGGAGCATCATATAGGATGAAACAATGGAACGAAACTTAATATTGACATTGTACAGTTGGATCTTCGAAGATAAACATTTATAAAATAACAGCTAAAGCATCTAAATGGAAATCACGATCATTCGACGCTCATTATCAAGAATCATGTAAAACAGAATCAAGTGAAATTTAAAACTATATAATGATTAATGTATTCGTTGTAAGGTGATCATTATTATCTATAAATTAGTGTTCAAGTGTTTCTAAATGAAGAATTTGTTGCAACTCTATATTGTGAAATTAGCTATTACAAAGTATTGTTAGAATTACTTTTACCTCGGTATCTTTAACAAAATCTACAATTCTTTTCCATCTTAAATGTCAGCAAGAGATTGTACCGTTATTTATGGTAGATTAGTGACAGAAATAAAGATTTCTTTACCGATAGCTTAATGTTGTTTCTTCCGTGTTTCTCAGCTTCTTTTATCAAAGATAGGCTAATGGCCATTCTCTAAATAATGCAGGAAAGCAGTGGATTTCAGCAATTGTCCCATTCTAAGACAATGGTCTAGGAAAGTAAAGGTCTAATATACTATTTTTTATTCATGCAGTGAAGTCAATTCTCATTATGCATTAAGTCACGGATAAGATCCTACGACAAAAACTTGAGTATCTGATTTTTTTCTTCCACTAAAATAATCGAGCGAGATGCTCTTCTGTAAGAAATTTAAAGCAATTCAACAAAAGAACAGTGGAAACATCCATTAAGTAGATCTCAGATTGTAACATCGATTTAATATTATTCGTGTTTTCCCTCGCTTAATTTTACCTAAGTTTTTAGTGTAATTTTTTTCAATTATTTTTTTCTTACTATTATTAATTTACTAAGTTGACGATTCTGTTATTTTACTCCGATTTTCCTAAATTTATGTTGAATTTATCGTAAATTTATCGTCCGGAAAATTCAAGAAAAGCATATTTGGAACGAGGAACGTTGGTGGCGCCATCTTTTCTTTGCAAGTACTGTGTTTTGCATATTTTGGCGAGTCTTTGCTGTTGCCTGCTCGACTTACTGACTTTGTGATTTGTGTAATTTTGCCACACGGAATTACAATAACTAAATAATATATAAGAGTTGTATGACGCAATCGAACTCATGTGTGAAAAAAATGGCTCATGGAATGTAGAAGGCTGGCCTCTAATCTACAGATAAACGAAACGGACTGACTACGCATTTGCAAGCTTTACAAACTTGAAATAATAATTACATGCCTGTTTTATAAGACAGTGAATTCTGTCAGAGAAACACTGATTATTAGAAGAGAAATGGAGATCTCAGAATAATCCTTTCAGATGAGTAATATCAAGTCCGAAGCAGCACTTATTACAATCTTTCATACATTTAAAATTCTGCAAGTTAATGTGTAAACAATGAACGAATTTACTTTAATGTTAAGAAAATTGAAATGTAACTCAATAGTATTCTTTCGAATTTTGTAAATGAAGTCATTAAAGAAAACAGAAAGTATTGACAATACAATAAAAAGCATACTCGCACATAAATAATAAGGATTCACTGATCTGTTTTTAGATTTTTCGATACTTGGAATCCAGAACAGCTGTTTCATGGTTCCTACCCTTCATCAGCTGGATTCGCCCAGTATCACAGTCAGTGATCCCAAGAAACATTTAGAGAAAACAAAAAGTCAACGAGTAAATGGCCCTTCCTGTTAAAAAACAACAATTAATAAATTAAAAATAAAAAAGGATAGAAATTTAATCTCCGCTAGCAACTGCTAAGCTTAGGAAGGATTAAATGATAAAAAAGAATTCATATAACAACAAGTTTAACGTGAAAACAGAACATAGTTTAAACTTTATTTAAAACTTGAATAGTTTAAAAGTTAACAGTAACAAAAGCTGTCTCATACTTAAGAAAAGAATTATTAAAAAAAAGTAATAAAAAACATCAAGATAGATCCACAGCTTTTTCCATTATCGAGAGTACTTTTTTTATCTTATTTCAAAATGGCTGAAAAGATATAGAATTTCTCCCTCGTTCCCTCACATTATGTCAATCTTAATGATAAAACGTAAACTCTTTTATTACAGAAAGAACTTCCTTGAAGCAAATTTGCTTAACAGAATAAAAAAAGGCCACATTTTGCGTGATTGGCGCGTATCCACCAGGACGGAATTCCAAATGAAATCAGAAATGTCAGTCAGTTAAGGTCTGATATACTCAGCCAAGATTTATTATGCATTCGCTGGGATTCGGAGAACCGGAGCCAAGAGTGAGACCAGCTTTTCATTTCCCCGCAGAATATGCACGTTTGAAGGTGGTTTTATAAGCGCTCCCGTTAGTTCGACAGTAAGAGTGATGGAGGCGCCTTAGGCCTAACCGTCTCCTATGACTGCGATTTTGATGACGTGGCAGCGTTTCATTTGTGCTCGTCACCGTCACTATATGAAGATAAATGACCAAACTCATCGGCCCGCTTTCACGTCTCGGGCTTCAAACCACAATTCACGAAGAATCTTTAGAACTGTAGGATTTGCAAAGAACGCTGTAAAATGCATCAAAAGACGGCAGAACAGACAGGATAGTATCGCCATAACTTTCCCATGAAAACATAAAGTTGACTTTTTTAAATAACTAGAATTTTGAGTGATAAAGCTATGTTTGCGACAAGATTACATTGCCGTGGCTTCAGAATGTATTCTAGAGATGCAAAAGAGTCCATATATTCTAAAAATATATACTATAAAGGAACAAGGATATTATACAACATTATCATTTCAATCACTGCATAGTTTTGCTTTAGCAAAAAGTATCTATAATATTAAGTATTTTTATTAAAGAGAGAGGAAGAAAAATTATCTTTTATCGTACGTTAATGAAAGCCGTACCAAATATATAACATACAAGGAAGCATCGAAATATCTAATAGTCATTGCACACAAATTGGTGAGTTTTCATTGACAGTTTTGATTGAATGCTACCGGAAGGATTCACGAATCAAACGATGTTGGGAAAGCACTGCTTTAGGCCAAACACTTTTTGCCAAGACTTCCCTCTGACCAAAAGAGAAGCCAGAGGGCAAAAGCGATTGAGAAACAATGGTATAACAAAGTTCAGGCTTCTCATTTGTTTGAGGGAAGTACGTTAGAGTTTCTATGACTCATTCTAGGAGTGTTGCTTTTGTCTAGATACTTCTAGATGCTTCTGTCTTCTAATATAAGCATCATCCATCTTTTTGTTTTTGTTTTGTTTCTGTAATAATCGCTGACAATAATAAATTGATGTGTTCCTTCGTACTTCCTGCCACTTCTGACTGAGTTTAACTTTTGATTGGTGGAAACTACAAAGCGGTAAACCAATCAGCGACAAAATCACTGTCACGTGCTCAAGATTAAAATGAATTGCATTTTCCGACTTACATTTTTAAATATTTGTGATTTAATATTTCAACAAATGAAAATTTGAAGATAGTGTTGTATTTGAAAAGTGTTAAAATTACGTTTGTTTTTTTCTTTGTTTTGTGTTTTTAAAAGTCGCGAAACTAATACAAGAAAAAAATTTCGCAACATAGGTTCAAATTTTTCCCGGTATTTCTTATTTCAAATTCTCTTTGAACAAAGTAAATGTTAACTTCTTACTTGTGAATATTGAAAACTTCGAATTTAAAATAAGAAAATTAAGTAAGGTAATGCAATTTTCTTCTACACAAAGAAGGTGCTCCTTCTGTAATAAACTAGTGAAAAGCAATTTGAAGAATTACTTAAGATAACAATTAAATAATTCACTAGGAAGAAAATAAAACCGGTAATTCTATGAAATAACGACAATTCACTGAAAAAGTTAAGAGAAAGCAAATAAAATTACAATAACCTCAAAGTTTTTCTGTTTTCTTCAGAGAAAATCAAAATTTAAACAAATAACAACTCTCTCCAGGCAAATCTAAATAAATAATTAGCTTCTGCAAAAAAGAAAAATGGTGAAATAAGTAAATAAAACTTGAGAGAAAAAGAAAATAAAGATTTCCGCTGCGGGTGTCTTTAAAGAGGTATCGGTGTTCGTAATAAGAGTTATCGAAAATGCAAATTCAATATTAAAGATAATACAATAAACAAACAAACTGAAGCTGGGTGATTCAATTACAGGAAAGCTCTAAAGAACTTTAAGCCTACTTTCTTGAAAATATTTCTCTTTTTTTTTTCTATTAGGAAGTCGTGAAAATAACAAAAACGAAAAAAATATATATTTATATTTCAATTGTAACATCTGAATTTTAACAAACTGAATACAAACGCTACAAAATTTTCATTTTCTAAAGACGAAAAAAATATGTAATCAACATAATCTACTTAAATTGACAAATCTTATCAAATCACTCGCAAAGGATTCGCTAAAAGGATTTAATGTTCGTTGTTAATTAGATGACAACAGAAATAGCATACAAAGCCATTTTGAGGATTCCAAAGAATTTCTGCCGCCTTTTCATTCTAATTTTTCGACGATTGGCCCATTTGTAGTAGTTAAAATAGTTAAATCGTCCCTAGTCCATGAACATGCATACCAAATTTCAAGACGTTCCATCCAGCGGGTCAAACGATGGAAACATATATACAGACTAATTTGCTAAGCCTCACCTTTTTTAGTTGGAAATAAAATAAATATTATTTTAGCCAATCAAATTGGAGAAATATCTTTTTCTCTTTTTTAATCCTTCTATGAGATAAAATCCAGACATGAGAATTAATATTTCCGTTACAAAACTACAGGGTTTCATTTAACGAAAAAAACATCAACAAAATCAACATCTGACCAGATACATACGTCATGCATTTATGGAACCTTCCAGTCCAGAGATCAACAGAATGCTGAGAATGTTGAAAAATTCATTGGCAAAATGTCTCTTCCAGCTCGTTGGGATTCGCATTACTAGTGACAAATATTCAGCTTCCGTTGGCTACAGGGCAAGAGGAGAGGTAAACAATGACTGGAATGTAATTGCCTGGGACAGCTTTTAAAGTGGTTTTTTCTAAAGGATACAGATCAACCAGTTTAAATTCTTAGTTTCTTAATTTTTGCTTCAATCTAATACATGTCGAAACATGTTAAAGCAATAGTATAATTGGTGTACCAACTTTCGAATGCCCGAATGCTCTTGGATCTATAGCTGCTAATCTATTGGTCGGACACGTTCCTAAAATCTACCCTTAACCTAATCTACCCTTAAAATTTCAGCTTCCTACTGTACGTAGCTGACAAAACATTAACGTAGCTTTTTCTTTTTGTCGTTTTCATAACTTATAAGCAAAAAAAAATAAATAAATAAATAAAATAAAATAAAAATAAAAATAGAAGAAATTATTAGGAATTATATTTTAAGGAATGTATCTCCGAACTTCTTGTTATTTTTTTTTTAATTCCTAAAAACAATATAAACAAAAAAGCTCCGTTTTTATAAATTGTAATATTTATCATTAATAATAACCACAGACGACATGATATTAATATACACTGTTAATATACATTAAAAGAAATTCATTAATTCGCTTCTAATGGTTTCCTAGAATGCGTAGTTTTCGCATCACCAAAGACGGATGGACTGATCTGACAAAAGCACTTCGACTTGAAATTGTCGAAGTACTTTCGTCAAATAACTTATTTCCCATTCACTGTATTAAGCTTGCAAAGACCCTATGGTAGCCACGATGTGAAACTGTAGGTTAAATAGGCACACCCTATCTACATTGGAAAATAAAACCCCTCTAAATTCTGAAGTAAATGTTTTCAGTGGATTCACGCCAAAAAATAATATTCCAATAACATTAAGCTTTCTATTTAATACGAGATAATTTACATTAAGAGTCTTTAAATATTGTTGGGAAGAAAATTGTGTGAATCAGCCTTGAAAAAGTTTTAGCTTATTTTGGATGCACAGTTTTTGAAGTATTAGGACACACTATAGTTTGGTAGTTTTTCGATGAACGTAGCTGTTGACATATTGGCCAAATATATACCAAAAACTCAGAAGATCTTTGTTATTACAACCTACACCTATCTGTAAAATATCAGCTTCTGGGATGAAGAGTTTTTGAGTTATCTTGATCACAGTCGGAAGGACATGCATATTTTTATTTAAAGGTGTATTTAAAACTTTTTTTTATTTCACTCCAACTTATATAAAGGGCAATCACAAACTTTAGATAAAAATTATTATATTCTTTCGTGTTTTAGATTAGTATCTGCTCGAAGTCCTTTGAATCTTTGTCTTCTGTCAACAAGAAGTGCTTTTCACCAGCTCCGTGTTTATTTCTGGACGTCCTTCTGAACGGAAAAGATAAACATGAGTTACTCTTTAAAATGCCAGAAACATTGAAGTTCGCGAGGAGAATCCTCGAATAATTACGTGTTTGAAATAAAACTTACACCTTTTTCGTCAGGCAAACGGAGTGTGGTCACGCATGACATGGTCCAACCGTTAATTTAATGGCTGCTACGTCGCTTTTCGTATCACTCCGGTCTCCAATGAAATCCGCGTTTCAGAAAATCGTTACTTACAGTAAAGATTCTTAATCCGTGCAGCGCGAGGCTAAAGAGAACAAGAATTGTTTAACTTAATACAATTTAAAATACAATATATGTAATACAATTAAATGACGGTAATATCATCTGGTTATTGGTAGATATTATAGTAGTTCATTGTAACAGTAATAGTGGAGGATGTATCACAGCAAGCAACTTGTCTCCGAAGTTCTAATGTTTAGCAACTATGAAAACAAAATGTATTTTGTATAAGAATCTGATGAGGCAATATTGATTGGCCAAAAGTTCGTTCGGTTTCTTTACGTTAGATGGTTCTAGTAGGCTTAGATGTCTTTAACGTCATTCGACAGCAATTCGTTAAGATTGTATTGTGACCAACTGTCATATCAGCATGAATCTAATACAAAACGGATTAAAATTCGTGAAATTTACGTAGCCAGTTTAATAATTAAGATGATGAAATATAAAACAACAAACACACATTCAAAATTATAAATAGGTTATATTAAAAATACATACATGGAACCGGTTTCAAACCATGTAAAAATGGCTTTTCATCAGCCTGAGTGAATTAAAAATTACAATTGAGCTTATATATACAAATTTGTATACATAAGCTCAATTGTAAATATTTAATTCACTCAGGCTGATGAAAAGCCATTTTTATATGGTTTGAAACCGGTTCCATATATGTATTTTTAATATAACCTACTTATAATTTTAAATGTATGTTTGTTATTTTATATTTTATCACTAATTAAGTGACACACGTAAAAATGTCAAAATAATAATTAAGATGGAAGACAATAAAAAATATTTTCGGCGTATTACGCATTATTATTTCAAGAAAGGTAAAAACGCAACTAAAACCAGAAAAAAAAAAAGATTTGTGGCTTGTTTGGAGAAGATGCTGCGACTGATCGAATGTATCAAAAGGGGTTTGCGAAGTTTCGTGGTGGAGATTTCTCGCTGGACGATGCTCAACGGTCGGGTAGACCAGTTGACGTTAATAGCCATCAAATCGAGACATTAATTGAGAATAATCAATGATATACCACGCGGGAGGTAGCCGACATGCCCACAATATCCAAATCAAGCGTTGAAATTATTTCAATCTGTCTGGTTATGTGAATCTTTGATGTTTAGGTTCCACATAAGTTTAAGTGAAAAAAAAAAAAACAAAAAAAAAAAAACCTTCTTGACCGTATTTCCGCATTTGATTCTCTACTTAAACATAACGAAAACGTTCCGCTTTGAAAACAATTTTTGATGGGCGATCAAAAGTGGAGACTTTAGCAGAATGTGGAACGGAAGAGATCGTGGGACAAACGAAATGAACCAACACCAACCAAATCAATATATGGTGGATTGGAAGGGAGTCCTCTATTATAAGCTCCTCCCGGCAAACCAAACGATTAATTCCAACAAGTATTGCTCCCAATTAGACCACCTGAAAGCCGCACTCGACGAAAAGGGTCCGGAATTAGTCAAAAGAAAAGACATAATCTTCCATCAGGATAACCGAAGACCACATATTTCATTGAGAACCTGGCAAAAACTATTACAACTTGGCTGGGAAGTTCTGATTCATCCGCCATATTCACCAGATATTGCACCTTCCGATTGCCATTTATTTCGATCTTTACAAAATTCTCTGAAATGGAAAAAATGGAAAAAATTTCAATTCTCAGAAAGATTTCAAAAGGCATCTGGAACAGTTCTTTGCTCAAAAAGGTAAAAAAGTTTAGGAATTATGATGGAATTATGAAGTTGACTGAAAAATGACAGAAGTCAGTGGAACAAAACGGTGAATACGTTGTTCAATAAAACTATTGGTGAAAATGAAAAATGTGTATTTCACATTTTAACTTAAAAAAACCGAACGAACTTTTTGAGCAACCCAATAAATATTCTGCTGTTTTTACGATAATATGGATAAAAATAAGTAATTAAATAAAACAATTATGGATAAAACTTTTATGTAGTGATTCGTTTACGACATAAAAGCTTAACATTAGAAATTCATAGTTACTTACAGATTTAAATTTGTACATCATAGTATCAATTTTATTTATATTTTTATAGATTTCATACTATCCACATTTATAATAATATTTGGAATAAGTTAAAATATCTCACTGTAGGAATCTGTGTTCCTTGGGGACAGGGAGGTAAGCTGGAGTCTGGTGGTCAGTGCGACACCCGCTCCCGGAAAGAAATCCGGTACTCATTCTTCAGAGGGGACCCTTCGACGACTCTTTATTGTAAGACCCTAACATTTGCATTATTGTAATAAAAAAAAATTACTATGTTTAGAGCAGATATTTCCTATATATAATAAGTAATACAGTCTGCCGTAGATTTCAGAAGACCATTCCTATAGATTCCTTTAACAACTTAGCTGGAGTATAATGATAATGACGAGTGTATTCTTTCTATCAGGTTACCAATAACAGAAATTTCCTCAACTGCTACTTAAAATTCATTGTTACGATGACCTAGCGTTTTCCTTATTTGGAGAAAAAGTCGAACTCAGGACAATGATAGAAAAGATGTACATAAAAGATATAATGTATATTTTGATTAAAATTGCCTTAAAGAACACTTTTGTTTCTATCCAACGGATATTAGCGGGTAATACGAGATCAAACTTACATTGTCCTGCGATTTTAGATATACCTCGACTTACGATGGGACAACGTTCCGACCAATAAGTGGTTGTCGATTTGATCTTAAGTCGAAAATTGTATAAGAGAAGTCAGATATATACGACACAGTAATACTAAGTCATACATATTATCTTTTATAGATAATAAATACTGAAAACATGTAACTATTATTGAAAATACTGTGTAGTGCAGTGTATGTACGCTATTTAAATAACCGATATTACAGTAATACGAAAATTTAAAAAAATAGCATACAGCACTGTAATTTGAACTGATAAAAACGCAACGAGAGCGTATGATAGATAAGAGACCGCAGGATGAGTGTTGCCTTTCGAAATCTGCCGATTTTCACAGTATCAATCTATCGTACAATATAACATATTTTTGCTGTAAAGATACATCTTAGGAGCACATTCACAGATCTGTACATTCCTACTTGTTATAACTAAAGTAGGCGGAAATCCCTCGAAATGCAGTTTCGGGACTGTCTTGTGATCAAGGCGCTGGACTGCCGTGAGGCAGATGTGTCGGAATCTGGCTTCGAATCTTGGGGTGGAATTGGATGTTTTTCATTTTCAGTGTTTGTTTTTCTTCATAGGAGGCGAAGTCTGATTGACATCTTAGGGTGCCTTCTGGAAAGTTATTCAAAAGACAGCAGCATTAAATTCTCCATCATAATCTGTGATTTTTTGACCAGTGATCCGAAAGTGGATCCAGGGACACAACAGCAGCAACAACAACAATACCTACAACCAGATATATAGAAACTTATCCTCGATCGTTGTCGGATGCAACTCAAAAGGGTCTGTGAAGGCTTTATAAGACTTTTGTCGTAACTTTGAATGGTTATACGTCGACGTATTCCTGTAAACGAATTGCATACAACTGAAGTAACTCAGCTTTTGTTTAATGAAACAGAATATGAGTGCGACAACAAAATCGCAATTCTACTGATGCCAAAGATTTGTTGCAAGTACGTTTTCTTGAGAAACTTGTACTTTAGCTTTCTCTTTTGTTAAATTCTTTTTGTTCTCTTTTGTGGCCCAAACAGATTTAACGACGTTGTTATATCAAAGAAATAGGTCTGCAGGCGGCACTTGGATTGTGACTGGAGGAAGAGGACGCGGATTTAGGAAAGCCACTTTAAAAAGAACAAGAGAAAAACTTGGAAACCAGTCTTAAACTCTATGAAGTGAAGAAATAAATAAAAGTGGAGTCTGATTTCGCAAGCAGGAGGAAATGCAGAAGATATTGATTTTTGTCTTTCGTATTTTAGCTACAGTCCGTCTACGCTGATGTAAGCTTTCTGTTACTTACTAATGACAGAATGAATTTTAATTATTACGATTCACTGCTGCAGTGACCTAATAGAAAGAAAACAAATGTCGATGTTTCACAGGAGTATGAGACGGACTACACAGTACATCAGCATTTCTCGAAGGTGTGCCGCGAGGAAAAAAAACACAATACAAAGTATAGGACAGTAAGAGAAAATATAAAATAGATACTAAACATATTTAACAAGGTTATTTATTAACACAAGAGGAACAAGAAAATTGTAAACTGTAATGATTAAAATTAAAGAGTCGATAATTACATGGTGTTTATTATTCAAACAGAAATATGGGCTTGTTTCCATTTTATACTGAGTCGAATGCATAGTAAAGCAACTGAAACGTTTATAGTGCCCTGGGATATTAGGAAGAACATTTAATGTTCCGCCGGATTTTTCCAAATACCTAAGTGTGCCGTGAAGCAAAAAAGTTTGAGAAACACTGCCGTACATCTTGTCATACAAAGAGATGAAAGCGTAAATGTAAAAATCCACTTACGATTTAAAGTTAATGTCACTAGCTTCTGGGAAAACAAACAAACCAAGGGTTTAATTTCTGTGCTACTCCGAAGTGTTTTTTATTTGTATTTTCATAACAAATATTGTTTTAAAAACAAGGTAAAAAATAAGCTAACTATCAATAATAACTTATTATTAACCATGCAAAAATTAGATCACGGATGGCTTTTGTTAAAGATGTTAGCATTATTAGATTTACCATTCTAAATATTAAGAGAGTGAAATGCGAATTGGAGGACGTGTTGAATAAACATTTTTTCCTTACAAAACTATATCCAATAGTTTTATTAAAAATGACACACATTAACTCAGTCAGTCAGTCTATATATGTAGTTTCTATAAACTTAACTTCTGAACCACTGGATGGATGTTCTTGAAACTTGGTATGCCTATTCGAGGACTAGCGATATTTAACTTTTATATTATCTGAAATCTTTTTCCAAGTGGGATCTTGTCAAGAAATTAGGTTGAACACCACAAAATTCCGTAAAATATACATTGGAATCTAAACAGTGGATTTCTATCATATCTTGTCTTAAACAATTACACTTAATCCTTAATCTTTTAATTTGTGCGTGGCTTCATACGATTCAAATAAATAGGCTTTAACCATATTAAGTAAATGCAATGGATTAATGGATTTTAATTAAACAATCAGAAAATGGAAAAGTTTAGTGTTTTTATTCAGCAAATATAATTTGTAAATAAATATTTCGTTTTAATTAAATATAGAAACCATAATACACCTTTACACACACAATACATTAACAATTAAAATTAAAACAAGGTGTCGTTTCAAAGTTCCAGGATCCGAACTTTGTACAATTTTTGTATTCATTTTTGTTCTCTTTGCCTGATGAAAAAGTTCGAATACTGGAACTTTTAAACGTCACCTTGTTGTAACTTTAATTGTTAATATATTATATGTGTAAAGGTGCTTTATGGTCTTGATGTTTAGTTTTTTGCCTGCACATTAAAACAGTTTAATTAATTAATAAATATTTCGTTTTATTCACGACTTAAGAAAAATAATAAAAAAAAAAAACTTTAAAAAATAATATGTTTGGTCAACACATACACTTGAATAATTAATTTCTTTTAAAAATATGATTAAACAGAAAAAAACACTGGTATTTTAATCTGTTTAATTATATTTAATGAATTAATTATTCATGTGTGTTGACCTTTTATTAATGTAACAATAATTATTTACACACATAAAAAAATTGTTTATAATATCTTTGGTTTTCCACTTTTAAAGTCTAAAAAAATTATATAAATAGGAAACTATTCACATTACCCACGTAATTGAAATTTTTTTACAAGAATGTAAAACCTTGTCTTTGACTTTCCTTCATAAATCAATTTCTGCAAATTCTAAATTATCAATTGCTAGATGTAAATCTTCCTTATTAAGCTTCGAATTTAAGCAAGTCGATGAGACATTGCTTCTGCTTTGAGGACAGCATCATTTTCATTCAAATTGCAATTGTGTTCACGAGTGCGGAGAGGCGCAGCGAAGCCAGCAATTTTTGTCAAAGACTTTCGGTTAAAAATGACCGAGACCGCTGCCAAAGAAGCTCTTTTAATCATGGCCATTGTTTAGCTTCAAAGAAGTAAAATACGTTCTCTTTTATAGCGAGGAATATTTAATACTCTTTAGAAATACAAAGCAAAAACGGAAAAGGGTTGTTAGAAAAATAGATTTATGTCGAAATATATTATATATATACTGTACTGCGCATATAAGAAATGTCTGGGATTTTTAGTTTAGAAGGAAAAAGGAGGCTCATCAAATCATGGATCTTCTTGGAACTTGATATGCCTATTCGTGGACCTTGGGACGATTTAACTTTTGTGTATTAAATCTTTTCCAAAATCTTAACGAGAAATTAGCAGAAGAAGGCATCAAAACTGTCTATGGAAAAGCTTTGGAATTTAAACAATTGATTTCTGTCTGATTTCTGTTAATCTCTCACTTAATCTTAAACAATGACTATTAAATCTCCGCTAATCCACTGCACATAGTTGGATAAGATTAAAAATGTCTGGGTTTTTTTAAATTTTATTTTTAAAGTTCTTATTTAATTCATAAGAATTAAAGGCAGAGATATGCATTCGCCCATATTAACATCTAAAATTCAAGCTAATTTGACCCAGAATAAATTAAGACAACCAGGATCTTAAGTAAATAAAAGTATGTATTTTCTAAATAAAAAAATATATGTGTAAAACTTTACCAGTATCTAAAATTGTTTCCTTTGATACTAGAATCATTATCATAGGTTTGATTCGTCCAAAAGCCATCGGAGTTTCAGATCCTTTTTATCTTTTTACACAACTGTAGGGCGGCTTTTCTTTCACAGCCCAAAACAAGCCATCTTCATTCTTTTTCATTTTAAACAATAGAACCGCGCAAGCCATCACGTGAGCTATGGCATTCACGTGTCAACAAATACATCTTGCATTGATTGTTTATATCATTTCACATCAAAACTGCATTTTTTTAAAAAAATAAAAAGAAATGTGAATTTAATGAAAAATGAATAATTTAACGAAAATCACTTAATCAGCCACAAAAACTAATAGACAATTCAAGTAAGTATGTGGCATTAAGCATCTCAAACATATAGAATTAAGAAAAAAGTGAAATTTGTTTATACTACTGAGAATTATATCAGGGATAAATGAGCCTCGGGTATTCAGCGTTTTACTGTTTACGCTTTTCGATTTTATCTTGTTCACGACTTTTTTTTTTAAAAAAAGAAATTTAAAATATAATATTTTAAGGAAAGGAAGCTTCAAGTTCTTTCGAAATTCTTTTTTTTTTTCTTTATGTGGCAGAAAACGCAGTTGTTGTTCTTAACAACTGTCCATAGGTGTGTATCACGTGTTTTGTTTTTATTTGTAATCTTTGCTTTCCAATATCTTCAGGACCGCTGAATGGATCTTCTTGGAACTTGGTATGCATGTTTAAGGGCTAGAGACAATCTAACTTTCATATTTGAAACTGTGTGAATTATTGTCAATTAATTAGCGCGTGGAGAAACAACGAAAACTCCCCACAGAAAACTCCACAAAATAACCGTCTACCAGCGAATAATAATCCATTAATTTGCGCTTGGTTTGATGTGTTTAAAATTTCAGCAACTTAAGTAAAGAGGATTTCATTAATACCGATTGATTTTCTTTTTCACATGTTTGTAATTTATAAACGAAATGTCACTGTAAACGTACATTTTCAATTTGTTTGTATTTCAGTTCTCTAAAAAAAATAAAGAATAAAAAAAATTTCTGAGAAACAATATTTTAACGAAAATACACTTTTTAAATTCTTTTAAAAAACTTTCGTTTTGTTCTTTATTCGTACTACCTTTTCTTCTACTTCATAATCTTTTCAAAATTCATTCAAACCTCCATTATTTAATGTTGACATGTTTTATTTATTTTTACATTTGCGCTTTCCGCTTCACTGCCCTGACGAATATTTGCACCTTTCACCATTGGAAATAGAGTCTATCAACATAAATAAATCCAGTAACAGATTCCATCAAGTTGCAACCCTTATCAGGGAAATCGCTTATTGACTTCCTCTTTCACAGCTGAACTCATAAATCTACAATAATACTCGTTCGCTTTCCGAGGCTACATTTGCTTCACACAAATGAAATGAAAATAGAGTTTCTTGAAACCTAATTAAAATGCTTGCAATGCATAAATAATGAGAAGGAAATGATTCCAGTCATATCGTTACGCCATTGATTTTGTAAAGTTGTCCGAAAGTTAGGTAATTGTATGTTGTAGACTATAAGTCATGAGTTCTACAGTCTGTGTCAAGGCAACTTTGTTATTCTGTAAAATAAAATGTAATAAGTCAATTTGCATCACACATAAACACAATGATCTTATTTATGTATATTGATTTATGTTTAGTTAATAGGATGCCTTGAAAGGACTCTAGAGTCTAGTTTCTTTTGTTCTTTTCTTCGCTTTTCTAACGTCATTCAATTCAGGAAAAATGGACTCCTGTATTTGTAAAAACAAAGGACAATGGGCAGAAATGTATGAGAAGGTGCCTCACCCAGGATAGTGTTACTATATATACCTATAGAAAGATCTCCTTAGATAGAACATATTTTATTATTATGACTCGTCTCAATTATTATTCCGTTCGGAGTTATATAATTCTAGATGTAACTATCTAGTTGATATCGTAATTCTCGAATTTCTTATTTAATTAACTTTTAATTATTATTATACGTAATTAATAATTAATATCATTTATTTCAAGTAAATAATAAGTATTTACATGTAATAAATGAAAATAATATTTACTGGTACTGAAAATAATTATTAAATGATAATTAATTAATACATCCTGGAATTAAGATGTCTTCTAGATAAGTCATATCTAGAATTATATAACTCCGAACGGACTAATAATTGAGATAAGTCGTAATGATAAAAAATGTTCTATTTATGGAGATCTTTCCTTACATATATATCTTATCGCTATACAGTGGTGGGGCAAATCTGCCCATTCTCCTTTTTCAATGCATAGTTATTGTACAGAAGTTTGTATGAAATCCTTTTTAACACTGTCACAATGACTCTTAATCAGCTGTGGTCGTCGTTATGATAACGCAATAGAAAAGAAGCAATCGTCAAAGCCATAACCAGCAATGATCTACAGAAATAGATCTTTAATATCTTCTTTCTGTAATATTGCACGTGCAGTATCAATATAAACTATAATCAATAGCTCTAGTGAATCGGGAAGCTTAGCGGACACAAATACAAACAGAAAAAACTGGTAAATGTAGTGAATACATAACATTCCATTCATTCCATGAGTTATCGACAGATCAAATGTGGTACAGCTGTTTTGTGCTTGTTAGGATTCATCAACGACCTTTACCTTTCCATGATCAATTCAGAAGGCGTGTATGGATCTCGTTCCAACTTCTGGAAGTGGGACTTCTCAAAAACCAAACGGTAAGAACATCACTGTAGCCAATGATTCTTACCGTTGATGATAACTCAAAGACTGAATGGAATATTGTGTATTCTCAATATTTACGAATATATAGACGAATTTATCCCTTTCCAACTCACCATTTGATCAATTAATCTTAGTTAACACTATGTCCAGTACTCTAGCTATCTTAAAAGGATAGATCTCATTGTTTCTCCAAGAAACTGTAATTCTCTGCCTCCCGAGCTCCAATTCTCAGAAATTACGTACATAAAACGATTTCATATAGAAGCCCTTGAGCCTTTATGATTAGCACAAGTTATCTGCAGCGTCTACGAATGTTTTGAAAACATAGGCCGAATATTTACGTCAAGGTGTTCAATTTGTGATACAGTGAACTTATTTACCTAACATTCGCCAGTACTCGTGTAGTGATGAAATCATAAACACTTTCCATGGTAATGCATTTTCCAAGGTTAGTCCAAATCCTTGTAAATAGTAACGAAGCCAAATGAAGAAGCATTATTAAATTGAGTCTCCATTTCCATAAATAGGACTTCTTTAATTGGCATTTTGCTGTTCAAATACTTGAGCAAAACTCCTCTGAGCTGTATTGGTCGAAGTCTCAGTGGATGCTAATTAAAATTAATTGAATCTTTAATCAAATTTTCTTTTTACCTCCAGCAACAAGGTAATTGTAATGAAAGACGTCAACATCTTCTTTGAAACCAAAACAAAAATAAAAGATTACAATAGTTTAAGATTTTTTTTAAAAAAATGCAAAATTGTTCGAAGTTATTTATAACTTTTGCAGACCCCTATCTCCGTCCCTTAAAACTTAACAGGAAATTCGAAAGAACTTAAAGCCTACTTTCTTTAAAAGGCTATTTCTTAAAATTTTTAACAAGAAAAAAAAGTCGTCTAACAAAATGGCTAACATTTAGATTCCAAATATATAATATCTACTGAACACAAACAACTACAAATTTTTAGTTTTTATAAAAATCCGCTTTATTTACTTAGCTTTGTGTAATACTTTTTAAATTAATCTAGATTATGGATCTTATAATATATTCATTACTGAAGACATTACAACGAAACAGGATTGAAATCCGTTGTTTAGATTTCGATGCTTTTCTATGAGAAACTTTGTCACATGCTAATTTCTCGACAAGAACCCGCTTGGAAAAGATTTTTTCGAGTTCTGGAATAGGCATACCACGATTCAAGAAGATCCAAATTCCAAGGAAACTTGATATTTACCTCACGATCCTTATTCTCAACGTCGTGACTTATTATTCACTAATCAAGACTAATCTATCATGACTACCTTTACTCATTCGAACTCAACTGCCCTTAATCACATTCAACATTGTAAACCCAACATAACGCAACAGCATTGGTGAATCTATCGCGACTCCATCGTTCTACTCCTCCGCGACTATCGACTGCCCTAATGCCTCCATGTAATTGGTTTGTCCTCCAATCTCAAGTATTTAAAATCTTATCCTTCATTTTAAGACATATGCAACATAACAATAGAAAATATACAGTCACAGAAAATATACTAATAAGTAATACAGAAATAATATTATTGAAATTAAAAATTATTATTAGAATTATTTAATGTAATGTTCGATTTAATAGTTGCATTTCCAAATCGCAAAGCAAACAAACACAAAAAAAGGACATTTTTCAATTCACAAAAGAGCTTGATGTCAAAATAACCGAACTTAAATCATTAATATTTTATGATCTTTAAAATGTAAATACGTTACAATATGTTACGAACCCACAATTTCTTACCCACGTGAACCCAATCCATATAATTGTTTAGGAAATTGGAAATACCCCAATATGTTGGTGGCTCCTTATTATCATCAAAATAAATGCGTTTCCGGTCAAAAAAACTTTTTTGTTTTGCTGCAAACTGAGTTACTGTGAATTTTTCCATCTTTACAGTCGATTTAATTCCTAACAATTTCCATCAAATCTATCAAAAGAGCTTTCATTTCATATTGATCCCTACCTATATCTCTGTAAATATTGTCCTGTGAGTCTGTCTATTTCCTGTTAGAAAGGCTAACCGATTTAATATATAACCCATTACATAATACACTCTTATATAGATAAGATATAGCACATACAGGATGATTCAAAATTCCCTGTACAAACTTTAAAGGAAAGGTATGAATACAAAAACAAACCGTATTCACAGTGGAATGTAAGTTTGCAAATGCCAGCCAAATGTGCTACAGGGCGCAGTTTGTCAGCACATGAGTTGGGCAGTGTGAACCATCGTCGTTTGAGAAAAGTAGAATGTATCGCTTCACTAATGTTGCGAGGGCGATGTGTACCTAGCCTATGGGGCAGGGAACAGAAACGGACGAGCTACTGTACGGTTGTATTATGAACTGTTCCTCAACAGACCAACAGGCCCAATGAGACGCATCTATTGATGGAAGGAACTTTGAACATATACTGTAAACCTGCGAATGTACACCTGTCATATTGTAAACATAGGGCTAATAAACATGTTGTTTAACATACTTGTTGTCTTTTTAGTTTGGAAGCTTAGTATACCATCTATCATATTCGGGTGGCGTTTGTGGACGTATGCACCCCTAGGAATACGGTTTGTTTTTGTATTCCTGGCCTATCTTTAAAGTTTGTACAGATAATTTTGAATCACCCTGTACACATAAAATATATAAATAAAACGCATTTTGGTTCAAAATGCAGCATTTATGGTTCAACAATCTACATACAAATAAACACCATCTGAAATGGCTGTACGGAGTTTAGGGCATCAAAATATAATTATATTTATTTAATTAGCATCAGTAAGGCTTTAATGTCAATTAATATATCATCACAAGTTCGATCATCATATCAAAATAAAATTTAAGTAAACACAAGGGAAAGTTTCAGTTGTCACACCTGACATTCCATTAATGGTATTCTCAATTTACCATCCCAATACATGATTAATATTTTAATTATAAATCATATCATTAAAAAAAAGCGAAACTTCACGGAAAATATGTGAATCAATACCGACAATAATAGTGGAATTTAGTGTGGTATTTTGGATTCAATAAGACCGTAATTCATCATTTTACTTCAAATAAAATAACCCCCAAATATTTGAAATTGGAATTGCGAAATAATGAAGGAGAGATGTCAGGTACGCCATTAATGCTCTACCTATCAGCCGAGAAGGTAGAGCCCTCAGAGTCAGAGATTAGGGGTGACAAAAAATAGTAAGAAAAGCTTATAAAGGAAACCATATTTGGTGGAACCAAGAATGAAAATTGTACAGTATTAGATTGACATCTTTTTTCTGTTGCCCACAGTGTGTTCAGCATGAAAGAAACATTGTTATTCTGGAATTTATAAAAGCATTCGGCGAATGAATAAAATGGATTTACTTGTTTTAGCCTCATTGGTTAGTCACTAACTGTTAGTAGATAGATTTAAGAATAGTGGAAAATAATACCTTCACCTTATTCTATAGCTATTGGTATTGTTTTGTTTTTTCATTGCATCATAAAAGTAGAAAATTAATAAAGAAATCATTAACCACTTTTTGAGAAAACACATTTTTACTCTTTCCTTGAGTGTAATGCAGTAGCACCATTGTGGCACATCGTTAAGTAACAGGACCCAGCAATTGACAACAATGTTTCTGAGCTAAGAAAGAAGATTCCACTTTCAATTCTTTTCCTTGCCCTCTAGCGCTTCGCCGCCTGCAGTCACAAACTCTAAAGAATCTGTTAAAGATTATTATTTATTGGAGGGTGCCCGGAAGTTTTATTATCCTCAGGGTTCGGTGATGGAATCCCTGCATAATTGACTACATGTAAAGGTTAATGTAACAATGCTTCCGTAGAAGTTACTGGAAATAAAGGTATAGGTTATAACTAAGTTACTTTAAAAATAAGTATGACAGTTATAAAGAAAGTTAAATTCTATAGAACTTGAATAGACCTATCGAAGTTATAAACAAAATTTAATGTATGTAAAGTAATTAGAATTTAAATAAAAAGCCAATACATTTTATCCTATTATTTTTGTTTTCGCTTTTTATTTAATACCTGTTTAAGTTCTATAGAACTTAATTAGAAATTTTTGAAGTTCCTTAACTACAGAATGTGTTTAGAAAACCCTGTTCCTTCTGATATTTACAAAATGTAAGTTATCTTTTGCTACCTAACTGCTTTAGACAGCCTTTTTATAAACTCTAGCAAAAATAATCTTTTGCTATATTCAGTCGTTCAGAAGTAATGTATGAAGTACATTCTAGATATCTTATCTGTACATGTTACAAGGATAATTCCGCTTAAACCAATGGATGGACCACAAACAGTATCTTCACAGCCCATCCTACTGTCATCAAGTAACTCAAATACTCGTACTAGTTATCCTAGAAAGCTAAAACTTCCATAGAAGATGCAGGTAGTAATAAGAAAGACCAGTAATGATTTTGTTAGAAAATAGAACCGATAGATAAAGAGCTATGTGTAATTTATTTACATAAGTAAATTTAGGTTTAGATATGTTATAATTAAAATTCGTCTATTAGAAACAAATATTTTTCAGATAAGTTCATCATCAGCTTTAGTGTCTCAGCTTTATTGCTAATATGTTTCATTGATAATTTAATTATTATTATTTTTTTTTACGATTCTACTTCCAATCCTATGCATATTTTACAACATTTAAAATAATAATTAAAAGAAACTTCAAAAAAAGAACTGAACCGATGAACTTGTAGGATTTTGCTATGGAATATATTTTGTAGACATGGCTTCAGGTGATCTAAAAAACTTTTCCAATTTAAATTTAATTAAATTTCAAATTACTTTACTAAATATTCTTTTTATAAAATCAAAGAAGAAAATTCTTTCCCTAAAGTTCCAATTAATAAGCTTAAAATTATAAACAAAACAAAAAAATATGATTTTCATGATTAAAGATCAGCATGTTTTCAAGATAGTATTATATAATATACTAAATACTTCCATTTAAGTCTACTCAGATTTCTCTCGAATATTCTTAGGTGTTGATATTTGATTTGGGTGACCAAACGTTCTCAATTGTAAGGGACTGTCCCACTTCAGTATATTTCCCGGACAATGTCCCAGATTTTGTAAATAGTCGACGTGAATTTTGAAAGTGGCGCTCCACATAAGGATGGAAATATTTTTGTGGGATAAGATTAGAAATATGAAGACGTGTGGGATAAAACAGATATAAATCTTAAAATATGGATAAATCCTAATATAAAAGTACAAATTCAAATTTACTTATGTAATTTGTCATCAGTTTGAAACATATAAAGGCCAGACCTTTTCAGCCTAAGGCAGGCTATTTTCAACTGTGTCAGAATAGAAATTTAAGATTAGAAATATGTTCAATAATCGATTAATGGTGCGTTCTAGATTCTAGAATGAATTCTTTATTCAGACAGCACTATTTGAAAGTGAAGTTTTGATTGCGCAATGTTGAGGTTTTCTAAGTATCAAAGACGAAGTTGTTTTTTTTTTTAGTCGTTGAGTTGTCTTGTCCCGGATTAGCCTGGTTGTCCTATCTTTGCTTATTTTCTGTTAAATCACTGTAACAATGAATTTTAATCATTCAATAATGGTTCACAGAATTGAAATATGGAAGGGGGTGGGGGTTACAAAATTGCCGTCATGCTGCAAATTCATGATACAGAAATTTATAATAATAAATTTATTATAGTTCTAAATAAAAAATTTATAATTTTTTTCGACGATTATTTCTTAGGAAACTTATTCATTTTTTTTAAAAACACTCGTCTCAGCTTCCTATATTTTATTAGTGAATATGCCGTTTCGAAGATAAACATGAAAATTGACTTTCCCATCTCTAAGCAACGTTTTTCGAATAAAGCAGATTTTTTTTTTTTAGAGAAATATTTAATTGCAAAAGAAGAAAAATTTTCCGATAGCACTTTTTCGTGGACATTCAAGTTTCCATAAAAATTGCTTAAAAGAAGTTGCTCGTTTTAAATTAATATATTTTTTTTCTTAATACAATCAACTTACATCATTATGTTTTTAAATACATACCTACTCGGAGTACATAGATATCCCGTTGGTGACTTCTCTAAGAAAATTAAAGTAAAAATTGCAGAAGCCACTTTCCATATAAAGGGATTCTTGTACTTCAAGTTCTTTATCTACAATGCAATTGTCACTGACCTGAGCAAGAACAGTGGATCTAACAGTGGACAATAGTTTTTTAAAGTTCAAAAGACTGCTCATTAATAGCGAATGTAGTACTTCAAATGAAGGGTTATGATAAATAAGAATATTATTCCTGAACCTGGATAAGTAACATCGAAGCAGATAGTTTCAACTTCCAAGTCAGTAATTCTTAAAAAGTTTAATTAGCTTAGTAGAACCGGTAACCAAATGGTAGGGGTCCTGATTATGGGCTGAAGCAGCCAGGTTCAACCCTGCGCAGTGGTAGGGGATTTTGAATTGTCCTCCAGACGGATTTAAAAGTTCACGCAGCCCTCTGAATTGGCATCGAGTCCCTGGTTAAAAGCGGACGGGCGTAGGGCTAACCAATCGACTTCAACTCGGTTCCAATGGTCAGAAAATGCCAAAAGCCTTACCTCCCGCGACCACAAAACCATATAAGTTACAAAGCAAAACAATTGAGATATTTAGTAATTAGCTTAAGATTAAGATACCACGAATTCATATCCTTTAAGCTAATTAGGCCAATAAAAATTTTAGCCTTGCAAGGTAAGTACTTTTCGAGTTCTTGATTACAGCATTTTACTGGTTAATGATAATTCAGTTGTTTGGCATCATACTAAAGCCATGACAGTGTAGTATGTGTAAGATCCATCCGATACAGAGTTTTGAAGTTATTAAGGCTTAGCATCCTAGAATAAATATTTAGTTCATAGATGAACGATCACAGACAGAAAACTTTTTATTAAGTTAAATTTCCATTTCAAAATTTTTGCATTTAACGCCCGTACTTGTGCTCTGCAATTAAAGAAATTTCAGCTAACTTTCGAAATAACTGCGTATTTGAGTTCCTGCTTTTTGAAATGTTATCTCTATGGGTTCATATCGAGAAATCAGCATTAGAAGACCACAAAACTTCCCACAGGAAAGCAATGGAATGGAAACAGTGGATTTCTACCTGTTTCTGTTAATCTCTCATTTACTTATACAAGGGATTAATCTTATCTAATCCCTAAAGCATTTAATTAACTCGACTTTATAGTTGTTATTGTTTTGTTTTTCAGATTTTGTACTGATTGCATTCAACAGAAATTAAAATTTGAAATGAAAATTTCGCATTTCATTTTCACAAAAAATAAATAAACAAAATAATCACATTTTAAGGAAAGTAGGCGTTAAGTTCTTCGACGTCCTTATTTACTTATTCTTTTATGTAGTTTTATATTCTTTTTTGTTTAAAGAAAGAATCTACTGTCTTGTTTAAAGGAAAAAATAAAAAATAAAATATGGATTTTGTGGAGAGGTTAAATGATAGACGAGAGGATAAATTTAGCTCAGTTAAAAAAAAAACCAGCAAAAAAAAAAAACCGACTCTTGCGAACATAAACAGTGCGGTCATAAAACTAGCTTTTATGTTGTAACATTTTTATTGCCTAAATCAGGTAAGAGATAGGAGATAGAAGAAGAGAAAAGAACAAGATAAGAAAACACCAACGAGAAAAGAAAAAAGTAAATATAAAGTTGCCCAATGATGGTTTTCATCTTTACACTTTTTTTTTGCAGATAAAGGAGACTTCTAGTTTAATTGTGAATAAGTGTATCAAGTCAGTAGAGCACGAAATTGTTAAATTTTTATTATCAAATTGAAAACTAGAATTAAATATTCAAAGCAAATAGGCTGGAAAATTCCTTGTTTCTGTTGAAATTTGATCAACAAGAACAAGAAGACAATAATGGATTTGGAAAGAACAATGTTGATGATCTCAATTGAAACACCTGGCCTTCACGTTCCCCTGATCTACATTGTTAAATGGTTTTAGCAATTTTTTTATCATATCCGTAATATAAAAGTGAAAATCTGTAAGTTTGTTTGTTTGTCTATCGTTCACGCCCCAACGGATCTGAATGAAATTTTGCAAGCAAGTAGTCTACGACATGAGGAAGATATAGAGTACCTTTCATATCGCACGATCAAGTAGTTCCCGGGGGTAGGTTCTCCCAAATCTGAATGACACAATCCTAAACCTGGCGGTAGATGTCATTAGCGCCGTTTTAAATTGCATCATATATCTTAATGAAAACCTTCCAAAGCTGTAGATGACCGCAGTGTTAAATCGCGCTAACTTTAGTTGACAATGAGTGCATTTACGGAGATTGTTTGTTGGATAACGATTAACTCAGGAGTTATCTGATACTTCTACAAGACGATTTATACAGTGATACATATTCAAGGCTTCCGGAGCGAAGCGACGGTAGGAGGCAAGATCTGTAACTAGAAGTTGTTAATTTGTAAAGCATTTTTATATACTGGGCACAAACTATTGTTAGATAACTTTTTATTAAGTGTTGGTAAACCTTTTTTAAACTCTATTCGAGTATTCTTTGGATACATAGCATCCCTTCAATCAACATAAGTCTATGCAATCAGTTGGATATCAACCAATGTAGGTGATAAGTGATTTTAGAAGAAAGGAGAATTGTAATATTCGAAATGGCAATTGAAAATTATTCAATTAGCTTTTACAAAATAATATCTTTCGAAATTATTCAAGTGAGCCTTTATAAAAAAAAAGGTGTATAATTAATTAATCAAATTTCTTTTTTATTATTTAATAATAATAATAATAATAATAATAATAATTAATAATAATATTATTAAATCAAATTTTAACTGGTTTTATAATTTGAAGAAATGCACTGAGTAATACATATAGCTGAGATTAATTTTTAAAACTTTTTATATCATTTATTGAAAACATTTAAAATAGTTAAAAATAAATGAATTAAAAAAATCATTGTAAATTTATTTCTTATTATGTTAGCTTTAGTTCTACGAAACGAATGTTATTCCACTGATTCTGTCAGACAATCTTCAGCTGCTGTCAGAGACTATTTTTAAAGTTTTTAATAAATATTTTTTAATGTTTTAATCAATCTTAGCTTTGTGTAGCTAAGATTCTCCAAAGTATTATTGTTAGCACATCGTTTTAACATTAGAATTTTGTTAATACTGTGGTTCTACATTTACTTTAAAAATGAGAATGAGAAAATAAGACATGAGTCCAGGGAAAAGCCTTTAAAGAATTTTATTGTTGAAGTCTTAGATGTAAGTTTCCTAACCGAATAAGTTTTTGACATCTTGTTTATCAAGCGTTTTGAAGGATTCTTCAATGTAAGGCGTTCCAATCATGCACGAACTGATGACAATTCTCCTTTGAAGGCACATGTCTCTGACATCTATATTGATAGACTCTCTTCCACTTCAGTAAAACTTTTCCTGATCTACTGCGATGAATAGATGCCAAGTAACTAACGTCTCTTTGAAGAAAGATGGACCACAAATAAAGAAAACAAGTAGTAGTCCTTTTATTACAGTACCTTCTGTGAAGAAAACCTGGGTAATTAAACACACAACAAAAACCTTGCAATAAAAAAAATCTCATAAACAAGAATTTCTGTTTTTTGTTATACCAGTGCTAACTATCACAAAGTTAATCGCTTGCGATATCTGGTTACATATATTGGAGAGATATTAATATCTTTATTATTTAATATCGCAGGTATTTCCTTTTACTTATGCGTTGATGCCATTTGTGAATGGTCACGTGGTCGATGAATAGGGTTGGTATAGGACTGTATGTTATACCATAATAGTTGTTGTAGAGGTAAGAGTTTGGTAATGATTGGTTAATTCCGATGGGTATTGGAAGATTTAGGGAAAAATAATCTTGTTTCGTAATGAGTTTACGGTGCCGTTTGCAAATGATGTCCCCATGACACTAAAATAGAAAAGTTGTTCCAAAATACTAAAGTTTTAAGATACAATTTTATGTACATATAAGCATCTTCATCCGTCGACAATCAAAAACTTTTGTTGTAACGTAATAACTATATAGCAAATAACTATAATAAGGAAATACTATTAATAATTATAATTTCCTTAGAGACTTTAATATAAATATTTCTAATTAAGTTAAAATTTTATACTTCCACTTAGTATTTCGTATATTTTTCATACGAAACTAATAAAAGAAAAAGGTAATAATCTTGAATTCAAGAAGTTTCGTTACTTAGCAATAAAAGTAGTGGTGAATAACATCGGAGTTTTCTTTTAATTAAAAGTTTCTTATTTTTAACTTAAAGAAAATACATTTCTTTTCCTCGATAAGCAAATTCATTTCAGAAACAATCTATTTTAAAACAATAAAAATATAAAAATCTATCACGATTCTATTCCACGGGGTTTTTATTTTCCAAGAAAATTTTCCAAAAGATTAAAGATATTTTAAATGTGAAAATATCTTAGAGGAAGTTATACGAATTTAAAGAAAATACAGATATATGCATAAAGAATAGGATGAAAATTACAGTAGATGCGCCAGAAAGAAAAATATTAATGAAACCGTGATATAGCAGCAACAGTATAAAGAATTACTAACTGCTTTTCAAATATCCTAGCACTACTTCCAAATGGCTATAGGAAAAGTGACGGGTTGCAATTGATGATGGAGTCATACAATTTGAACATTTATTATTATCTTGACCAATTCCTGTGTCTATGTGTATTTGTTTGTATTCTTTAAGCTTCATAACTGTCTTGCATTAAAGATTTGTAACTTATGTTTATATGAACACTTTTCTGACATATTAAGTCATTAAGTCCTCGTTTTTGACTTATGATCCCCAGAATGCTTTATAGAAGTTATGACATTTCGTTCTGAATCACCCTGTGTATTTCCTTTGGATTTTAATTTTCCTTACGTGTTTTTAATAATCGAAAATATTATCACTACTTTGTAGCAAATATAAATCATTTCAGATGTAAATCCTTTAAAAGATCACATAAAAAAATTGCATGAGAGCATCTACGAAAATTAAATTTATAAAGCCAAAATAGCAATTCATATGCAGGTGAAGAAAGTACAAAAATACAGATGTTATTCACCCTTGGATTTTTTTAAAGCTATAAGCAATTTTGCAAAGATATTTCAAGCTAAAATAAGACTGTTCTTTATATAGGCTGTATTTTATTTGGGGAAATCTACGTAGTACTATTGCAATAGTATTTTTCCCATTCATTCACATACGAGATGTTGGGGTATAAAGAGGTTCAGCGTATCTGAAGCGTTTTCACACAAATCTCGTGTCTTCGTTTGTCAGAATGGATAGTACAAACCAAACCCCAAATAAGGAAAATAAAAGCTTTTAGACACTAACCTAATAGGCTTCGTTCAGCGTGCAAAGGATATTGGGCGTGTTCCCTATCACGAAGAAAAACAGCATTTTCGCAAAATGATTGACACGTTTTTAGATGTGACTTCAATTTCACTTGTTGTCTTACAGAGAAAACCCAGTCGAACGACGGCTTTAACCATTGATTTCCTTACACTTAAAAAGAGATTTTCCAAATAGCGAATTTTAGGGATTGTTTATACTATTTTTAAATTCGAATAAGCAAACGTCATCAAATAATAAGAAAATGGTCTCGTGACTGTATTAAAGAGAAAGAATAACAATTAACATAAAATTTAGAAAATTAGTCCATTTTTTTTATTCTTATCTGAAAAAGGAAGAACTTTAATTTCCTCCTAAACTGCAATTCGTCAAGTTTTTGTAGTATTTTAAACTATATAGTAATAGTTGCCTAAATTTTATAACTATAATATTTTTTTTTTAAGAAATTTTTAGATTACGTTTCTTCTTTTTTATTTGCGGGTTGTTTCTTTAAGAAAGAAGAAGTTTTCCATAGTTTATGTAAAACCGTACGATCATTGTATGGCTGAAACCAACACATAATGCCAGGATTCAAAAATTATGAAATTACGACGCTTAAAATGTATCCTCACATTACTTTAGAAACCTGTAACTTTAAAAATGGCGGGTTGTTATAAATCTGTCTTCCACTTAATTTTCTCGATTTTATCTGAAACTGTTTCACCATTATTCACTGCTGAATCCCTACACTGTTTGTTTTGATAAAGTACTTAGTAATAATTAAGATGTCTGCATTAGCTATATGCACAATGCTTTCAAATATTTATTACTTACTATAAAACCAACTAACAATAAATCGTAAGTAAACTTCAAAATAAACTAAACTGGATTCCTGAAAATTAACAGAATTGAAGAAATTAATATTGTCTGACACATCGTTCTTGACGATCGCGTGTGTGCGGGAATCACGGAAATTACGAGATTTGGCCATTAGCCTTTTCAGCAGGTCTCAAGGAATGTAGTATTGTGAATGTCTGTAGGAAAATGCTAGAGAAAAAATGTTAAAGTTGGAATTTAACCTTTAGCGTAGAGGCGATGGATGCAGCGGCGAATAAGTCATCGGTCGAAATCGTCGACATCAGTAATGGGGCTTGTCGTGGCCGCTTCTTCCCCGGAGTCGATAAGCCTTTTTTCTCGCCATTTTGTGAGAAGACATGGATAGAGGCTATTCTCGCGTCAATCACGTGAAATCGCGAAAATTCGGGATCGTCAAGAACGATGTGTCGGATAATAAGAATTTTTAAGTTTCATAAATAGTAGATAGAATTCAATTTGATGAAATGTTTGTTACCTCTGTGGATACGTCATCAGAAATGAATTAGAAAGTACAAACATAGTCCTACTGATGACGCCCATTCCATTAATTCTATTACGTAACTAATTAGAAATTAGTTAGCGCTGATAGTTTTGATGTACGCAATGCATTCGTCTCAACTGAGACTTCACAACTCGTTTAATAAAAAGAGAAGGGTAAACAGATAGCCTCCCCCGTTCGAGCCATCTTGACTCATGGGGCGCTGAAGATATAAGACCCGACGTTTCAACGACCAATCGGAACTAGCAACCCATTTTTCAAGGGCTAGATAAACCTTAGGGTCCTTCCGAAGGAGAAATGACCTGAGGACAATCTACGACCTTCGCCGTGGACTGAACAGGGCTTCTCCAATCAGCAGTTCAGTGAACCATAGACCCATTAAATAAGAAGGGAGTGCTAAGTTAGGTCTCAAAAAACACAAAGCAAACACAATTGTCTCAGTTTAAGCTGATTTTAAGCTTACAAGGAATTTGTTACATTTTGTTTATTGATGTAAATGAAATTTTAGATACTATTCTCCACAGTGATAAGTTTAGTGATACAATGCATTTCAGTTAATATTCTGTCCACTGCAGTAATTTTGATTTTCTACATTTTGTAGTTTATTACTGTAAGTAGAGTAAAATTTCTGAAAGAAAGAAAAAAAAATCCAAATTAAACATTTTTTAATAGTAACTATGCATGATTAACATATTATTAGGTTCTTAACTCCTCTTAATGTCGTTAATCAGCTAAATTTATTTACCTGATCTTTCTCAGCTTCTACTTAGCATTGAGAAAATAATTAAGAATTATAATCCATACAAATACGATCTTTGGTGCTTGCCCGGTATTAATAATATTCAGATAATTTATAATATGAATTCATTTAGGTGGAATCTAATCTAATCCTACTGAAATTTTCAAGTGATTGTTTAAAATTTATTCAAAATAATCATTACCATACGATTGGAATTCATTCATGAATATATTAAAACATGTTCAAATAACATTTTTATTCGAAATAGATACAATAAAAATAGCATTTCCATTTCCTTTTTCATCCAAACAAACAATGTCGTTCTACTACCGACTGTCAAATTATGAGAGTAACAGGCAAACTTTCTTCTTAAATTTATTTCTTCAAGTTATTTAACCTTAACGTTTTCTGTTCATCTGAAGGCGTTTTTATTTAAAATTGTTTTGCTAGAATGTTAGCTTAAAATTGCAAGACTGTTCTTTTACAGTAATTATGGAAATAGCACTATTTTTTGTTTCCAAGTCAATTTTCTGAATAAACAACAGCATCAGGAGGCGGAACCCCCTTTATGAATACCAAAACGCCTACCCATCATGAGTTGACACTTTTCAAATTTGGCTGTTACCAAGTTCTGACAGAGCATAAACTCTTCTTTATTCCACACCACTAAGTTAAAGACGGCCTTTGTTTTATTCAAAGAGATGATCAAAAGACTTAGACAAGCTGTCATTCTTACATTTACGCAATCACCATACGAAAATAGGCTTCTTACATCCTTATCGTAACTATTATAAAGTGGCAATTACTTAATGTAAGTTCTCGGCTTTTAAAAATGAAAAATCTTGAGTAATATTTCAGAATTTCAGTGAAAAACAAACCTAAGTTCATTAAGTAAAACAACTTTACAAATTTGCAGTAATTTTTTTTTTCATTCTTTTTATTTTTTCTGTCATTTTACTCTAGTTATTTATAGTAATTCTTTTTTGAATAATTTTGTAGTTATTTTTAGCAACAATTGACTACGATTTTTATAGAGTTATCTAGAACATTCAGGAAGTAGATGAATGTTCTAGAAGATTTGATGGTGGCGCCATCTTTTGACTAATTTTCCTTAATAATTTGACAATTTCCTTAAATGTTTAGGCTTCTGATACCACATATCAGATGCCTTATCTCCCCGCTTTTTCTATCTGTCTGTGGACATGTATCAACTCAGCAACAATCACAGTAATCGCAACAATTGCGCAACAATCACATTGATAATACAGCTCAGCAACCCTCACAATCATCGCAATAATTGCGCTTTTTGCATTCGCAACAATCACATTTATAATAATAAGGAAACTAAAGCAATATCAATTATATTTTCTTATACAGCATTGTGATTGGTCTACTAATCGCTATCGCTGCCTTGTTATTTATTAGAGCCAGTCAGTTGTTTCCTCCAAGTCGAGCTACTGTGATAGTCAATTTTCCTCTATTCTAGCGTAACTTCATCGACTTTCCAAGAATTCAGGATTCGTCTTTGAAAATTGAAATAAACTTACGATAATACAGTAAAGCCCCGCTCAAACGGCGCGTTAGGGCCCAGACTCCGCGAAAATGGAAGCATACCTTTTCTTTTTTTTTCCCCACTTGTCTGTCCATAAAAAAGCCCAAAAACCTGCCAGAACAAAGAGACACACTGAGCACAATGTACACAGAATAAATGAATCGAAACGAAAATGGCGGCGTTAGGATCTTGATTACAGAAGACCATCATGTTGTCATCTGAGCAATCGCCGACAATTACAACGGAACCCTCGCATTTCTAATATTTAAGCTGTTACATGAAATCCAATGAAAATATGTCAAATATCTCGAAATCCGTGGAGGGTTGGCCTCCAAAACCTATGTATGCTTTCGAAGTACTTTCAACTCCCAAAAAGTCATCAAAATGTATGATGTACACGGTTTGTCATCTCCTTGTCAGGTCTCAGCTAACGAACGCCTCACCGCATCATGCAGAAAACCATTTAATCAACAAAGCAAGCGACTACATCCATATCTGTAACTGAAAAGCATTGTTTCAAACAACGGGACTATACATGATAATTATAAATACAAAAAAACAAAAACAAAGCAAAACAAATAAATCTTAACTACTTAAAGAAATTCAACTCCGCTCCCATGAAATACTTCCACATTACAGGACTCTGCTAACGCTACACGGAAAATAACCTTTATACTACAAAAGCAGTCTTTTATTTTATACTCTGAAGTTAAGAAATGGAAAAATGAATTTATTATTTTAATCAGAATAACTGGAAACAAATTTGTCAAGCAAATTTTAAAAATGTAAAATTATATTTTAAAATTTGTCTACGAATATATTTTTTGCATCTATTTTTATACTCGTAGGCCAAAAAAGAAAATCTGAAATAAAAACGATTTTAAATTATTTAGGTCAGTTTTCTCGAATACTTAGTTCTGCTGATCTCATTCAGACGAAAGAATAACTAAAATAAAATTACTTATTCATATATTGAGTTTTATTCTAATGTTTCTCTCTCTTTTCTTTCTAATCTTTTTAATTTTACCTCACCCTCACTTACAAATAAGAGATAAAGTCTACAATGCCGATTTTGTGTTAGGAAACAATAATTTGCTATTTTGAGCTTTTTAAAATACTGCAAACACAAAATTTAGTTAACTTCATCCGTATTTTATAATCTGTAACTCTAAGGATGACAGATTATAAAAATTCTTCCGTTAAATTGATTTTATGGTTTTGATTACCTGAATATTTATTATTAGGCAGATATTTATTGAATAGAATAAGAAATCAATACCAAAAATTGTTAAAAAATCTTTAGAATAAAAATGTTTAAAAAAATACATTATGGAAAATCAAAAGGAGAGCTTTCGGAATCTTGTGCGATTCCCTTGTCAACAGGAAATCATAGGATTGACAAGGGATTCGCACAGGATTCCGAAAGCTCTTCTTTTAGTTTTCCGTAAAGTATTTTTAAACATTAATATGAAGGACCAAACACACAAAGACAAAATAGATATAAATAAATAATTTCATAATAAATCACATTACATGTTGCGAAGGTTCTATCCTTCGTCGTCAGATGATCATAAATAAATATGGAAAAGAGAAACAGGCTTGGAATTGAATTTAAATATAACAATAATTTAGGATAATAATAACAAATATGACAGCAAATAATCACCGTGTAATTGTATTACCGTGTAATTGTATTATTAAATAAACAATTATCTTGACATAAACATAACAATAATTTAGAATAACAAAAATTTTCACATGTAATAATAAAAATCTCCGTAAATTGTACTGCAGCGCGTTTTTAATTGAAACATCAGTATTGTAACATGGTTTAGACTTAATTAACAATGATTCGTGGAATTTTCGTAAGTACCAATCTTTCTCAATCCCATAAATGATGGGATTGTTTACCATTAGTGTGTGGCCGGAATTTTTGTGATGCAATGCTGTTAAATATTGCAGGTTATTCTTCTCTATCGCTGTTTCGTGTTCTTTCATTCGTTTTTTTACCTTACGTCCAGTCTCCCCAAAATACGTGCAATTAACACTGCCTCCTTCACATTTAATACCATAGATAGCTCCCATTTTTTCTTCATTCTTAATTTTATTAATATTCCCATTAAAGATGTGTTTAATGGGAATATTATTTTGTCTTTGTGTGTTTGGTCCTTCATATTAATATTTACACACACAACATGGATAATATTTTTAAACATTTTTATTATAAAGACTTTTTAACACTTTTTGGTGTGTTTGGTGATTTATTATTCTATTAAATCAATTTTAACACACATTAAGCTTTTATCTAGATATTTATTTATTGTCTGAGGTTTTCAATTGCATTACATACTTTAACGAATCAAAAAGGTAGCAAGAAATTCTCGAAATAACAAGTCTGTATTATTACTGTATATTTTTTATAGTATATATATTGTATATATTTTATATATATTTTTATATTAGATTACTGTATTTTTTTAAAATAAAGTAAAAACAGTGTCTTCTCTTTTTTTGGTTAAATTAATTTTTTTTTTTTTATTTATATTTTCTATCCAATCCGATTTTACTTACTGACTCCTTAATTATCTGCTCGTGCAGACATTGAAAAGATTAAAATGTTTCGCTTCAGACGATAAACATTCTCTGTTTCACAACAATTCTAAAGGGCTATACGCACTACCCCATCTTCCGTTATGTTTCCGTAACGTAATTGCTTAAGTGACGTAATTATGTCTTCAGGGTCACGAGAATGGAGAATAATTATGTGAAATAAAAATCACATTTGACCATAAAAATTTCTATTAATCTATATTCAAAAGTTTACTATCCTAAAAATTTCAGGTAATTGTTCCCCATTCTTGTGAACCTGAAGACATAACTACGTCACTTAAGCAATTACGTTACGGAAACATAACGGAAGACGGAGTAGTGCGTATAGCCCTTAATGCTTTTCTGTGGGAATTTTTGATATAATTCAAGCGCTAATTTCGTGACAAAGATCTACATGGAAAAAATTCAAAATATAAAAGTTCTCTCGTCCTTCAAAGGGCAAGCCCAGTTTCCAGAAGATTCCTCCAGCAGTTATTCGAGGACGAAAAACGTACACAACCTGACTGAATTGATGAGGTTGAATTGAGCTTGACTGGACATGACTGAACATGACTGGACATGAGCTTGATTGAATTGAATAGATTCAAGATTTATATCAATATTCTGTAGGGTTAAATAAATATTTTAGAACTAGCTGTACCCCGGTATGTTTTGCAATACCACTCAAAGAAAGAAGGCGTTTGCGTTTTAATCCTGTTTATCGAAGCTTTTGGTTACACAATATTTTTTGTGCATGTGTGAAGCATGGATTTCCAAATTTAGTCCTCACACTTGTAGCTATTGTTCCTGTGCTTTGTTGATGGTCGTAGCAATTGTTCCTGTGTTTTGTTGATGGTCATTGCAAATGCGGGTCGCACAAGAAACTGCAAACGTTGAAACCGGAAATACACTCATTTGTTGAAACTCGCGCACTAGATATTGTAAAATACTATTTTACACTTCATATTCTATCTTGTACTATTAAATTAAATTAGAAACTCCATCTACGGATAAATTTCATTTTATTACTGGTGATATTTCGCGGAGAATACCATCTTCCCGCTTTTTCAAACCGTTTTAAATAACAAAGATTAACTTCCATTACATTCACTGGTTTGCACGATACAGACATATTATATTACAATAATTAAAGACATTTTTATAAAATCAATTGTTAATGATTTAACACAACCTATATTTACTAACAATGTAACAATGTATTATAATTTTAACACAGCCAATTTAACACAGAAACATTTTAACACAGCCAATTGTTGCTAACAAGGAATTGGTTCACTGAAATTTCTCTCTCTGATTTTTTGTCATGTCCTGGAAATACGACAGTGTGTTCGGGTTAACCATGTACCCTTTGTCTTTATTTATGCATTGGAAGGTTTTTATGACACATGCTTCGATTAGGTACCTAGTATGTTTGTTTTGAATTTTGTAGAGAATTGTGACTTTCGGGTCGGGGTTGTGGTTGTTTGTGATGCAGTGTTCTGCCCAGTTTGATACTTTAGGTCGATTGTTCGTGAAAGCTGTTACGTGTTCTTCTATTCGTTCTTCTAGCATTCGTCCTGAATTTCCAAAGTATACGGCTCCGCATGTTCTACATTTTAATTTATAAACTGTCCCCATGATTTTCTTAATCTTATTGTAATTTTGCTCATCTTCTTCTTCATTCTTATATAATATGGATTTGATGTTCTGCCCTTTTTTGTGTATTATTCTAATATCATTATTTGAACATATGTCAGCTATTCTTTTGTAGGTTTCTACAATTAGTAGGTTTCTACTAATTCAGAAAAGAAATTGTAAAAAAAAAAAAAAATAATTCTAAATTAATTTTGGTTTTAGACAAAGGTATCATTTGAGGCTAAAGAAGTAATATTAATAAAAGGATAAGTCTACGTTCTCCTTAGCCTTGGGTATAAACGTGCATTAGCAAATCGAATGGAGTCATCATGAAGCCATTACCTAGATTCAGATGACATTCTTTTGTTTGTACTTCGATGGAAGATACACAGCAAATTACTTAATTGTTGATTTTTTCTTTTTTACGGCTCAACGGATTCCCAGCAATTAATTATCGCCGGAATCGATCTCAATCATTCTGAAAACAACAAGAAGGAGGAGATGAATTTTTATGCTTAATCCTTTTTTTTGTTTCTTTAAATTTGTTTCTCCGTAATGCAGACGTGTTTTTCTCTTTGTTTTTCTACAATAAAAAAAAAATCACTTGTTTTGAAAATTTTGAACATTCCTTTTTTTTTGAAATAAAACTTGTCAAGTAATGTAAATTCAAAATAAATTTTTAAAAACAGCCTTCACGAATAAATATTTGTAATAGAAAAACTATATTTTTATTGTTAATCTTAAAAATATAAATGCTCATAAGTAAACTCTGCATTACAATATGATTAAAATGTAAACAACACATCAAACATACTAACTATATACATTATACTGTCCGACCACGAATAAGAGACCCCCTCGACACTATTGTCCTCCAAATGAAAGTTGGCCGGCGGAAGTTTGAACTGCGCAGTCCTTCCGGTAGCTGATCAAGTATGTTTTCCTGTCACAATGGATGACGTAGTCTGTTTTCACTGAGAAAGACATGTTGATAACGCCAAATTAAAACTTCTATCGACTATTTAGCGTTATTTCAATACCAGTTGCTAACAATAAGTATTTATATAAATAAATAAATATATATTATTTATAAATACAATGCTCTTTTGCAAAGTAACAAGCGATTACCGTAATGGCGGCGTCCTGTCATAAAATCAGACGGAAGTGCCTGACCAGACTAATCGATCATACATGCGCAGATCTCACAAAAACAGGGCGGCCATCTCTCATTGGGAGGAGAATAATGCGTATGTTGGAAGAAGGCAATCCATTTCCAGAAAAGGATAATCAATCAGTTGCAAGGGGAGTTTCACCAGTCTTACTGTCTATTATTAATTTTTGCTTATATTAAAAATAACAAAATATTGTAGTTCCTTAACAAATCGACAGTTCTTGGCACTCAGCCAAGGTCTAATGTCCGTGGTTAGACAGTATCAAGAACGATCTCAGCTATCCATCGCGTATTGAACACTTTCCCAGCGATCAATTTGAAAACTGTGGAAGAGTCGTTGGAGATATTACTTCTATAATCGCAAATCATATTTTAAGTTGGATAAATAAGAATCATATTTAATTTTATAAAAATCAGTCCAGCCGTTCTAGCGAGGGATTTCGGGAGTAATGTTATGAGGGATGAGTGTGTGGCTGGAGATTTGGATTCATGTGCTCATATTACAAGTTGGACCAGAACGAAAAAGTAGTGTGTCAAGTTTTATGGGAAACTCATCCAGTCTTTTTAGCTTGATGAGCATTCAAATATACAACAGTAAATAAAAGAAAATTGTTTAAGTGGAATAGCGAAGCATCCTGAGTTCGGACAGTAAAACTGAGTAATAATATATACAAATGATGATAACTATGAATGGCTGTTATAATCAAAATCAGTACCAAGTTGGTATTGGAGATGTACTTTATCGTATCACAAGTTTTAGGTAAGGTATGGTAGTTTAACAATGGTAAGACGGTTTGCAGTATTTGGGTTCGATCGTGGGTTGGCTAGGTATTTTTCGTTCAGGAGGCTATAGGGTGCACCCATCTCCATATCAAACTACGGCTCGTGAAGAAAGATTAAGACGAGGGCATCGACTCTTCAACTTCAACTTCGTCCCGTGAATAAATAGTCGTAACAAAATCTATCTCCCATGCTGTCTACTCTCGTACGATGATTGAAGATGCTTTTAATACCTTCAATTTTAGGATTATTAACAATTTAACCTGTTCACATAAGCCCTTGCAAACATACATACATATTAAAGCTCAATTAAATGTAGACTTCTGTGGTTTACAGATTCCGAGTGGCAATAAGAATTGAAGAGAACAAAGCTACCCTTTTATTTTTTTAATTTTTACTGCTGAAATTCTTACCGGAAATTCTCTAACAGATCCAAACGTTTGTCTGACAGTCGATTTATTAGATTACAGGCTAGTCAATCATCTATCCTCAATGACCTTTCACAATTTGCTGCAATAATGAAAAGCGGGAAATCGATTTCACAAAGAGCATGGATTTCAATGTTGAGATTCACTTACCTATTTTAAAAATCAGATACGAATGAAGCTTTCCAAGTTGTGTATCCAAACTGTACTGCATTGTAGGTTTGTGTAGACTTTGATGACGTAATTACGTTATTCAAGGAATTTACGTACATAGACATAAACGTAAACGTGATGGTGCGTTCAGCCCCTTAGTATATAAGTTAGCTAATTAGTAAATTAATTAGATATTTGATGCAAAGGCAACTAAGGTCATACTGCGCCAGGAGAACGAATTTTGAAAAGAAATAGAAATTTCAAAAATAACTACAAACATCAGAATATATAGTAATTAACGAGTAATAAAGATGGCAAATGGATAAAACACAGTTAAAATTCTATTCAAACGTAGTGTGATAAAACACAAATTATAACATCAATATGTAATAAGTTAGCAAATACTTAAAGCTTATTTTTCCTTAAACTTTTATTTGATAATATACATTTCTTTTTAAATTTCTACGGAAACTAAAAGCCTTATGATAACTGTTGCATGGAAAAAGTACAAATTTTCCATTTTCTGAAACAACAAGGTAATTAATGCTTTTAGACAGTGTCAAAAGCAAAGCGGCCCCCATAAAATGCACAATTGTATAAACAAAATAATTAAAAGCAAGAGCACATAAATGCAAGACCGTTCCTTTATGTTTTACAGGCAAGCTATAACCTAGGGCCGCTAATACAATGCTACAATACAATAAATTTTGATATGTTAAAGAATTTATGAAACAATACGTTTGTAAATATTAACAATGACGTCCTGTTGGCAATTGTTAGTATTGTTATGTATGAAGCATCAGTATTATTACTGTGTTAATTGTTATCATTATTACTAACACTGCTATTAAAAATATTAATTGGGAGGGTCAGGGAGGGGTCCTATATGTCTGATTTTTTTTTAAGTGGTCACCTACTTTTTGATGCTGAACACAATGGTGAAGGTTTCATTCTAATATCTCTAATCGTTTGGTCGCTTCAGTGTGTGATATACAGTGTGATAGACAGACAACACAAAACCAACAGCGGTTCCCTATGTTAACTAACATGGAACCGCTAAAAAGAAGAAGAATTATATCGGCATTATTCACTTATATTGTATAAATCGGATCAAAATTTTAAACGAATCAAACCATGCGGAATGGATTGCGGACTTAATATTTATTGTCTAATACAATGAGATGTTAGCAAAACAAAGTGCAAAAAATCTATTGTTTATTATGAAAATTTGTGTCATCTTGTGTAATTTTCAACGATCATCCATTTAGAAAAGATTTTTGATTTAGATCTTCATAGACGTACCCAGGATTTTGGGAACCAAAAAAAAAACATAAAAATGTCGTGGTTTTTTTCTCTCGGATGGGAGTAGGGTTTACGGACGCAGCGAGTTTCAAGGAGATCCATCGAGTAGTTCAAAAGTTAGTAAAGGAGCCACAAAAATAACGCACATGTGCTATGATATTAAGAACACAGTATAAATTTAAGTCTAAGTTAACAGAGCAATGTTGAATATTTGCGGTTGAGCTTTAGAATTGAAAAATACTAAATTATAAATCAGAAAAAAAACTTGGTTAAAATCTAAACAAAAATACTCCGTATTTAATATTAAAAAATAAAAATAAAAATTACAAATAATTCACTTAAAAAATATTAAAAAATATTGTTTTACATATACTGCGTAATATTGCATGCAAAAATGAAGCCATACACCTGAATGTGTGAGAAATGATTTATACAACAAATAAATGACAAAAATACATGACGTTTCGCCGTCGAGAGACAGCCTCCTCAACTCGACTTGAGGAGGCTGTCTCTCGACGGCGAAACGTCGTGTATTTTTGTCATTTATTTGTTGTATAAATCATTTCTCACATATCCAGGTGTATGGCTTCATTTTTGCATCCAATTCACTCAAAACTCTGATACATTTTTGTATACTTAAAGTATAACAAGCCTGTATGGAGCTTTGAAAATCTTCTGGTTATAAAATGTTTCAATTTCTGAGAATGCCATACCTTTAGATCAGTCTTTTCGTCCGTTCTTGAACATTTATTTATTGGGATATTTAATTACACAGGGCAAATGGCCTGATGAGTATAATTCAAAACCCAAACAAAGTCTATCCTTAACTTTGTAATCGTTCTTTTCAACGCTGAAACTGTTAATTTGTCCACAACGAGTGTTCCATTGATTTATTTAAAAGATTAGGCTTGTTGATTTATCTATATATCCATAACAGTATGCCTATTATTTTATCCATATCGGTTTAACGGTAAGCCTATCAACTTTTAGTAAAATATGATGGACTGTTATCCAGAATGTTCAGCTGATTAACATTCCTCAAAAATGGCGACAATTATTCTGTTCCTAAATGTCGACCATCATAATCCATTGCTCGCCTTTTACCATACAAATTCTTTTACAGAAAAAGTTTTTTCCTAACGTTATTTTTCTCAATCTCTTGGCAACAAAGTGTCATAACAAAGTGCGCGTGGCACTAAACACGTGAGATAATTGTTTGAACAATGAAAAGAAATATTAACTCACGATATTACTATGAAGAAACTGTAAACAGTATGAAACGATAAAAAAAAATTACAAATTCAGCACACCCTACAGACTGGCTGATTTTATGAGCTTCACTTTTCTAAGGGTGTTTAAAAGAATACAATGTAATAAAAAACATAATAAAAGATGCATAAAAATGTAAATAAAAACATAAATAATATCTTAGCTTAATGTAACTCAATAAAACTTCCCTGCCAAACGATTAAAATTAGGAGCATGAAATTTAAAAAGACTGCTACAACATAGTAAGAAAGTACGAGAAAAGAAACAAAAACAATAAAATGTAAGTACGAGGTACATCCAAACATAGTTGAAGCCCAAAAGTAGGTTTACAGTTAATTTTTAATAAGTTTTTCGTAAAGCAGGCCTTTAAGTTTATAATTTTTTTTATTCCATAGGTGCTGGCAAACAATCTCACTGAAGAACAAAGGAAATGGATATTGAAGCAGTATTGGAAGTCTGAAAATGTCGTGAAAGTACGTACAGCATAGCAAGAAGCTTTTCACATATCTCCACCGTCACGCAAAAATTTATCGCATAAGGAAGAAAATTGATGAAACCGCTTCATTGAGTAAAGCACCGAAATCTGGACGTCCCAAGACTTCTGTTACTGAGGAAAATGAGATGTTAGTGGCTATGACATTTGTAAACAGTCCATAGAATCCACTCGTCGTGCGTCTGCAGACCTATCCATACCAAGAACATCATTGCAACGCTTAATATATAAATTGAAATTAAAACCTCACCGACCACGACTTCTACATGGTCTTTTGGAGGACTATTCAGATCGCCGGTTGCAATCAATTGCCTAAGTATACTTTAACTGTAAACCTACATTTGGGCCACCCTGTATATTCTATAGAATACTGCAAATGTAGCATCACAGTTCTTCGCGGCGACTATTTTGTGTATCTTCATGTGGTAAACGAAAATCAGCATACGATCTGTATCTCGCCACATTGGAAATCACAATCCTTCAAAGAAATCAGAGACATGCCCATATCATATAAGAAGACTTCGTGATAAAATAAAAAGTCGTAGATCCGTAGATGGCAGCACCATCTATTCCTTGTTAACAACTGGGAAGCCATTTTTTCTTTCTTTAGGTCGATTAAAAGAACGAAGAAGCAAATACAGAGTCAGAGTCAACTTTATGGGCAATCAAAACGCCATCTTCAATCGACTGATACGATTTTCATGAACTTTAGTAGCTATTAAGACGAGTGTATTTGATAGCTATCCTGCAAATATGAAGTTTATGTGGGGGCACCGTTCTGGCGTTTGTTTCTGACAGACACGAATACATAAAAAAGTGCCATTCGTACTTATATTCCTTTCCAGTCTGGTCTCGAGATCTTCGTCTTCTTTATTAAGAAAATCGATTTTTGACTTGATATCTCTAGATATAGCTTTTTTTTTTCTTTACGTTCCAAGTGTTTTTCTCTCATTATGTTCGTAACGGACTTCGTGGAACGTTATCGGCGCAGAAGCAACTGTGGTGATGTCATATATAAGCTTTAAGTCCATTTAGCGTTTGCCAATTAAAGAACCAAATAAACAATTAGCATAAACTGTAATATGCTTAATATTAAAACAGACTATGAAACCACTATGGTTCAAACAAACATTAGCATATCAGTCGTGTAGTTCCGATCTTAAAGTAGATATAGCTGTATTGCCTTATCTTTGAATATTTTAACGATAAAAGAGTTTCCTAAAGAACCCCGGCAAATTTTTACAAAAGCTGGACAAAAATAATCAAATAAGATTAATATTAGTTATTCTGCTGCTGATGGTCTTGTGGAGTTAAAACAGACCGAAACTGTGCAGGTTTCTATTTCTTTATTGTATAAATATATTTTATCGTCATTATGTGTGTATGAAGTGATTTTTTTTTCAATTTCTAATATCTATACTTTTTAATAAAATAGTTAAATCTGAGACAAACCAAATTTAAATTTGCATCAAAAAGTAAAACTCATCAAATTAACTAAAGATGACGTCAAAAATAGGATTTTATTCCAGGTCTGATCTGGTCAATCAATTACACCTGGAATACAACACTGTAATTGAATAAATTAGAATTGCTGAATTGGACTGTTGTAAGAATAGCAAATACGTGGAAAGTACAACATTACGGTATGTTAAAAAAACAATAAACAATATATTACTCTTTTAAATGACGCTCAAAAGGGTTATGAAGAATAATCAATTCTCCAATATTACATTTTGTTGACTAAAGAGAGACGAATCTAAACAATTCTTCGGATGGAGGGGGAGAGGTAAAAAAAGACTGCTTGGTTTGTTTTCATTTAAAAGCATCAATTCTTAAAAACATTGTAGATATGTCATAACAATATCATAAAATGCGATCTGATTGCAGACTTTATACCAAGGAGGAATGGATCATTTTAAACTCATTAAATTGCTTGAAGAAATCAATGGTCAGTGATGGACCCCTATCGGACCAAAATGGATATTAAGGAACTTACAGAAATGGTAGAGTAAATAGAAATTAACCCAATCATCAACAAAATGCCAAATGGAATGAAAAAATGTCTTTGCGAGAAAAGATAACTGACGTAAAATTTCTAATAAAATTTTACTCATTTGAACTTAGAAAAATCAAAATATGAAACACTGTGATCTGCGGACAGTAAATAATTATTAATTAATAACCACAATTCTGTAGTGCATGTATTAGTGGGTCTGTACAAATTGGTAATATATGTAAACCTTCCAAAAATTACATTCTAGTAATCATTTTCTTTCTATAGCTAGCTACAATAGATTTTGTTTAAAGCACGTAACGTTTAAATGAACAGATATTAGGTTGTGCGTCGATTTTATTATTAAGCTAACTCAAAACCATCTGCCCTGTATAGCTGAAAGTTTGCTAGAAAGATCCTATTGATTTTGGTAATTATTAGACCAATGAGTAAGAAGCTTTAAATTCATTAAAATTACTTGGCAATAGTTTCGATATCCAGAGAAAAGTAGAATCCCCTTTCTTTTAAAATTCTTTACATTCTTCCCCTCAGTTGAAAACTGTTAACTTCTTCTTTCTTCTCAATTTTTATTAGTCTCGAAACGACTTCTTATTTGCTACGTTCTCACTTTTTCCCAGAACAACTAGGTTCTTTTTAGAGTAAGTTTTTTTACTGCGTATATCTTATATGATATATAATATAAGCTTTTCTATTTGATGTTGAGAAAGCTCATGAATTTTTTTTATAATATTCACAATAAAATGTGCATTCTTAAGATTTTGGTTATACAGTAAATGTTATGCATTAATAACTTTATTTTCTTGGTGCGTGATTATTATTAATAATAATATAAACTGTTCGTTCGAATTTAATAATAAACAATTATAATTTGTGTTGTCTGACCTTTCATATTTACCGTCCCTAAAGACGACCCAAACTATAAATGATACATAGACCTGAATTGAGGAGATTCAGGCTATTTATATTATATAAATTGTATTAAAATGGCTATTAAACCCCTCTATTCTATTATACATTTGATACAATTAAAATGTGTAGTGAAAGCGCTTAAATTTCAAACATTGTTTCGTATTTGTATTCCATTCTATTTCATTCTTCTTATTCTCCCTTTACGTAGTTTATTTCTGTTCCTTTATTCGTCTAGATTTTAATTTTTCCTTAAAATTCAATCTCTTGTTTCCCAATAGACAAGTGAGGTCCATCAAATCAGCCTATGTCTAAAATCCCCATCTAATAATTTTGGAACCGCTGGATGGATCTTCTTGAAGCTTGGTATGCCTGTTCGAGGACTAGGAACGTCTGACTATTATCTTTTTCAAATGGGGACGAGAAGAGGACAAAAATTACCACCGAAAATCATTGGAATTAAATAATGAATTTCAATCCTAAACAATGAATATTAAATCTTAGATAATCCATTGCGGTTTGATCCGATTAAAATTAATCCGATTTCGACAGTTAAAAAAAAATGCAGATTTAATTCTTTTTTACTTGTTTATTTAATTTTTTTGGGGGGGACGGATAAAGTAAAATTTTTATTTTTTCTATTTAGTAGATAAATTTGACCTAGACTTGAAATTCAGCTTGTATATCACTGTCGTAAGATTATTTTAGGAGAAATTTTTCATGTTATACCTGGAATTATATTTTTCGTTTAAGAATCTAAGAAAATAAGAAAGAAATTGTAAGGAATAACATTTTAAGGAGGCACTTTTTCAATTCTTGTTTATATCAGAAACACTGTACTTATTTCCTTTGTTTATTTTACCCTTCAGATATTATTTGTTTACAGAAACAAGATTTTCTTTATCAATTTTTAAACTACATATTTTCGCAACGCTCTCTCCTTTCTCCTTTTGATATTCGCAAGGGAACTAACTTCCTCAGGGTGTTATTGGTTTGGTTTGTAATTCCCCGTAGCAACAAGGAGTAGGACAACAATCAACAAGCAGTTTCATAGTAAACAAAGGGCGGCCCATTCTATCAAAGGCGTGCATTGTTAAAAGTAATACTGCTACTGATTGGCGCGCAGAACTCATTTAAGGAACAAGTACGATCTCAGGTAATGCCCACATTAAGTTCATTTTGCATGTCTAGACTCCCATTTTACACCAACCGGCCATTGCCAACTTCAACTTACAAGGGAACGTTGCGAAGTGTTACTCTGAATTTGATATTGGTTTATGGGTCACTTTATAGAATTTTCAACGCTGAGTCTGAATTTGAGATTCATTTTCATCTCCGGTTAATAGTGTTCGAGATATCCGCATGGGGGCGTAAAACATTAATTTGTTATAACTTTTTAACAAATGGAGATAGAATAAAAATTCCAATGCATTTATGTTACTTGCATACATGACTACCATGTGTGTCAATATGAATGAGTCCGTCAACTAATTTCAAAATGGTGGTCCCAAAAACCTATATTTAGGGCACTTTCAATGGAAAAGATAATTGTAAGTAATTTTTCAGTCAAATTTACTTTAAATATTTTATTTTGCAAATTTTATATGTTACGCTGATTAACAAAATTAACAAAAACAAAAACTTTATAAAATGTTAACAATGAAAATGTTTATTAATAAAGAAATGCAAAAAGCACAAAGGAAGCTCACAGTGACTACATAACAAAAATGTTTGGCTACATCGTTTGGCTGCCGTACACTGTGAGCACAAGTGTTGTTGAGGAAATGAAAAGCAGATATCCTTTAGAGATTGAAAATGACCAACATTTGGGTCATGGTCAATATAACCGGGCTTACAAAATGCATATCTGATCATTTCTCGAAAACAATTTGCCGATAATTGATTATCAAATTGCTGTAACTGTCCTGTGTTGCCTATCTTGTGCTGCCACCCATCAATCGGTTTTTGAGTTAGGGTTGGATGAGCCTATTTTTCATTGAAAGTGCCATAAATTTAGGTTTTGGGGACCACCATTTTGAAATTAGTTGATGGATTCATTACATATTGACACACATGGTAGTCATGTATGTAAGTAACATAAATGCGTTGGAATTTTTATTCTATCTCCATTTGTTAAAAAGTTATAACAAATTAAAGTTTTTACGCCCCCATGCGGATATCTCGAAAACTATTAACCGGAGATGAAAATGAATCTCAAATTCGGACTCAGCGTTAAAAAGTCTATAAAGTGACCCATAAACCAATATCAAATTCACGACGTTCCCTTGTTAGACACACTTATACATGGATCTGGGAACTTTAATAGCTCCTTCCAGCAGAATCGCTAAAAAAAAAGTCGAAATTCTAATCGCCCTCAGCAAAATCGATTCAATTTGAAAAGACCCCAATATTGTCCAATTATCACTACTCTGCTGATCCTTTCCACGTAAACCTAAAACCGGCTTTTTTCCAAACCTCCTGGTCGAGGGAATTCCAATGACTCAGGGGGCTGCGGCTCTCGGTTTAGATAGTAGAGAGCATCTCACACACATTGGGAACTCTTTCTTTAAATAGCTCTTTCCTGCGGAACCCCAAAACACTGTCTGTCTGTCTTTGATCAAAATAATTCAAAACCCTACAAAGCTGAAACTTCCGTGAAGAGCTACGTGCTTATAAGGAATAACACTATTGATATTTCGTAAAAATAGGTCCAGTAGGTAAGGAGTTATGGATCAATAACCGTCAATATAGGTGAATGCACAATCCCTTTTTGAATAATTTTCTTTTTTTTTGAGGCGCTTTTAACTCATGCGAGCATTCAAAAGTTGGTATGCCAACTATATCTTATTAAATTACATTTGAAATTTCTTAATCGCAAATAGTAAAACTATTACAGATTAAAGTTTAAGTTTCGTAACCCCGTTAGCAAGGAGAAATGGTCAGTACGAAACATTTCAGTTTTCAAACAGCCAAATATAACATTTTTAAAGTTTAAAACCGTCTTACAATTCCGAACCCTTCTGCATTTTTTCTTGCGGAAGGTCTCGCCAAACACTCGTAAAGGCTATATCTGTTGCGACATGAGATAACATTGTATAATTTGAAGAAACGGGCCGATGGAGTAAAACACGGCTATATGAATGAATATACTAAAGCTGCCGCATTATTTTTTAATATTCAAAGCGTTTTTCCACTTTAAGCAAATTTAATTATTTGTTTTTTTTGATGAGTCAATTCAATGATGGTAGAGCAGGAGATGGAGACTCCTGCCATCAGCAGCCAAATACAACCAAATAGATCGGGAGGTCATTAGTAGATCCCTGTTATTATATTTTTTGTCACTTACAAAAAGCGAATTCCTATGTTTTGGTATATATTTTTTTTTTCTGGTTGACCTCTCGTATTTTCTATATACAATGCCTTTGGTCATACTAAGGTGTTTTGTTTTTTTTATTTTTTATTTTTATACAAAAATCCCGATAACCTTTTATTTACTCCAGGTTATATTTCAGGCCGAAGGGATCGTAAAATCTATTGGCAATCGCAAAATGACGCAATCGTAAATGACAACAACTTTAAATAACTTTGTGAATGACATGTAAAAAACCACTTATTATTTAAGAACATTAAACTTGAAGTACACCTCCCACGGCCTTCTTTGCTATAAAAATTAATTAATTAGTTGACTTTAAGGTTTTTTTCGGAAGAATATGAACATCAACTTAATTTTCTTTTCTTCATTTAATTAATATAATTTTTAATTTGTTTTTATCATCATTAAAAATAATTTTTTTATTAGAACAGATGAAGACGGATAAAGGATACATTTATGTCATTTTTAAATGATTCATCTGCGGAACAATCTGCAGAAGTATTTTGATTTTTTGAGTGAGCCTAAAAAGCGCCTAAAATGTATAAACACATTAAAAGGGTGAGACTAGCGTTTACAAGCGACATCTCAAAATGACTGTTTCACGCTTAATTAGCGATCATCAGTTGAGAGTAGTCGCTGTAAACGCACAAGGTCTCAATACTCAAGAGGTGAACAGAGAAAGTAGGAAAAAATATTAATGTTTGGATTTACGTATGTTTTTCGATTTATCATTTAACCAAAAAACAAAATTGTTCAAGTGGAATAAGTAAGACTTTATATCCTTCGCTTGCTCAGTCAATAAATAAGGTTGCAAAAGTCTTGTTATAATTCACTGGGAAAAAAAAAATATTATTTGAAACACTAAATAATTTTGTGTGAATCGTATAGTACAGACAGAAATTGAGCCATCTAACATTATTTCAATTGACGGGTTAGAGGCTAGTATTTGGTTCAATTCGTCCTTGATTTCAGAAACATTTTTTTTTTATCCCCAATGCTAAAAAGAGGAAGATGATGAATTGGAGAGAGCAGGATGCAGCTTCGTGAGTGACGTGGTACCACGTGACCGTAGTGTACTGGCCGAGAGATCGGATCCCGAGAGATTCTAGATAATTCCATTTGCCTTTCCACTCTGGTGAACGATGTATGGGAGGAAAGAAGAAAATGAAGGAGGAGTTAAAAAGGAAAAAAAAAAATGGAGTGTGACGACAGTTGGACTGCCTTCGCTAAGTTGTAAGGAGTCGGTGATTCTTGAATACGATCGTTTAACCTGCACCAAACGCAAAAGCGCCATAAAGATTCCACAGCGGCAGCGATTATAGAAGAAGCAGAGGAGATGTGGCACGCTGCTTAAAGCAAACTAATTCCAGAAAAATAGTCAAAAATCGGCTACTTTTTTCCGTCAGAATGTGCCTCATTTAAATGCCCCGACTTTCACAACGTGGAAATTAATTATTTCTTCATTAATTATGTATTTAATTAACCTGTGATGATTACAACGTTGAATTCTCAAATAAAAAAAATAAAAAAGCAATAGAAATTCAAATAAAGACGACAGTTCTACGCTAAAAAAATAGTCTGGATAAACGTAGAACAAAAAAGAAACGCAACAGAAAAACATCATTTTTCTGTTTTTACATCTCAGTTATTATGAAAACATTTACATTGCTCTGTTAAACCATTCCGAACATCGCGTTTGCTTTAACTGTTGCTAAATTGCCTTTGCTAACGAGACACAAAAAGAGATAATCTTATTTCGCTTTCAACAAATTGCAAAAAACTTTTAAATAATTTATAATGACAGAATAAATAAGTATACCACCAATCCTGGTACAGGGAATTTCAGAGCAGTTAAAGGTAAAACGCGAAATGGTGTCTCTTAAAGCAAACGAAACAATCTGTACATCGAGTTTGATTTCAATTAAAAAAAATAAGTTTGCACGAGCCTGCTAATAAACTCACTGAAAACAGCTTTTTTTTTTTTCAAATATAAATTATAAAGGAAATAAAATAAGTTAATTTTATATACATTGGCTGTGCGCATAGTAATTGCGGACAGCCAATCCACAAGACCAGTTGAAAAACATTACATGCAATTAAAAATTCACAACCGGTTTTGCCTCCAATACGAGGCTTTGACGAGATCAACTTTTTATTGTAAACTTTTTAATTGTATATAATGTTTTTAAGTAGCTTTGTGTATTGGCCGTCCGAAATTTTTTAATTACTATGCACATACGTAAATTTCTATTCTATAAACATATATTAAAGAAATAAACTGCCAAACTGTTTCTTGAAAGCAATTGAATTGCAACCAATAAACAGTTTCGAAATCCCTCTACTTGTTCAGTAATAACAATGACGTATTTCTCCTCATTGGCAGTTATCTGCAAATCTGTAGAAACCAATTCGTAATTTATATTGTTGATTTTAACAAAATTAAAATTAAAATATTTATATCTATATATTAAAAAGGATATATATACTACTAAATTATCATTTTAAAGGAGATCTTATTTTCTAAATTACCGGGTGATCAAAAATAATAGGAAGTGTTCGGAGCCCTGTAGTGTGTTATGTACTGGACGACAAAAGAACAAAAGTTGGCCACCATACACATTAAAGTATGCGGTTTCGATTTATCAAGAAAAATAAAAATTAGTACCAAACAACGACGATAGGGGAAATTCTGGCGCTGCGGTCGAAAAATGCATTATGAAATTTGCATAAACGGTTACTTTGTGAAACGATATCGAGAATAAAAGGAGGGGTTGCGGAATTCTAGTCAATCTGCAAGAAGTCGCCCATTATTATTTAAATAATCGGCCTTATTAGTTAAACTGTTTTATCAGCGGGATGAAAATGCCAATGCTGCTCTTCATGAATACCGGCGGTTAAAATAGTTACGGAGAGGACCGATGACCATAACTAACTTACGAAGAATGGTTGAAAGATTTGAAATAACAGGGACTCTTGGTGTGCAACCAGGCCGAGGACGTAAACGTATCAAGCAGGAACACGTTGAAGAAGTTGCAATTGCCGTTTAGGATCAGGTGATAGCTAATAAACAGGGTACCAGCACTGCACGTTTAATATCACGACCAACTGATATTCCGTTGTCGACGGTGCGGAAGATATTCGTTAAGATCCTGAAATTTTATCCGTATAAGATAATACCCATTGCTCCCAGGTGACAGAAATACCCGATTAGAGTTTGCTTTGAGATTTTTGGCTAGATTGGAAGTGGATGACGAGTGGCCTTGGCGGATATTACGGAGCGATGAAGCTCACTTCCATGTGCACTGTGATATCAACACTCACAACTGCCATATTTGGGCTGATACAAATCCACATGTTGATCAAGAGATCCCCTTACATTCGCCGAAAGTCACAGTTTGGTGTGGGTTCACTGCTTCTTTTATCATCGACCCGTACTTTTATGAAGAAGTTGATAGAAATGGACTAGTGACTTGTTCTGTCAATTCCGACAGGAATGCCGCTATGCTCGAGAACTTTGTGATACCTCAATCGCAGCAAAGAAATTGTATCGATTCTACCATTTTCCTGCAAGATGGTGCGCCACCGCACATCGGTCGTCGGGTGAAGGATGTCCTCCGTCAACATTTCACAGATGCTAGAGTAATTAGTCGCGCATTTCCCATGAATGGGCCTCCGAGGTCCCCTGATCTAAATCCTTGCGATTTCTGGTTGTGGGGCTACCTGAAAAGCATTGTGTATCAATGACATGTTCCTGACATTCCTACCTTAAAAGATCAAATAACGTTACATGTCAGACGAATAAATGCCGATATGCTGCGAGCCACCGCCGAAAACCTAGTGTACCGCATGCAATTAGTGGAACACCTTGAGCCAAATTTGTAGGTTCTATAATAAACGTTTTTCATTGATATTTGGTGTGTTGTTATTTACTATTTCCATTGGCAGTTATGTATTCTTTTTTCACACATTATGCGCTTGCAGCGCCAGAATTTCCCCTATCGGCGTTGTTTGATACTAATTTTTTTTTTCTTGACAAATCGAAACCGCATACTTTAATGTGTATGGTGGCCAAATTTTGTTCTATTTCGTCCAGTATGTAACACGCTACAGGGCTCCGAACACCTATGTTATTTCTTGATCACCCGGTATATTACATATTGAGTGATTTTTTTAAGTAACTAAATTTAAATTAGAAAGTTAAGGAAAATAAATATAAAGTTAAATAAAACTGATGTGAATTGAGGAATTTTGTTCATATGGGCCAGAGTATTTACGGGAACATTATTATTTCTCTTGTTTCCTGAACTTTAGTTCATTTTAAAATTTTTGTTAGCATTATTTGGTCGTCAGCAATTACAAAGCTGAATGCGTTCTTTTCATTAGGTCAGCGTAATTATTACGACTTAGAAGTGCATTTCGTTATCGTTGTTGGTTCAGTAAGTGAATATTAAATTTAAAAGACATTTTAATAGTTTACAATTTTTAGTACTAGATCCATCAGCAACCAGGCAAATTGTCTACAAAAAAGTGCATCTGTCCGGACATTCAATGAACAGATGAAACATTCATGTTGGTAAATATTTTTTTCTATATTTAGCCTATTTTCTTAGAAAAGTCAGTCTTACAAAAACAGTCTGTTTGTATGTGTGTGCTCCTAATAACTTTTGAACCTCTAGTCCAGTCTTCTTGAAATTTGGTATGCCCATTTAAAAACAAGACACGATTAAATGTTTGTGTAGTTTACATTTTTCTTCCTTGTCGAAAAATTAGGGCGAAGGTAACGAAAAAAATTTGCCTTTTTTGAAAAACATTAGAATATAATAGATTTCTATAAGGAAAATAATCCTCTTAGTGTATAAGCGAGCAGTAATGTGATTAATATTACATAATTTAAAAAAATTATTCTGATTTATTCATTTTTTTCATAAAATAGAAAAATCATTATTTTTATTCAGCCATAAAGTAATTTTAAGATCTTGAAAACAATACAAAGGAAAAAATCAGTTTCTTATTATACACGAAGTCATAGCGCCGCCCCCGCACATATTTCATTTCCCTATGAGATAGAAGGTGACGGTAGATCGGAACTCACATTTTTCCTCCTTAAGATCTTAGCGTTAATTACATATGATATGTAATCATTATTATACGCGTTCGTATAAGTTAACAACTATTATAAATTAGGGAACATTTAGAGCGATTTCCTTGAATTTGGTGATATTAAAACTTCAGTATTTTTAGTGCAAAAAGTTTGAAGCAAATATCTGGATCCAATGAACTACGACTGTCGAAGAAGTCGTGAGCCCAATTCGAAGAGGCTTCATCTAAAATCCTACAACTGTAAGCCTCGTTTTGATGCCTTTATCTCTAAAGTTTCTCGCACATTCGACAGTTGAGGATTCGATCTCAATGCTTAATTTACTTGGGAGCATTTTTTAAAAATTTATTATGATCAGCTAAAGCTCACTTAATCTAAATGAAAATTTATTTAAATATTCATGAACAGAAGGTTTATTAAGTAAAATTGGCAGCGAAGATGGGCTTAAGGGAGTTTGGATTCAAATTCCATAGAAGTTACAGCGTTTGTCTCATCTGTTCGTCCGATAATAGTAACCTGGGAGGGTCTTCCACAGTCTTCCCTTAAATTCCCAACTATAATCTTCAAAAGGGCTTTTTTTTGTAAAAATATCAGATGTATTTTACATTGTCAAGATTTTAGAAATCGATAAGCCATTGCGGCCTATTTAATCACAAAAAACAAGGAAAGTGTGCAGCTCTTAACTAAACACTCTGGAAAGCAATGGAAAACCACCACGACATCTTCATTCATAATTACAATCAGTTCGTGAACTTTATAAAAGTTTTGTTGCAGATTTCTTGACTATCGGGTTTTTAATTATCGGTATGCATTTTTCTATTCGGAAAAAGACAAAAAGGCATTTGTTTTCGAAGTGTATGGTACCAAGCACTGCCAAATTAGTTAAATTAATTACAATTAGAAAAATATATTAGATATAGTAATCCTACTCATATCCAAGATACTATTCAAGTCTTTTGTAATAAAGCGACGAGGGGTGAAACCACGAAACGGTACTAATTCAAAAGCTGAGAAGTTTCTATTACTACACTGAATCGAATAGAAAATGAATAAAGAAACCTTAATGAATTGGTAACAAATGAAAATCAAAGACTGCACTAAATAAACATATCAGGCCTTTCAGTTTGTAAACAGAGGAAATTGGGACCGTCCGTTTCGTTCTTATTAGGAACTCATCAGCTCGATTCACCCTCCTTGATGACAAACAGAAAATCGTGGAAAGAAATGGAAATAATCTTCGCTCCCGAAAGTGGCTCCCTATTTTGTTTGGGAGTCACTTTCGGGAGCGAAGATTTTTTAACAACCATAAAAAATTAGTGCTAAAGTGTAGATAAAGAAGCTCTGACCTAACAATCGTTAAGATACAACAGCTATTTCATTATAAAGAAAAACCAAATCAAAAGGAAATATAATTACAAGAACTGAGTCCCACATAAGAACAAAACGGTCGTTCCCGATTCTTTCTGTTGACAAACTCGAAGGCGCGAGTTGTCTTTTTATGTGCAGTCTTTGGGTTTTTCATTTCGTAATAATTTTCCAGCACGTTATTTATTTTTAAAAAACTGGGGACAGCCAACACACAAGACTATTTAAAAAACATTTACACAAAATTAGAAAAGTTATATTGTACAACCGGTTTCACCTCCGATACTAGGCTTTGACGAGTGTTTGTCAAAGCCTCGTATTGGAGGCGAAACCGGTTGTTGAATATAGCTTTTTAATTGTGTATAAATGTTTTATAAGCAGTTTTGTGTGTTGGCTGATCCCAGTTTTTAATCGTTATGCGTACACGTGAATTTCTGTATTTTTTTAATTTTTTTTCTTGTGATTTAATGAATTGGCACTTCTTAATTAATTTTTTCTTAATTAAGTAAGGATTGAAGATAATGCACATTGTTACATTGATTGAAACTTGTGGAAGAGACTATACATTGACATTTTGATATGTCGTATACAACGGGATCTTAGTATAAGGGTTATCTCTTTAAAAAAGAGAAAAAGATATTTACAGGTTAATTCAGAGTCGAAATAAGACAAATACAATTAGTGCTAAGTGCTAAGTTTTTAACTTAAATGACTGTAAGGTTTTTAAAAAGGAAAATTTGCTCTCTGACTTTTGCCTACGAGCATTGAAAGTATTTAAATTTCAGCTTAGTTTCAATATAAATAATAATTAAACACCAAATTACAATGAAAATTCTATTACAAAATTAAAGTACCGAATTTATTCATCCAATTTACTAGTAAATAAACTGAAATACGACTTCGTTTGCATTCAAATATACTTAGTTGAATTCAAATTGGTTTAATTGGAAGGAACACAGAAACTTGACGTAAATAAACTAAATGAACTGAAGAAAAAGAAAATCAGACCATCTTTGCTTTCTCAAACCGCTCCCAACAAATATTGGAACAAACTATTACGAAACGGAAGAGGTCTTTCTCGTTTCAAAGGGGAGGTCAGGACTTATCCATAAAAGAAGGAAATACCATCATTAATTAATCTCTACATTTATTTTAATAAAGATAATGGGAAATAATAGTGAAAATTTATTGAGCTTTTCAACTGTTGTATTGGAGATCCAGGGAAAGATTTGAATGTAGTGAAATTCAATAATGAATTTTCCAAATTGGAAGCAAATCAATTAACAAACACTTACTGTAAAATTTAATCAATTTGCTGGACATACAAATTGAACTGGAGAATAATAATAAACTTATTAGAAAAATGAGACTTCGGTTTTTACAGCTACTTATCTGTTAGATAATTGCTTTTTATAATTCCGTTAGTAGATATTAAATATTGGTTTGTTCTAATACGTTCGTGTAATTCTTTATTTATCAATTATTGTATGAAATAACAAATTTTAGAATTTAGAATTGTTTTAGAATTTAGAATTTGTAAAAAGTTATGAAACAAATATTAGCTAATCCTATTCTAAGAATCACAGAAGATATTTGGATTATTTAGTCGATTTTCAAACAGGAAACTAATAACTACACCCAAACATTGTAAAAGCCGATGACTAAATGAAAAATTTGTTAGGATCAAAAAGAGTAAGAAAATCATAGGAATAGCAGTGGCGCTTCAAAAGCAAAAAACAACAATAAAAAACTCATTAATAAAATATTAGTACGAAAATTCATGTGTCAGCAGTCCGCCAGCTACAATGAATTTTTTTAATGCATAGAAAATTTAATCTCAGCATTTAATTGTTAATAAACAATAATTTGTTGTTTAAAAAGAGTATGGTTTTCAAAAACTTCATCTTTTTTAAGTATTTTAATGTGTACATGAGTTTTATTAAAATCCATTTAAAGACGCCACCAAATATTTTTTCTTTTTTCAAATAGAAAAAAACATTTTTTGAGCAAAAGAAATTTTATAAAAATTTTACATAAAAAATAATAATAATAAATTGAATAATTAACAGCTTTGTTTTGGTATTTGCTGGTGTTATTATGAGATTGAAGTTACACGAATGATATTAAAAATTAAAGAATCCACGGAAAAGAGAAAGTGAAGGAATATCGTTCTTTTTACTTTCGCCCAGGATTAAATAGTAATAATATTAAAAAGAGTATAAATATATATCGTTCCACAAGGTTGCCTTCCTACAGTTTCGAATAATAAAACAAATCCCATTTAAATACAATTCAGACACTGCATTTCACATTATCGTGTTATTAAAAGGAAATTTTTAAAAATGGACTTCATTACAGCGAAACTCAAGTGACAAAAGTAAATTGTACTCCCTAGTGGCGTATTTCCATTCTGTTTTGTGGAGGGCGGCCTTAAATTTTAGCATTTGAGAATTGCAAGCTTTAATAATATTTGCGGGTGAAATTTTGGAAGTGAATGGGGGGGGGGTGCAGAGCGTGAGAGCCCCTTCCCTTAAATTTTCAGTTCGTGCGTAATTAGTTAAACGTCCATTAACCATTTCCGGTTTCCAAGAATTGTGTAAACTGATCTAATTATTTATATTAAGAGATTAAAAATAACCTGAGAAATTAATATTATTTTTTGTCTTAAAGGGTATTCCAATCCCGTGGCACTTTGTCACCTTAACTTCCTCTTCCTGTTTACTATAAAAACTCCGTGAGAAATCGTCGGCAAAACTGTGTGCACTTTTAAAGACTCGTAGATCGATAATTCTATGAATTTACGAAGTCTAGAATCCTTATTATTCAGTGAATAATACTCCCACTCTGCCGTCCCTTCGAGATCATTTTCACTTAGTTGACATTCAGGTGACGGAAGGCGATCTTCACTTTTCCAAGCTATAAATCTCTCACTCTGTAGCTTTCGGCAAACGCTGCTGGGCTAATGGTAGGCGCTACAGTCTCCGGGCAACCGTCGCCAATCGCTTATGATCGAATTGTCCCCCGTAATACCGGATAGAAGCGAATGTTAATAGCCATAGCGTCGTCGTCTTGCAGGACGTTTTTCTGCAAAGCTGTTGGTCCGAAAGTTACAGTTGAGTAGTGGATGCCTAATATTTTATATATAATTTACGGAAATCCTCAGGATACGTTTGAAATATGAATACATAATAACGTCACAGCCACAGCAAATAAAGGACTGCACTTTTTTTTTTTTAAATTCCGAAAATTATTACTTAATGATATCTCTATAATCCATGTCACTAAATATAGTATCACAATGCTGAGAAGAGTTCATTATCACAAACGGTTTAATAATTGGGAAATTTAATTCTGATGCAGTTTTAATAATAGAAGATTACAATTAAAATAAATTCGTTAGGAATATTAAGAATTAACGCCTTTGACACACAAGACGATCGATTGTAAAGAGAATCCACAAAAATTAATGTAGTTGATTTAAGTTTAATGAATTCGTATGACTAATTTTAGTTTATTAGTGTTCGTATTACTAATAAGATTAAAAGTAATGTTTAAAATATACTTGATTATTGTTAGTTAGTTTAGATAAATAAAATAAATTTCAATGATTTAAAAAAATGATCGGAATTACTGATTTAATATTGGAATCTTAGATTTTGTTCAAAATCCGCTCAAATTGAAAATAAAATTAGAAATTCATGGATGAAATGAAACCTCGTCAAAGAAAACCCAGTCTGAAGTTTTAAGTAGCTATTTTACGTTTGTTTTACAATCCATAATTCCACGTGCTTTTTTGATAACAGGAATATTTTGAAACAATCAAAATATATTAAAAATGTAAGGGCTCTCTACCTGCAGTAGTTGCTGCTTGGACTTCGTCGTGCGGGGGCGGAGTTCGTTGGATCAGGGGGTCAAGACCATCCTCTCCGCCCTGTCGACGGTGACGGGAGGCGGTGAACAGCCTCGTGGTTGTCGGCGTTCCTTGGCTTGGCACGAGCGGACTCCAGCGCGTGCAGAGTCTCGTCAGCGTCTCCACTGCACTCTCACACATCTGCTCCTCGGGCCGCTTTCACAGCGAAGCGCCCGTGACGTCACGGTCACGTGACGTTCGACCTCTCCACAGCATAGACATGCGGGAAATTTAGGCAGAGATGCAACTGACACTAGAACATCATCATCATCATCATCCGTGCCGTGGGAGTCGGGATAATTTAATTCGCGAGGCAGACGCACAATTTTCTTTCAGGATTTCTCTGTACTTTTACAAATTGCAGGAGCTTATTTCCGGTAAATATACTCTTTTCATTCTGGTCGAAATCTCTCGGTATAGAAAACGACCTTGAGAATGTCAGAATGTAAAGAAATTTCCTATCTCTTTCATTTTCTTCAATGTGCAACTTTCATATTGAGAGGGCCAGCGAATATCAAAGAAAATTTATAGGATTTTGAATACAGCTTCGTTTTATCTCTGAAATCAGCTCGTACATTTTTTTCTTAAATGAAAATTAATGGAGCTATTAGACACTTGGTTAAAAGACTAGCAATCAAAGAGTATTACGAATTTACTTCAATCGTTTTGATAATTCCTTCCATTCGTTGGTGGAAAAAGAAAAAAATACCCAAACTTCTTAATGAGTGGAAAGTCTAGTTTCTTTGGCTTATATTTCCATCATATATATATATATATATTTATTTCTTTCTCTAATTCATAAAATTGATACCAGTGAAAATACTGCGTTTACTTTTTCATTATATCTTTTTAGAAAAGTGAAAAAAAAATCCATTTTCTGAAAAAAAGTTATGTAATTAAATCTATTTTTAAAAAAAGTTATATAATTAAATCTATTTAAGAAAAAGTTATATAATTAAATCTATTTTTTAATAAATGGCTCTAATCCCATTAATTTTAATTACAGAATGATGCGCGCAAATCAGTGCATTATTAAGCGGATTAATATACTTTAAGATCATCGGTATTTAATGCTTGTTTATGAGAATTTCTAACAATTTCATGCGCTAATTTCTGTACAAGGATCTATACACAAGAAATTTAAAAATATCGATCATTAGACGGACCCATTTTTTTTCTTTTTTTTTAAATATGCATTCCAAGTTTAGGGAAGATCAATTTAAAACTTATTCGAGGGAGACACGCACCTATCCCTACACACAGACTGACTGATTTGATGAAATTTACATTTTAGGGAAGTTAAGGTAAACTGTACTGCAACAGGCCATGCAGGTCCTGGGGTGCGCGAGAGGTTTAGGCTCCAGCGATTCTCCAATAACGAATATTTTAGATGAGATGGCGATTTGGGGAAGTAGGCTTAAAAAATGGACTTGAATAAAAAGGTTTACCATTAATTTTTAATTATTTATAAGTATGAATTTTTTTTATTATTATTTATTTATTATTTATTTATTTAAAATACTAAGAAATTAGTCCTGTTAGGTTCTACTTCGAGATCCTGTGTGCAGATAGTGAAGTTACATATAGTTACATTACATTAATACAAACCAAATTAAATTAAATAAACAATAAAATAGTTGAATAAATCAAGATAAAAAATAACGAAACAAAATATAGAACAGTAATAATATTATCCCTTCTACAATACAACAGAGATTAGAAATTAGTAATATTCAAATGTGAGTATATAAATAACTAAAATAATATTAAAATAAAACAAACATAATGATTTCAATTTTAACGACATAAATTACAACCATTTACCGTAAACCAATGTCAGCCAGAATAATCAATATATTTAATAGTTATTAGTATAAGTTAATTGAAACATCCATGTATATCCGTCCGTCCGCCTATTATAAAATAAATAAAATATTATAAAATAAATAAAATATTATAAAATATTACAAAATATTATAAAATATTACAATAATAAAATATAATAAATATTATATTTTAATATAATATTATAATAAGAATAATAATAAGAATAAGAATTATTAAAAAAAGTGGCAACTTTAAATTATAGATTTGATTTGTTAAAATAAATATTTTTATTTCCACATTAATATTTTATTCATAAAACTGATGTTTTCAAGAGCGTATTCTGTTTACCTTTGCCAATCTGAGCTGAAATAAATTAACTTGAAATGTAAAACACGGGAAAATCCATTTGACTCTCGTCTTTCCGTTCATTAAAATTATATCCTTCACGCAAAAGTATAATATATACTTTTTATATAAAATGTCTTTTTTTTAATGATATCGACAAAAGTGATAGATTCTATAAGGAGGAGTCCATTAATTACGTGAGCTCAGAATGGGAGGGGGGTCTGGTAAAATCTCACCAAATCTCATTTAAAGAGAGGGGGGGGGGGTCAAGTGTGACAATCGCGACTGCTGCAGGCCATTGAGGAGTGCGCTGACACTGTGTCGGGCGCATGCGTCGGGATGAGGAGCTGCTGTGCGTCGTGGACGATAGGCTGGAATGCCTGCACGAGGGGATGTAGATACGTCTAATGACTGTCTTCCTATAGGACGTCTTGTGTCCAATCATTACAATAGAGGAAGCACATGAATGCCCATGGAATGAGTTTAGAATTAGGGAAGATGATGTCGCAGCCTATTGTTTTACTTTTACTAAATTTAATTAAATTCGTTATAGTGCACTTTAAACGTAGTATCATTTTTCTCCTCTTCTTTCACAGCAAAAATGTATTTCATAGAAGACATCAGTAATGCTTTAGGCATTTAGTGGTTTGAAGCAAAATACATGAACATAATAAATAAATTTAATTATTTAAAAATTATTGGGGAAATCTCACGTGAGGGGGAGGAAGGGGCCACCACATTTTACCAAATCTCACCAAGGGGCCAAAATTTTTAAAAACACCTCACGTAATTAATGGACGCCCCCTAAAGACAAATCAGGGTAAAATGTCTAATAAACTTAGGATAGGAAATGCACCGTTTACGAATTAATACTCACTAGTTGACCCGTGCGAATAATTCGCACCAAAAACCACTTTTGAGAAATAATAAACAAATCCAACAGCTGTCGAGCATATTATTTAAACCCATTGTCAATAGATGGCGCCTTCTCCATTTTTATAAAAAGGTTGACCCGTGCGAATAATTCGCATGGCATCTTGATCAGTCGCCGAATGGTAATGTGGAAATAAATACATGAACAGATTCAATAGATGGCACCTTCTACATTTTTATAAAGGTTTTTAAAATAAAGTTTTTTAACGAAAACAATAATTTAAACAGTTTGTTTATTTTTCGTCATTAGCTGTGAACGTAATCTTCAAAATATCTCAATCATTGATTTTGATAAAGTATTAAGTGAGATAAAAAAAAAAAAAAAAAACACCTTTGAGAAATAATATATGAGAAGTTGACAAATTGTTATGTTTTTTATTGTAATAAGTCGTTTATTTTCATTAAAACATAAATCTTTGTTTGTTTTTTAATCTGTTCTTATTAAATAAACGATGAAATATATTTTTAAAGTGCATTTTTATTCCAAAAAGGATGTATTAGAAGTTACGACGCTACAGCATTATTTGAAATTTGAGAAATAATGTATAAGGATAAGAAAATTCTCGGCAATAAATGTTTGTTTTACCTTTGCTTGTCATGCAGATCAATGTTATTAAGGTTAGGAGAAGTATAACGTAACGTTGCAAACGCTGTAAAGTAATGAAAAATTAAGTAATAAAAAAATAAATAAATAATACAAAACAATAGATAAATAATAATATATGGTGCTTACTTGCGAGGAGCAACGTTGATTTAAGTGAACGTAACCTTCAAAATGACGTCTCAATAATGAGCGCACCGACCAAAAAAAAAAACCACACCTTTGAGAAATAATAAGCAACTCCAAAAGCTGTTAAACATAGTGTGCCTTCTACAACTAAAGGTTTTTAAAAAAGGTTTTTAAAATAACATTTTTTAACGAAAACATTAATTTTAAACAATTTGTTTATTTTTTGTCATTAGCGGTGGACATAATCTTCAAAATTATATGTCAATCATTGATTTGATGAAGTATTAAGGGAAATAAAAAAAAAAACACCTTTGATAAATAATATATGAGAAGTTGACAAATTTATAGGTTTCTTATTGTAATAATTCCTTTAATTTTATTAAAATATAAATCTTTGTTTGTTTTTTTATCTGTTCTTATTAAATAAACGATAATATATCATTTTAAAGAGCATTTTTATTTTAAAAAAGAATATATTTGAAGGTTACGACGCTAGAAGGTTTCGTTTTCGTAAAGAAGTCGCTTCTGTTAAAGCGTGTCTACATTTTTATAAAAAGTTTTTTAAAATACAGTTTTTTTAAATAAACGTTAATTTTAAAAAATTTGTTTATTTTTCGTCATTAGCGGGGAACGTAATCTTCAAAATGATGTCTCAATCATTGAATTTGATGAAGTATTAACGGAAATACGGCGTTCCGACAGAAAAACAGCTTTGAGAAATAATATATAAGGATTATTACATTAAATGTATCATATATTAATGCGAGCATAATGCTGAACGTGCAGTAATGATATTGTGTACATGTGTTGTGTACAGCGTTCCAAAAATATAAAGAAAAACATTTTACTTTTTACTGCACTTGTGAATGAACATAACATTGTACAAACAAGCAACAAAATGATAAACATAACAATGTAGAAACAAGCAACGAAATGATAAACAAAAAGTTCAATGAAGCCCTCTCCAGAAACAGGTATCAAAGTACATGTTCGAAATGTCAACCATAATCCTCAATTTAGGCGGGAAACGTCGGATATTCGCTGACCAATTCCCACTATTTCGAATTCGCTGAAAACGTTTGTTACCCACTGCTCCATCTCCGCAATCGTAGACGTGCCCGATTGATAAACAATGTTGTTCAATTACCCCAAAGATTTAAATTGTCTGGATTTAAATCTGGGGACTATGCAGGCCAGGTAACAGGGCCACCGCGACCAATCCATTATTGTGGAAAGTAACAGTTGAGGAAAGCACGGACTTCGTGATGTAAATGGGCCGGGGATCCATGATGCATGAACCATAATTACCTTGTCGTTTCAAAATTAATGTCTTCCAACATCTCGATTAGGTGTCTTTGAAGGAAATCAAGGTACAGTTCGCCATTTAACGGAAAACGGAGGAAGTTAAAAACCCAATTTTCCGATCACCCTAAATATCGGCCCATGTCTTTGAAGAAAACCGTTGTTGGTGCCTTTGGACGATTCCATGTGGTTTTCCTATGCCATAAATGTTCATTCATAATACTATTTGGGGAAAAGAAAGCTTTTTCAGTGAATAAAAATTACGGATGCAAGTTAATAGTATCCACACGGTCAGCAAGACACCAACGATAGAACAGCAACCTTAAAGAAAATGGAGGCAACTAAGCCTTGGACGCGATGAAGATGAACAGCAGCTTCTCATGAGGTAACAGTTATTTGCCAAAATCCCTTCTGTTGTCTCTATTGTCCTACTACTTATTCCTAGGATCAGAGGCTATCGCGTCAAGGATTGATTTTTTTCTTTAGGGTATTGCAACAGTTTTCGGCCTTCCTCTGCTTGCCTATGACTCAAATTTTCCCCATTCTCTGAGACGTAGATCGAAGGCAATAAACGTTGTGTGATTAGATGTCCGCCTTTCTGGGAAATGTTTCGATACAACCGACATCTTCATGTCCATTTCCATGAGCAAATCTTTACATCAAACCCAGGTCTGCCATTTCAGAAAAAATACAAAAAAAAATACACCAACGATTGGATTTTTAATAACTTTTCAAGCATTTTGATAATACAGTAAAGTTTTGATGAAAGCTTGTGACAATGCCATTCATTACGAACATGGATGATGGCTACCTACAAAACAATTACACAACATATTCCGCGTCACCAAATAGTCCCTATTTATCTTTAGAAAAATCTAAAGAATCTGTAACTGAGATTAAAGAATCTGTAACTGAGGTTTGTCGATACCTTTAAAATACAACTTTTAAATGACAATTAAGAGAGGCTCAAGGGAAAGTAAAAGGATTTCGCACCCCGATCTGTCA
>JAFIDM010010028.1:12326276-12337764 GCA_023159025.1 Thereuonema tuberculata | reverse complement strand
TTATTTTCGCACGTTAAAACTTGTTTTTGAATATTTCTACTTAGTTTGATATTAGTATGGCAAGCTAAAACATCTGGCCCGATTACTTTAATATTTGGTAGGAAGCGTACTGAAGATCAACCTAAAACTTAAGCATATTTTATTTTGGGTCTCTATTTCTTCCATCTCTCAGAAAAAATTTCCAAAATCCACCGCTAAAACGGCTGGACTGATTTCTTTAATTTGATAGGATGATTATGTATTGTATAACTTGAAATATCAGCCCAATTAGTTTGATTTCAGTTATCCTCATCCCTCAAAATTGACCTTCCTTACTTTCCATAATCACTGCATTTTCTCTTCACACTATTCGCCGTAAAGGTGAGCGTTTACCTATTTATCATTTCCTAGATGTGTATCTTCAATAACCAACCTAAGAATTTTAAGGAGATCTGTCCAGCCGTTTTAGCATGATCATCGTACAAAAAATATAAGGTAAAGTTGGGAGAGATGACACACAATTCGAATTTTTCACATAAAAAATTCTTCTTTCTTTATAGGATTTTCTCCATTTCTGAGGTTTTCCTCAACTGAAAGTCCTCCTCATAATGTCTCGCCATTTGTTTATGTCCTCTGCATCCGTTGTTGTCAGTCCATATCTTTCCAGGTTTTCCCTCAAGTTATCTCTCCAACGCTTTTTCGGTCTTTCCCTTCTGTTTCTACCTTCTGGTTGCCAGTCCATCAGTGCCCTAGGTAATCTGTTGTCTCCCATTCTTGTCACGTGTCCGAACCATCTTAGTCTTCTCTCATCTATCTTTTTTATAATGTCTGTTCTGATCTGATTTTTTTTTTAGGTTTTTTTTGTTTAATTTTTTATGTTCTGTCAATAGAACATAAAAAATTAAAAACCTAATTTTTTTTTGAAAGCTTTAAACTACTGATTTATCCTTTGCTTTCATATTTATGTTATTTTTTTTTATGTTTTTAATGCTGTTTCTTATTTTTAGAATTTAAAAAAATTTTTGACATTGAGTCATCTCTCCCATACCTATGGGAGAGATGACACGGGTAGTAGGGGATAGATGGCCACATGGAATATGAATAAGACACCTGTGTAAATCAAGCTGCTACTTTATTTTAATAAAAACATATGAAAAGAAACACTAAAATTAAGTTAAATAATGATATTTTTAAAACTTTTTGAAAAAAAAACTGTTTAATAAAAAATAAAATTAATTAAAATTACAATTTTTAAGAATTCTGATTTCCAAAGAAATAAGAAATATTCAAACAATAAATAATATTATTTTCTCAATTTCAGAAATTTACAATAAATAAGTTTCTCATCACTAATATACATAAATATTAACAGAAACATAACTAAATTCCTTTAAATAAATCCAATATATGACAATATCTCCAAGGTCTGCTCCCTACTTCCTTCTGACTACCAAAATAAACCACTTACAGTTATCAGATTTGCAAAATACTTTAGATTTTATTTTTTTAAGTCTGTAGGAAACTTCCTTTATTTCCTCAAACATCTTCAATGCGATATTTCGAAAATCTTGATCGGATTTTCTTTCTCAAGCTTTAAATGAAATACATTAAGGGAAAAGGAACAGCTTCCTTCTTCTCCCAAAAACCAGAAAATAAATGACAATCAGAATTTTAGATTCTAAAATAACAATACAAAAGTGACATGCTCATTATAAATGCGTAAAGCGTGCAGCATTATTACAATCACATATGAAATTTAAAAAAACTATATGAAACTTAATGGTAATTATTTTTTTTAAATTATGCAAATTGTAATTGTGCTGTGATGAATATAAAATAAAAGAAAAAGAATAAAAAAAGGGGAAAGATGACACGTGTGATGACTCCTTTTTAGGTGTGTCATCTCTACTCAAGCGATGGGACAGACGACACACCATTTCCACCAAATAGGACCCACGATACTAGTGACCTGTACGTAACCTTGCTTACTCTATTTACATGTTTATACACTGAATTATAGCGAAAGATGCCTTAAAAAAGGGCTGTTAACTAAACAAATTCGCAGAGTCAACGAAAATTCGAGCAGAAACCTGGCTGATCATTGGAAGAAAAACTCAATAAAATCTCATATAATAATTCAGCACAAACACTCTACACACACTAAAGCTCAGACTAGCCTCTGGTTTTGGTCATGCAGTGTACCGCAGTTTACTGCTGCAGTCTACTGCAAATCCTTCTTGAAGTTACATTACATGTGTCATCTCTCCCAACTTTACCTTAAGCAAAGAAAAATGTTCAAGTCAAATTGTAGGATTTTGCAAGGTCAGTCAATTACAATATCTGCAGGTTTTGATATACTTGTCAAAATTATTTAAATTCACAAAATACTTCGGTAAACTTCTTAAATCACTTACAGTAGAACTCCAATTATCCGAACGCCAAATATCCGGATCAATTTTCAAGAAAAAAAAAAGTAAAAAAAAAAATATGTTTTATATTTTTATGTTTTTAAATATTTGTAACTTCGGTTCTTTTAATTCATGTAGTTTCACAAGAACATGTTTTTAGAGTGATTTTCACTTATGATCCAATCATCCTAATTTCTGCATAACCGGATCATGTCAATTCCCCAATTAATTCGGATAATTCGAGTTCTACTGTACTTTTATTCATATCAAAACACGCCTGGAAGTAGTGGATTACAAAAAGGATTAATACATTATAAAGTAAAATTTAACATGTCGTCGTAAATATTATAAAGCCGACTATTTGAGACACCATATCAATATAATACAATAAAAAAAGACACAACGTACGTTTCGAACCCTCTGCATAACGGATCTACACTTGAAAAGGGAACCATATAAGCAAAGGGTTCGAAACGTACGTTGTGACTTTTTTTATTGTGTTATATTCATATGGTGTCTCAAATAGTCGGCTTTATAATAAGAATTAACACATATTGTTAAATATCACTATTTCGGATTTAATGCATTTCTTTATTGCTCTTTTAAGAGTTAATTTCTTTTCAGGCATCTATTTTTTTTTTTTTTTTGAGTTTAAACCAGCCAAAAATTTTCATGAGATTTTCTCAAGAAAAATTGAAAAGAAGAAAAACAAAAATTCAAATTGATAAATATCTACTGAGTTATTTAATAAAAGCTGACTTTCACAAATTTACAAGAGAATTCGAATGAAAATAAACACTTTTATGCTTAGCTGTCAAGTATAATTTGAATATATTCAATTCAGCAAATCGATTGCTTTTATGGCTTTGAAATAAATCGTTTAACAATCAAATCGAAATTTCCAAATTAGAAAAATATTAAAATAATAGTTCAAAACTGTAATCAATGATACAAAATTTAAAATAAAGAAAAGATATAAATATAAAAGTAAATTATGCATTTTCATTGAATTTTTTGTTTTTTTTTCCTTTTTGGTTGTTTCTTGCCAATTAAATCCTTTTTAAGTCAGAGTGTGGTGGGATAAGAGATAAAGGGATAAAGATAAGGGATTTAAAGCTGTTTATTTTTTTATTGTTGTGTTTTGTGGTTGGCGAAACCACTTTCGGTAGCGGAGATGGGATCCTTAACCTTTGCCTGCACTAGGAGCTTATCATCAAAGGTAAATCTGGCTGAGGACGCCTAATAGGAAATGTCGTCTCAGATTCCCGTCGGTGATAGATCAGGTGATAAAAAAAATATATTAAGAAAATATTAACTAAGGAATTAATTCTTCACTAGACTCAATTCTTCAATTAATATGATGTACAATATACGGAAACGGTACCTCCGGTAAGTTTTGAGAAAGTTAAATGACAATATGAAATGAATAAACAAACGAAGGCACAACGCTACAAGAAAGGATTCGCACCCTGAGTTGTCACCGGGAAGAGACTGGGACGGACCGTTTCGTCCTTTTTAGGACTCATCAGCCAGCCAAACTCCACCGATGACTCAGAAGGTGCGAGAGGTTAGTATCCGGGTCTCGCTCCCGAGAACGGGACCTCCCCCGAAGAAATCCTAACCAAAAATTAAATAAAATGCAAAAACAAATATTCCTTGTCCTGCAATCTCTTCATTTTTAATACATTTTCTCTTCATTTTCTCTTCATTTTAAAAACATGACTTTTGGGCTTTCTTAAATGACTTTATTAAATTCCTTTTGTGCCTACCAGATTGCAGGACAAGGAATATTTGTTTTTTTGCATTTTATTTCATTTTTGATTAGGATTTCTTCGGGGGAAGGTTCCGTTCTCGGGAGCGAGACCGCGATCTTAACACCTCTCGCACCTTCTGAGTCTGTCATCGGTGGAGTTTGCTGGCTGATGAATCCTAAAAAGAACGAAACGGTCCGTCCCAGTCTCTTCCCGGTGACAACTCAGGGTGCGAATCCTTTCTTGTAGCGTTGTGCTTTCGTTTGCTTACTCATTTCTTTAAATCATCAGGCTTTAAATTTCTCTTCATTTTCAGTGACAATATCTCGAGCCTAATTTTTTTTCTAAGGAATGTTTCTACTTCATTTTTAAAAATTAGGTAAAATATTGATAAAAGCCCCTGAAAGAACAGGAAACCTTATGTTATTTAAACGTTGCGGTTTTATTTCATTTTGTTTTTTAAAATTGTGAAAATGATACAAGCGAATTTCTTCGTTTACTTTGAAATAGTATCCAAAAGTAACTTAAAAATTTGAAGATAAATACTTTGTAGAATATTGATGATAGAAAGCTGCTGTTTTCACAGAAATACTCTGAATGACGCGGGATTTTGTGTCAATACAACGATACTTTATTACCTGATTAGTTACATTTCCGTCCACCAGATGGTGCCAGACTATAATTTTTGCCTGATGCAGGAGAGTTGCCACAATGGATGTGGGTTTTCTACAGCCCAGATGCGGCAGTTGTGCGTATTAACACTACCCATTATATTATCAACATTAAATGCGCTTCATCCTTCCGCAGTACCTTGAACAGACAATCTTCATGGTCGTTCATCTGCTGGAAAACCCAATGGGCAAATTCCTGACGCTTTCTAAAATCGACAGATTGCAGTTCCTGCAAGTGTTGAATTTTGTAGGTATATCTCTTCAGGATGTTTGGCAGTGATCTCCCTACGATATGCTAGTTCTTCGTGAAACGTTGCGAGCACACTGCATTCCCCCATGTTGTGAAACTGCCGTTAGTTCATCCACCGGGAAGTTCGGGGTCTTCCGCTACGTGGACGTGCTTCCAAAGAACCTATGTCTCGAAATCTGGTTATCATTTGCCTGAGTGCTGCACAAGTCATGAGTCCTTTGCCACTTCGCATGGTATGCGTGGAATGTGGCACTGGCACATTCTGTGTTCTGATAATAAAGTTTCACTAGGAGGGCTTTGTCATGCAATCACAACATTCCGATGCATACAGTACAGTAACCACGACAAGGAAATAACACCGCTATCACCTTCACATTTGTCAGCCAGAGGTGCTGCATATTTACCGACAAGCAGCTGCTCTCTGATCCGACAGCGCCATCTGGTGATCGTAAATGTAACGAATCAGGCAATAAAGTTTCGTTGTATTGATACAAAATCCCGCGTCATTCCGAGCATTGCTGTGAAAACCGCATCTTTCTACTATCAATATTCCACAAATTATCGCATTTTCAAATTTTTAGTTTCTTTTGGATCACCCGGTATACATAATTATTACATCAAAGTGATATTTAAAATTTTAAAATAGTTAAAATAGTTTTATATAAAAAATAGTATAATAGTAAAAATAGTGTTGTATCCTAAATCAATATGTGATATGAATATGCTTCTACTTAATAAGATCTGGTCGGAGAATGGATTTCCTTGAAAGTTGGTGGAGATGATCATCTTTTATCATTAAATATTTCGCCCAACGAATCCCAGAGGATAAATATGACAAGTAATGAGAAAGAAAATCCCCATACAAAAGTTCCAGAAATGAAACAACTGATTCACATACAATTTTACATGTACGAAAAGCTTAAAAGGTTAAAATAAGTAACCACATGCATTAAAAAAAATCAACATTTAAAACGATCGGTTTCACATGTTCGTATTACACCCTTCGTCAGGTTATGATTTTGTTGGTTCAGTTCCTCTATTTTAATATAATGCAAAGTAGTTGCTTTGCATATGAACCAATGAGAAGTTCATTTTAAGCTTTTGAATAATTGATCTTCTGCGTGTCTTCACGTTTAACATTGCAGGGTAATTCTTTAAATTGCTCGTGTTTCTATATGATATTATATTTGCAAATTTATCAGTTTTCATATAACAGAAAAGAGAGCTAATGACAAGCTGTATTTGACGTTTACCATAATTTACAAATACGGCGACTTTCCCTTTGTAAAGTTTTTAAAATGTAAAAAAAAATGACTTACAATGTGCAATATGTTATAGACAGTTGAATTTCAGTTCTTTCATGAACTTCTTCTTTACGTAAATTGTAAGAGTTAAAAGAGAAATAAAGTTAATAAGAAATTTAGGAAGAAATGTTTATTTGATGTTTTGTTTTTAAATAGTTTTTATTTTCCTTCTTGGATTTGTTGAGAAGCTGTTTACCATTCTTTGACTGATGAGAGCTAAAAAGTTCGAAACAGCAATCCAGAGTTCCATTACTGTAAAAGAGAAAGATTTAGAACAATGTCGTCTGCACTGTTTTTGAATCCCAGTAATTCATCACTAAACATTTCTTACTAAGAAAAAAGTTCTATCCCCATCCCAATGAGTTAAGGCCGCTTTACATGTACTATTTCACAGGCAATCTGCGCGCCATCATCGCGCCATGGCGGGATGGAAAGCACATTGCTCCTTTTAGAACGTGTTCTAATTTCAAAGAGATGGCATGCCATCTCTAAGGTGCCATCTGACACTTGCGCTCCTGGTGGCGAATTGTAGAACTTGAAGTCCAATTGATTTGTATCTATCCATTCGAAATTACAAAAATGTGATGCATGAACGGAGGTAATCTTTTCCTTATGTTTTCGTGGATGCTTCCAGGAAACGGTACATTAGTAACCAAAATCATACAGAATTTTGGCCTGGAAATTTGAATCGACGAGCGATTGGATTCTCGAAAATATATCCTGGTTAGTCGAGATTTAACGAGAAATATCGAAACTGAAAGCAAAGAATTATAAAAAGATGAAAAAAATAAATACTTCCATTTTAATTAATTAACAACATTCTTTCGCTTATTCGATGCATTGTTTTTATTTTTATTTTTAAAATTATTTTTTATATAAAACATAGGTATGGTGACAATTGAGAAGATTATTGTTTTTATTGTTGAGAAGATTATTGTTTTTAAGTAAATTATTCGTTTGATGGAAGGCGATATGGAACAAGTAAGACAATAGTTTTAAAGGTTTTTATTCACTGGCAATCTACCCTGACATTGCCATCGATATATCCTACTCAAATGGCACGTCAAAAGCGGCCTTTACAGTGTGAGAAGAGGTCTGTAGTTTTCCACTATCTTTGAGACCCTCTGCTTTAATCTCTGTTATAGGACTCGTATTGTCATTATGGTAGCAAGTTGCTTTGGGGATGCAGATCGTATCTCGGCGCGATCCACACTCAAGAAATGTGTGATCTTTGGGAGACCCCTAGCGGTGAAAACCCGCAACCATCGAGATGGTATCGGCTGGCCCCTGCTTTGCAATCGTAATAACCACGATTGTTACCTCCCGATATTCGGTTCGTGACTCGCAAGACTCAGGACCCAATCACTCCCCCGCTTGGCAACGGAGGAACACTCGGAAGTAAAACATAAAAACATCGACGGGGGCCTGCCTCCTACCAGAAGAGAACAATTTAGACGCACCTTTCATAAGAAAACCCAGAGGAAAAAAAAAAGAATCGGTAAGGCCTTTACTCGCATGTACATCCTCATATTGAGTTCCGACAGGAACAGGAGGAAAGTTTTTTAATCAAAAAGAATTTTATTGTTTCTTTTTCATTTTTTATCTTTCTTATTCAATGAACTTTTGTATCGGATACTGGTGAGTCGTAGGAAATACGAACCGATTTAGGCCTAACACAAAAAAACAGATTTCAATCTCCAAGCGGAAATGAATAGTACTATGAAGATGGATAGTCTTAAGATACTTCATTCTGTTATTACAGTTCTTTGTGAACAGTTTTTTTTCTTCCGCCATCGGAAAGCAAGTTAGCTTCTTTTTTTTATTATTATTTTTTTCTCAGAATCGATAAGCTCTTCAAAAACGTACTTGATTCCTTTCATTTCTTTAATAAAATATCGCCAAGTGTATTAAAAGCTTCAATTCAATAAAGGTAAATTGGAGAATTTTAATTTAAATCTAATAAGTATTTGGAAAAGTTTTTCGATTTATTTTTCCGCGATTCATTTGAATATTACAGTTAAAAAAAAATTACAACATGTCGCGAGTGTTGTTTAAATAGCAACTGAAAAAAATTGAAAAAAATATAATAATATATATTTTATGTAATACTAATTTTTATTAAGAACTTTGAAGAACTTAGAGCTTAGTTTCTTTAATTTTCTTTTTTAATTTCTTTTCAATTTTTTTTAAGCCGTGAAAACACAAATACAAATATTTACATTCAAATTAAATTTATGGAATTTAAAAGTACAAACGTTCATTTCAGGAAAAACAAATGAAATCCGCATTGTTTAGTTAAGATGTCGAAATAGGGTTTACTTGAATATTTACAACAATGAAATATTAAAAGAAATAGGATAGAAATCCATTGTTTAGATTTCAAAGGTGGTTCATGGAAACATTTTTCAACTTCTCGCCTTACTTTTTAGAAAAGGACCCATTTAGAAACGATTTCAACTATGAGAATTGTTTTAGTCCTCAAACTTGCATACCAAGTTTCAAGAAGATCCATCCAGCTGCTCAAAAGTAAGGCAAACACGTACGTATAAAGACCCGCTAAGTCTCACTTTCACTAGGCAACTATTTTCGTTCACTGTTTTCGGGTACTTCTATGGTATAAAATCTAAACTATTTATTTCAAAGAAATAGTTTAATATATAATTTACATTTTCGTTTAGATCTGCAGAACTTCGAGAAAAAAAAAGTATAAGAATAGAAATAGAAAATTGAAAATACAATAGAAAAACCAAAGAGAGATGGAGAAACACAGACAGTCTCGACTTAAGGCCCAGGGCGCATTTGTAATGTCAGCAGTGAGCGATGGAACTGTGAGATTTCTGTGAATTTCGAACAAGCGCACTGTATCCATTATCAAGGATCTCTCAACCGGAAAACGGCTGCCGATTTCTCGATTAAGCAACCAAGTGTTGATTGACTGTCTGAAAATGATTGTTCCCGCCACTTTCACATGACACTGTATTTGTCCTGTCGCTCATTCCGCTGACGCTGATCTTTATAGTCTACGGATTTCTGCAAAAGCGTCAGCGAATGTATCATCTAGCGACGTTCTCCTCGCCTGACGTTACAAACAGCGACCGGAATCCGCTCATTCTGTCTATCCGTGGCACATGTATGCTTGGGCTTCATATAAGAGATTCGTTCCGCAGACCCAGACTTCGTAAATTGTTTCTTACTTAGGTTGTAGACTCCTCTCGACATAGCTTTCAACAAAGCTTTGTTTGCAGTTTTTAGCTGAAGACGACCCTGAAATTTTCCGCTGGTCGAAACGTCCTGTTTTATGGTAATATTTTTTTTGTCCTTTTTTAAATTATTTAAATTACTTTTAAATTATTTTCTACATATTAGTCCGTTTTTTGATAAACACTTATTCCACACGTTTAAGTTGAATTTATAGCTTTCAGATAAAAAAAAATCCGACAAATTACGTATTACAATAAATTACAAGGAAACTAGCATATTACTAAAGAAATACAAAAGCATATATGAGTTACAATCTTAAAATTATTTTTAATTATTTTAGTCACAAGGAAACACGTGGTAACTTGTCAGATGCTGCCTGGCGCATCTGCAGGATGTAGCGTGCCTCATCTCGTGCCTCAACTTTACGCAAAACGGGAAATTCGAAATTTTATTTTGAGTCTATGAACTTTTTACTTAACTCCGGTAATATGTAAATCGGGACGCCGTAAGCTGAGGACTATCTGTCGCGTATAACAGAAGTATGCTGAATGTCTTGCAAATAATGCATCACTATTTACTTTATTTTAACATTTTTATTCAATATAAAATAATTAAAAGTCGTTGTCTAATTAGATATACATAAAATTAAGCAGTATTGAACAAATATAGTAATAAATTAGCATAATTAGATGAAATTTCTTATTTGTAAAAATATGAGACTCGCCAATCAGAAATTCGCGGATTGTAAAGTATAGGAAGTTGAATATTGGAAATTCCAGACGAGACTCCAACGAAGTTTAGGACTTACACAACAGACATTGTAATGGAAGTAAAACGGAAATTAGGCGGGAAGCAGAAGAACGATTGACAAAAGAAATTCTAAATAGAAGGAAGAGAGAAAATCCTTAGGATCAAAGTGAATGAAATTAATTTTTATTATTCTAATGGAACAGGGAGTTTTCCAGAGAAAGAACTGGAAGAAAATTGTAGAAGCCTTCATCCTGATTACGATGATGACGATAATAAGGTCCTGAAACAAAAGACGAACGATCTGAATTGCACTTTAGATTAGCTTCAGTTTTATTTCGTTCTTAATGGCTTTTTTTCTTTAAGCTAATTAACTTTATCAAATATTGGTAATTACTTTATAGAATTCGCATTATCTGAATGTTTACCCGTCGAAGGATGAGGTAATTATTACAAGCTTAGCGGAGAAACCCCCACCCCTCTCCTTTCAGAGGCCATGAATGCCAATCAATCCACTGCAACGTCATAAATGAATTTCCTCACATGCAATGAGCCGCGCAGAGCGAATTCACTATGAACACCCGGCTTTAAAACGGTACCAAATCATTGAATCGCTTAAAATGGAATCGGGATTCGGATTCATTATATGCTCACCAGCAATAAATTGACCGCTATTCACCGGACATCAGAGTGTCGTAAATCATCAGGTGCTCTGGGTATAAAAGGGAGCTGCTTTCCAGGAAAAGCGCCACGATTGCGTAGATAGTCAACCTTCCCCGGAACCGATAGGCCCAAGTGATGAGGAGCATTTTTATGGCACCACAGGTGGATGTCGATGGGAACGGGCACCAATATCTGTCTCCATTTCCGGCTCTTCGCCGCTCCATGTGCGATCGGACGGTGGGAGAAGTGATGAACGGTGACCGGCACCGAACTGACGCCGAGGAGGAACCCATTCCTGGCCGATAGATGGCATCGATTCACGAATTCACATTTCCGCTTTGTACCAGATAGTCGTCTTTGATTTAGATTTCCTTTTAGGACACCCTCAATGTGCAAATTTTATTCCTAAGAAAAGAAAAAAGAATTGAGATATTCTAAAAGTTCTAAGGTAACCTAGATAAAAAGTTATGAAGTGGAATGTATTAGAAGATTTTATGTTTTGTAGTTACTAAGC
>JAFIDM010010028.1:12301225-12324254 GCA_023159025.1 Thereuonema tuberculata | reverse complement strand
TAACTATTTTTGTATTTTTATAACGACAGTACAGTCTGGTCGTTTCTATTAATATTTTTAAAATTATTAATTTTTAGTCAGTTTTTTGTATACAACATCATTAAATGTAGAAATGATATAACGTTTGATTGAAGAGTTGGAGGAGGAATTGTAAAGTAGAGGTCATTAGAGGTACAGGCTCTAATGATCTCAGCCGATGAGATGAAGTATGGATCAGATGGCCAGTCCGATGCTCTCCCATCTTGACCTCGGGATAGAAATCCGGTATCCATATGGCTGGGAAGATCCCAGAATCCGTATGGAGGAAAAATAAACACGGAAAAATTTACGATCTCTGTTGGGAATTGAACCCTGCTCTTCCAGCCCGCAACTCAGCGCACTAGATTATCAGGTTCCCACGGAGGAGGAACAAACCATGGTAATTAAATACGCAAATAACAGAAGCTTAGATGATGGATTTACCCACTCCGGTAAAATTCGTTCAATATTTCGGCTCAGACTTAAAGCTTTCTTCGATAACTTCTCCGATAAGCATAGTTCGCTCCAAAACACTGATGTTTCCAAAACTATGCCACGGATTTTTAAATTTAATTCTCGAACTTCTCCTTAAAAAGGTTAAAGATATAGAGCCGAAATATTAAACGAATTTCACAGATAGAAAAAAAAAAACCTTGATCTGAACTTATATTATTTTCATTAACATATTCTGCATCTCCTTCAGCTCTAAGTTACAGCTTCAAATGGTTAAACAAACATGGGAAATTAAAGTTAGTGTACCAACTTTCAAAGTCAGACAGAGAACTCCAGCGATACTTAAATACATATTTGTCATTTTTGTTGATAATTGAACGTTGTTATGTATGATGCTTCTAAACCAAACAAAGCCATTTAAAAGAGAAGGGAAACCATAAAATAATGCAATCAACTAACTCAACAAGATTAAATCGGTTCTCTCATAAACATCCAACTGACTGTTATCTTTCAACATAAAAAAAAAATCAACGTGATAAGCTTAAAGAAATTATAGTCTACTTTCTTTAGAACGCCATTTTTAAAAAAAATCTCTCTCCTTTTTTTTTAAATGTCAAGTTTAATTAAAAAAGAGAAACCTATATTTGTATTTTAATTATAATAGTTCTTGAATACAAACAGTAAAAGTTTTGATTTTTTGAAAGCTTTATTTAAAGCTGCATTTTTAACGATAGACAAAGTTTAAAGGGGGGGGGGAGCTCTTAAAAATGTTCTGTCCATCTACAGCTCAACCGTACGTCGGATAGACATGAGTAATACCTTATTGGAAGCCACGACTTGCTCATGACTTGTGGAGATGGGAGAAAATATGAGTTTTGGTCTGCCGTCGTTTCCTGCCTCACGGAAAATGGCCGAAAATTAAAAATATTCATGGTCGCTATGTTTTCGTGTACAATATGAATTCAGTTTTTTCCTTATTAAACCTTACAAACAACAGTTAGAAAAAATGTTTCCATTATCAAAAATTACGTAAGGAGCTACGACTAACAAATACAAATTATACAGCATACGTGTTTCTTTATTATGACTAGATATATGCCTCGCATATGGAACGGTACAAAAAATTATGTTTTCACAAAAACGAATTACATCACATAAACTGAAGCCTCAAAACTAAAACTAAATATAAAGTAAAATTCTAGAAAAACACATGCAATAGAATATTGAAATCCATTTGTAATAGTTGGAAACTTGTTGCCTGGCAATACGCATGCGAAATTCCGTTGTCGTAGATAGCGTCGATCCTGAAAGAATACTCCTGTTGTCGTGCAACGCACGTGAGAATTGTTGCGAAATTCAATTGTTGGTACATATTTTTGGCATGCATGTCCATATTTTTTTTTAATAATATAGATTATCTGATGAAGGAATTTCAATGCCTCTTTTGAAACTGTAACTACTTAATCCACATTAATAGGGTAAATTTATTTTTTTTCACATTATTGTAATTGTAATACATGCAAATTACTGCAAATATAAAAGAGTTGAGAAAGTGTTTTATTTCGATTTAGATTATATCTCAGAGGGCAACTTTGCTCCTTAACTTTACTTCAATGCTGTGAAAATGAAAACCAGACCATAAATGTCCTGAAGGAGTTTTTCCTTAAGTGAGGGTGTGATGAGTTTGCAGATAAAAAGATTACTTCGCTGAAATATTAATAAATTCTCATCAGTTTTTAAGCCAATATTTGCTTAGGTTAATCGGATGTTTTCACTTCAATTCCCAAACTCAGTTTTTTGTTGCTATTTTATTAACAATTACTTTAATAATTGTTAATAAGTTGAATTTGTTTGGAAAAAAGTAACTAAGAATTATTATTAAATAAGTGTTAATAAATAAAGATAACTAATTATTAAAATAAATCGCTCTTCCTAACGCTGTGCATTTCCAACACAGATCTACTCAGTGATCTTCTGAACAAAAAAAAATCTCTAGACGTATATTTGTAATATCTTTCTATTAATACATTAATATCATTGAACTAAATCAGATATATTTCTTCATTATAACATTCCGATTTCACTGCGTGTATGTTGGAGATTTCCTATTCATTCATCAACTGATAAAATGCTTTGTAAAGTTCTAATAGAAAATACTTTACCTTAATGTAGGCCTATAAGTTATTCTGATAATTTTCTGGAAAGTTCTAGACAAAGAGTTAAAAAAAGGTCGAATTTCACAAAACAAAGTTCACTTACTGAGGATTCGAAATCTCACTATTCCTCTTGAATATTTGTTTGTCCACTGTTTATCACTTGTCGTTCGTGCATCACATTAAAATGACTAGACGGATTTCCATCAAATTTTCTATGTAGTTGTTTTACGTTCCAACGTAAAGTATAGGTCCGTTTCTTTTGATCTCCACCTCTTTCATCATCATTCAAAAGTGACCCTCGAAATCCCTCTCGTAAACGGTTACACTGATTTTTTTTTTTTTAAATTTGATACAACACTTTCTTAATGTCGAACTTGAAATTACACCATCTTCAAGGCTGGGGCCCTCCTCAGTTCTTGAAATGGGTCCCAGCGGAGCACGCTTAGTCCTTCAATGAAAAGCTGAACGTATATCTACACTTGTCAAAAGCATTAGGAAAGCAAGAGATATTGTTAGGAAATGATGTGTGTGTGTGACTAAAGGTACAGTAGAATATGCAGTAATATGGGTAAGAAAAAGTAAATTAGCGAATTTTTATGCAAATACAGTGAAGTCTCACTTATACGAATATGAGGAGGAACCAAAAATTATTCGTATAAGTGAATATTTCGTGTAAGTGAATTACATATAGGAGTTACGGGGTTACGCCGGGGAATGAGAAATTCTTCGTATAATTGAATGTTTCGTGTAAGTGAGTTTCGTGTAAGTGAGACTTCACCGTATTACAATTTAATGCACATTATGCGATATGCTTTAGGATACTTGTATATGCATGCCTGTAAAAACAAGAAAAATGAATTTCTGAGGGTGTCAACTGACCTCTAGTAGGGTGTGTGGCCCCTCGAAAGGGTAGACCACTATACACACGTGTGCAATAGAATGATGCGGTTATCGAGGGTTTGCGATATCTTGGTCACTCCTCAATAAGGGCTTTCTTCAGTTCACGAAGAATCAGCGGAGGTGCTGATCTAGCTGCAATGCGTTTACCAAGTGCTTCCCAGGCATGCTCAAGGGGATCTAAGTCAGAGGAGCATATGCTCAATCCCATTCTCTTCAAGTACCTTGTCTACTATCCGAGTGTCCATTGTCCACTATTCGTTGTCCAGGAATCGACTACGAAAAAGAACGAATCATCGATGACAGCAGCAAATGGAATGACGACAAGTCTGAGAATCTCGTCTCTATACATCTTGACTGTCAGACTGCCTTTTCGGATGACATACAGCTATAACCTCTCACCTGTCCTGATGTTATCCACGCCATCACCCATCTCTTCGTAAGGGGATGTACAAATGCACAAAAGCTGGGTTACTCTCCACATAACAACTCATCGATTGTCGGATTCCGGACCGAATCTTCACTCGTCATGTTCCCAAGGAGGAAGTTCGTCATCCCAGTTTCTAAGCGTTGTACAGAGTCGTGCCGTTAAAGGGGGACATAAAATTGGTTTTCGTGCATAAAGGCCATCTTGGTGAAGGCGACTACGGATAGTTTGAGTTGACAACCTGCGTCCTGTTGCCACTAGAAGCTATCACCGAAGCTGAGTATCGTTTTACCACCTCTTCCGACTGGCTATTAACGGAGGTCCCTTGCTACAGTTACTCGATGACGGCCTTGACATTGCCATCTTCGAACACTTCCAGTATCCTGTAATCGATTCCGTAGGCGTGAAAGGACACTTCGTGACATTCCAAGGGCTTCTGCTATTATCCGTTCTGAATGATCTGCTTCCAGCCAGCCAATAGATCTCGATGCCGTTAATTCCGATAAATCATGCTGTTTAAGACATCGTTCGAACCAAAGACTTTAAGAAACGAAATGTCACGCAAAAAGCAGCAGAATAAGGGAGCTTCTGGAGAACTTTCATTTTTATCCTGATCTGTGATTTACGCATTCAGACGCTATATGTTGTTAATTTGCACATATACAGTAATATAAGAACAAAGTACCATATATCAAGAAGTTTTATTTGTAGTACAAGTCCTGCAGTTTCGAAAAAAAAGCTTCTAAAATTTAAGCTTTCTCATATATATAGTTTTGAGGTATCCGATTACAGTATAACTTGAGTTTTTGACTTAAAATTGTTTTTTAAAACATTTGGTTCAAACCCCTTTTTTTCCCTCTACGGTGGATATTAAAAGCCATTAGACCAAACCTCTGGCTACCATTGCAGAAATAAAATGCATATTGGATTAATTCTAGCTTCATTACTATTTGCTATTAAAGATATTATCGTGAACCCATGGCCAAAAAAAAACTGTTGCCAGAAAATGCAGAGACGAGTCTGAGTAGGCCCCCACATGAGGCTAGTACCTTTCAGATGACGGGTCCCTGATATTAATTTTGATGATGTCCCTTCTCCTTCCCCCAACATTGGCTTCCAGAATTAGCATACATGATGAATCCTTGTGGAATTGCGCAGGGCTTTAGAGTTTTGTGCATATACATCTATTTTGTTTATTTATAACTGCTAAACTAATTGCCAATTGTAATGCCAATTTTAAGCATATAGTCTAGACAAATATGGATATCTACTATTATCTTAACTCTACTGTTATAGTTAAGTTCACAAATGTATACAGAATAATATACCTTAGTTAATAATAATAATTCAGTGATAATAAGAGTTTTTTATCTGTCATTTATCTGTAATGGCAAGAAAAATATTTAGGTAACTAATGATTTGAATTTTGATTCCTTAATCCTTTACGAACGAATTGTTAATTTCACGTATCTAAACTCCACCCGCATACATTGCATGTGTTTCCAAAAGCGTACAGAGTTTGGTCAAAACCAGAACCACGAACAAATTAACTTGTTCCTCAGTTCAAGCCCTGAATTAATGAATGAATAATGGAATTGTAACAAGTTATTTGACGAATCGTTTCGATGCAGACTGTGAATGACTTTGTTAAAGCCCAGAAGAATTTAAATTAAGCTAATCAGAGTTTCCTGATCACCATGGTATAATCTTAAAGTAGAAATGCAGCCACAATTTCATTTTTTTTCTTGCATTATTAAATGTTAAAGAGTTGAGGAGGAGTTGACAATAGATTGCACTTATTTTGCTGTCACAGTAAACAAGTCGTAATCTTACTTTTTTTCTTGGTTTGTTGTATTTAATGGAGAAAAAACAGCAATGGTATACTATCAAGTTTGGATGATATTTTGGGTAATATACAGCATCATTTACATTGATAATAAAATCAAGATATACTCAGTACTGTATTAATTTACATACATTAAGATGTATTAATTATTCAACAAATAATTATTAAGAATAACATATTCAGGTTTTATGTTAAACATATTTAACATTTATGATACCTTAAACCCTCGGAAAGAAGCCCATAAACCAAAAGACAGACGGTTGGCTCTACCGTTTGGTGTCTGTACTCCTCCTCTAATAAACAAGGGCTCCTCATAGCCTTAAATGGGATCCTTTAAGTTACTATATGTAGAAACGTTGGCGATCTAGGCTCCAATGATTCGCTATCATGGAGATAAAATTCGGGGTCAGGTGTTCAATCCGATATCCCCAACCCAAAAAACTCAAAATACGATGTTAGAACTTAATTTGTAGAGGGCTACGTGAACTCTAGGACCTGTATAGAAAGAAATGCCCAGCTCTCCTCCGGGAATTGAAATCAAGCTGCTCCAGCCCACAGCCCAGTGACTGTTAACCGCCACGTATCCACTTAAACAATGACTTCAAATTTATTTCATATCTGCCGCGATCTCTAAATGAATAACTCTCAAAATTTGATTATTATAATTTCTTTAAATAATATCTTGAACAGAAATGACCTACTTCTATATTCGTTAAAATAAAGAATGTAAGGTGAGATATCTGTCAGCATTCTACACACAAATGTAATAAATAAATTATTATCGCCAAGTCAACGCAAAGCTTTCGTTTCCAACTTATTTATGACATATATTGAATTCCGTTAGAACTACAGTATTCACTTTGTTAGCAGTGGCAGGCAGCGAATACGGGTTTTGGATTAAGATATGATTTATTTCCGCATTTGGAATTCAAAGTTCTGTCAACATCCGTAATGTCTAAAAGTCATTTGGCACTTGCAATAAGAGAAATTGAAAACACAAACTCACGAAAAGTAAAACTGAAACAGACAATCTATCTTAAGTTAACAAATGGGTTTTGAATATTTAGCTCTCTAGAAAAGGGTGGCTTATCAAATCAGTCAGTCCGTTTGTGTATCACTTGTAACTTTTAAACGCTGGATGAATCTTCTCGAAACGTGATATGCATATTTAAGGACAAGAGATTATCTAACGTTTATATTGAATATTTGGGATATTTTTTCGTGTAGATCCTTGTCGAGAAGTTAGCGTACGAAGATAACAAAATTCACATAGAAAAACGTTACGAGGCAGACAATGGATTTCCATTAATGTCTTTAGCAAAGGATATTAATCCGCTAAGTAATCCTAATAAAACGAGATTTAATCTGTAAATTAGATTCAGACAACTAAAAGTAGTATTTGAAGATTTAATTATTATTCTTATTACTTTATTTTAGAAAATGAAAAATATCGACACAGTTTGTATTCGCAATACATTAATATTTAAAAAAATAAAGACTTTTCGTTTTGTAATTTTCATGACTTTGAAAAAAAAAAAGAAATAGAAAACGTTATAATGTCAAGAAAAGCAGGCTTCATATTCCTTCAGAAACCTCTAAAGTTCCTTACACAACTAGGTAAAGTAAGACATATAAGAAAGATCAGTGCAGGAGCGATTTCATGATAATATATGATGGTTGTTAATGTAGGTTTCATTTGAAAAGTTAGGATCCTAGTGTGTGTGTGTGTGCATGTGTCTAATAACTTTTGATGTGCAAAGGTCTAAAAATTTGGTAGCATATTTGCATTTTCGTACTTAAAAATTTCATTGTGAGGATCCCTGTGGAGATACTTGAGCTTCCAAATGATAAAAAATCTTATAAAAAATCATAGCAAGCCCATACCAAAAATTCACTAGCAATTGAATCTCATTTGCATACAAGCAATCCATATAAATCTTTTAAATTTGATTGTAATTTTGATTACGATGAATTGGATTTAGTTTATTTGTGAATTAAATCAGTTTTCAGCAAACGGTAAAGATAATAGTAGGTTTTATGTTTCGGATATTATAAGTTACAGGGCTTTTTGTATCATTTTTCTCAGTTTAAAAAAACGAAGAGAGAAGAGTTTAATTAAACAGACTTGAAGATCTTTCAGGTACATTTGAAATGTTAATGAAGAAATTCTGAAGGTAGTTGTCAGGTAATTACTGAGGCTGGAAAACATCCAAAGTGTCACTACTCCACTTGAATATTTTTACATTTTGCCTTTTGCTTTCACATCACTTGATAACGTTTGGACGGATTTCCAGCAAATTTGGTAGGTAACATATTTATAGTCCAACTTCAAACTTCCACTTGATTTGGTCTCCTGTTCTCCATTCCTAAAAACTGACAAATGGGAAAACTCTCAAATTGTCAAACACACTCTTAACGGCTGATCTGCCTTCCTTAAAAATTGATACAACGTTTATTCATAATACAATTTAAAGTATGATTACGATTATTTTGCACCATTATCTATATCTTCACCACAATTCCTCAAGATGGCCCCTAGCCCTGCATCCTCAATTCCCAGTACTCTGAGGGTCTACTTAGTTGTATCAGTTGGATCAGGTCAATTTTGCGTAGAATTGCAACAATCAAACAACCAATTTGGGCGATGATGTGTTAGTTTTCTTTCGGTTAGTGATCGTGGTGTGTTACCCTTTCGCAGATTGTTTTGTTGCAACAGTATAGAGAAGAAAAATTGCAGTCATTGTTTCACATTTCGGAGAAAACCCATATTTCGCATCATAAAAAGTCTTGCTGCAAAGATGCTGCCCTTCGACTCATCAATAAACTTAAAGAAAAGACAAAAGTTGGTTTAACATTAACCGGAACGCACCACTATCCTGCCTACCACTGTGAATTATCGCACGGTCACTAATGCTCATTCATATCACGAAGTGCTCGTTTTGACATCAAGTGCCTGCCCACAATTATAACTCTTTTTAAAAATAGCTTCCTAGCAAAGCAAGGCTCATCAAGTCCGTCTGCATGTATGGGTGAATGTGTGTATCTGTGTGTCCAGCCCCAGTAACCTTTAAACCACGGAATATATCGTCTTGAAACTTTATATTTAAAGATAAGAGAAGATGTAACTTTAGTACATGATTTTTTTAATTTTTGGCGTGTCGTTCCTTGTCGAGAAATTAGCGCATAAAGCTGGCACTGATTCCTATTAAAAAATATTAGAAACGAAATAATCTCACAATAAATGTAATCCGTTTAGTTATCCTTTAAGTTCCGCTTGCTTTAGTACGATTAAAATTAATTGGATATCAGCAACAAACAAAGCGAATTTAATTAATTTTATCAGATAATGTATAATATTTACTGTTTTTTCCGTATAGAGACAATAACTTAAAATTAATCTTTTAAGCTAATTAAAATTAACTTAACTCTTAAAATTAATGTCGTTTATGTCATCTTCACTATTTCAAGAATAAAATTAAAAATTCAGAGCAAATAGTTAAAAATAATTTTAGGGAACTGCATTTGAAAGAATGTAGAATTTAAGTTCCGACATGAAATGTAATCACAATCAGAATTTCAGTAATTAGACGAACATAAAGACATTTAACTTCAACAACAATTGCACATTGTCCTTTCCTGTAAAACAGCCTGTAAACATTGAACTACCTTCCCGTAATTTAATGAGAGGATCTAATATTAATGAAAAGGCCATATTTAACTGCAGCAACGTTATGCTTTTGTATTCATTGAAATGTCTTAGGAATTCTGATTTAGTTATAATGAAAATCTAAGAAACAGACGCCGAAGTTAATGTAAATCGCATATTAGAATACTAACTTTGACGAAATTAAAAAAAAAAAATATTTTACTTTTAGTACATTAATGAGGCTCATTAAATCAACCAGTCTGTTTGTATGTCTGTACGTTCCCTAATGATTGTTGAATCACTGGATGAATCTTCTCGAAACTTGATATTATAAATGATCAGACTTTTTATATTTAAAATATTTTCAATATATATCCTTCTCTAGAAATGAGCACGAGAAGATGACAAAACTTTCTATACAAAAGTACTCAATAATATATTTCTATCTCTTACTATAATATCTAATTATTTAAATAAGAACATACATTTTTTTGCTGTTTTCTGATTGATTTATGTAAATTTAACCAGGTTGAATATAGGAAATCGTTTTTGGTTTGTCCATTGCCTGAAGAAGCTGGGTAGATTCACTAGTGAAACCGGTTGTGAAGTTTTATTTGTAAATATATTCATTTTTTTTAAGAGTGATGTGTGTATTAACGTAACATTTTTTCAAGAATATTAAATCCTTAATCCAATGGACGCGGCTTCATACGATAGAAATTAATCCACTTTAGAGAATTGAAGAAAGTAATCCAGATTAAGGAAAATTTATACTGTTTGTATTCAGTAGATATTACTAATTTGCATTTGCAAATATATTTTTCACTTTTTTGTCGTTTCACGACTGTAAACAAGTAAAAAAATTGTGCCTAAGCATAAAATTAAGAGCGCCCCATTAAAATCTACGCGGACATTGAACGTGAAGGGCCAAAAATTCCCAAACTTGACCTAAACTTCACCTTAGGAGCGTTGAAGGGTGATCCGCTATGCAATGACAGCCGACTGTTCACCGGAAAAAGGTGAAGTTTGGGAATTTTTTTCCTGAACAACTACCTACTCGGTCGACTTGAAATTTGTAGTACTTTAGTTTAGAGTGTCTACTGTAAATACTGTATTTTTATACCACCGTATCTATAATACAGTTTACTCTGTCCGCATTTTTCCGGTTTGGCAGAAAAAATATCACATTCCAACGGTTAGGGCCTGTACGATGGCGAAGTCCGTTTGCCGATTCGACCGTCCGTTCGGGAGTTGTTAGGGGTTACAGATACGGACGGACGGACAGATAAAACAAACGCCTAGTACCCATATGGGTCGCTAAAAAATTAAGAATTTTAATACAAAGCTTTAAATTTTTTTTATCGAAATTTTTGTTATTGCTGTTCAGGTATTAGCATTAAAGCAATATTGAAAAAGGAGTGCTTTTTAAATAACATTCAATTTAAAGGTTTTCGGAGATGATGTTTGTATTATCACCTTACTATAATTGTTTTTACAGATAATGGGTCAGTTGATAAATGTTACGATTTATTATAGACTACTTTAATATTTACAGAGATTTCTAGCTGGCGTCTTGGAGACCAACTGAAATAAAAACTTTAGTCTACTTTTCATGGTTCATAGAATCGAATAACTTGTTTAAAAAAAAAGGAAATAAGGTTTAATTAATTTTCTAATTATGTGTGGAACCCCTGCTGAAGGAAATTAGACCGCAGGCAATTTACTTGTGTGTTGTGCTTCAAAGACCTTGAGGCGGTGTCTTTTTATCTAAGGCAGTTGTTTTTATGTTAATGTATCTAATAAAGTTATAAATTACTAAATAAATTGAAATTTTAAAGCCTTAAAAAAGTTGATGCTAATTACTGGCTTTACAGAGAACATTCAGAAAAAAAAGTTTCTTTTAGGTTGAGTTGGCCTACGAGCTTTCGACTCCCCGCATGTAAGATTGCAAAATAAAAAGTGGATTTTACAAATATCAGTGTTTACAAATTGAATGCCAGAAATTCCTATTTTGTAACGTAACTTCTTATCTGTTGGTCCGATTAGTATCAAAAATAAATACGGAGCTTCCTTACCAAAACTTAAAATTTTTTCCCAAAGTTTCAGCGTAGTAGGATAAGAGGTTCTGAATTTTCTTGATCGGATGAATTTTCTTGATCAGATGGATGAACGTATACATTGCATTATGCAATTTTCATCTTAACTCTTGTTGATTTCCGGTTCGTATTAAGGAAAGTTGCATACATTACATCAGGCCTCTAACACGCACAATAGGTAGCATATTATATTCTTGGTAGCCAAGTGGTAACGCGCTTGACTGTGACCTGAAGATCCGGGTTCAATCCCCAAAGAAGGTCAACACTTTTCCATATTGATTTTCCCTCCAGACGATCCTAGGTTCAATCAGCCCTCTGTTGAATAGGTAGACCTATCGGGATTATTTTTTTAAGGGTTACAGATAGGGTGGCATTTGACTGCATGCCCTATCTCAACTTCGTCCCATTGGTCAGGAAACGCTGGGAGCCTTATCCCCTTCGACCCCCAAAGGGCCACTTAGGCCTTAGTTGGATACTTTCACTTTTAGTTAATATACCGATATAAAAAACCAATAGGCCTACCGTTCTAGCTCTGAAAACGTATGTTTTCATAACTTAAGTTTCTGCTTAACCTTACAAAAAAATCACTATTTACTTCACCAGGTAAACTTTACTTTATTTTATTTGATTACCAGTAATCAAATAAAATTAACAGAACAGAAAACTAAAAGCATAGTTAATGAAGCAAATAAACCAAATAACGACGCATTTAGCTTAACCTTTGCCGAATTGCAATTAATCAAGTTGAATTAAACATTGACTTGCAGAAAAGTTAAGTGAATTACAGTCGACCATTAATTTATGATTCCTACCCGGAAGTCATACGTTATCCTTCTGTGCTTCTCTATCAATATTTTCAATGTTGCACATTTGTTGACACGACTTTGGAAATTTGTAAATTATTCGATCATGTTATCAAATTTGTTTTTCCAGGAAATTATGGCTGAGTTTCTAAACTGATTGGGAATTGGCATTAAGTCATCCATGTGTCTAAGTGCTTTGAAAATCTTTATACACCGGAAGAATTCTAATAACGAAGGTCATATCTAATTTAAAGTTATTATTTTATTATACTGTTGTCTTTTTTTTTTTTTTTTTGGCAACTTCGACCTTCTATCCTCTTATCAATCAGGTCTTTTATTTAACCTCATGATATCTAACTAAAACGTTGCTGATATAGTGTCACTTTATACACATCAGAGATAAAACAAAAGAAACAGGTTAAAACAGATCTTTTCAGTGCAATTTAAATGTAAATACCTATCCATTGAAAAATACTGCTGTTTGTACTATTAATAAATACACATTAAAAACAAAATTCAAGTAAAAATTTAGTATCTGTCTTTGTGACTTAACATCTCTTACTTGAAAATTTTTGAATTACAATTATTTGAAATTTTATTTTATCTGTTTATCCGTTTGTTTGTTATTATGCGTTCCACGCTAAAACGCCTAGACTTACTTCCATAAAATTAGTATGTACATTACTAATGGTCGAACTTAAAACATAGATCCTTGTATTTTCGTCTTCACCATTCCCATCCGTCAAAGTAATGCTCGAAATTCCTCGTTGCAATGCTAGGGCGTTTTCTTTAAAATTTTAAATATTTATATTTTAAATTATTTAACTCTTTAAATACTTATTGTGTTTTAAGTAGTTATGTATGAACTTAAAATAATTTGATCACAACCCTTTACCACCAAGTTCACAAAAAGATACTTCCCAGCACTGATATTTAATCCCCTTCTGACCGATGATTGTTGAATGTTTATACTTTGCAAATATTCTTGAAATGAGGGTCTCTAATGTTGGCACGCCAACGATACCTTGTTATTTATAAATCTTCGTAACATTCGAATATTAAGCTTAATCTTTATCACTTCTCGAAATAATAGATTTTATAAAAATAAAATTAGATTTTTTTTTTCCAGTAGTTCTGCATCATTCTGACATTCCATTCAGCCTGTTCTCTTCAAACTTGCGTCAACGCTTTTCTTTTCTCTCGTGTGGTTCTCTTACCTCAGTCAACAGAGAAATTCAGTTAGCGATTTGCAGGAGATTCAAGCAAACATCGCAGTCAGCGCAGATCAAAAGCTCACAAATAGATGAAGTTAGAAAACGAAAACAGATATCAAAAAATAATGGGCAATCGCTTTTAAGTAACTGTCAGTTGGTAATCTAAGAACGAAAAGTAGCATTATGTAAAAGTACCAGCCAATGTGGATTTTTTATGAAATTTGATATTATTAAGAATTTCAAATTAGAATCATACAAGTCAATTCATATTTTCGTAGTAAGCACAAAGTCATGAGATCCTCACACAATCAGCAATGTATCAAACGCTTGACCTCTTAAAAGTGACATTACTATTGATTTGCCGTTCAGAACTCATTTATTCACCGCATTCTAATTTAAGGATCAAACTATTAGCATACAAGTGGTCTTACAGAAGAGTTAATGTCGCCCAAGCATTCCTACTGACCTGGAACGAAAAGTGCCAACATTGCGTCGAAGATTTCACATTCATTCTCACATTTCGAGATTGCACATTTCGGACAAAGATAGACCCGAAATATTGTCCAATTATCAGTACCACTATTTTCGTGATCTATTTTCAGTGGCCTCGTAAAATCACGTAAAGTGACCTGGACGGATGTTAACCCAAACCTCCAGGCCATTGGGAGTCCAACGAGATATGACTCATGAGGCTCCTATTACCGGTTTACACGCAACAGACACATACGCATACACACACACACACATACACACACACACACACACACACACACAGAAACAGAAATTCTAAAAACTTTCCCCTCCCCATATGGGATCGCTAAAAAAGATATAAGATGTTCTGAGGAGCCTTACTTTCTACGCTGCTTATTTGATGAAGACGTGATATTTTAATTTTTCATTGTTATTATTATACAAAACAATAAACTAATCAATGTAAGTGGTTGACATTTTTACGCTAATTTTGGTATCTGTGTATTTAAGATTCATATAATTCAGATTACATCTAGTAACAATTATACCATAACTTTTTTTTCAATTCCGTGTCTTGATCAATTTCGTATTACATCATCATCGTAATCGAGGGCCAGAAAGTGTAGACTATTTTACCGAAGAAATCACATTGGAATTCTAAGAGTTACTTTGAACCCTTTCTAAGAGTTAAATGTTAAGTTCTTTGTTTTTCTGTAGAGTTTAGTAACTCAAATGATTTGTAATCAAGGAAAATTTAATGGAATTTTAACTTTAACCTACTTAAAATTGTTGATATTTTAATGATGTAGTTATGAAACAAAACATTCTTTGACACTGTAGCTAGTTGAAGTTGCGTTTAACCCATAAACTTAATATAAAAAATAGCATTTTATAATTTTCGTAGGTAATATGTAGTAATTATGTTGTGCTTAAGAAAAACTGCTTTATCTTCAATTTTGTATTTTACTTTGTCGATACAAACTCGAAAATTTTTTATTTCGTTTATTTTGTATTGTTCTTTTTGTTTTTGCTAAACTATTGTTTTAATAAATGAAGAACTACAATTGTTGTTTCCTGAAACAAAAAATTCTATTCATTATGTTTCGAAATTGATACCAGTTCCATTTATCGACATAAGGAAGTTATACGGCTTTGCTTAACCTCTAGGCTAAATTAAATTACGATGAAAATTTTTCATTATTTTTTATTTTAATGTTTCGGTTTCTAAAAACAAAATATAAATAAAGACTGTGTTGTACAAAAGGTGAACAAATCATCTATTTTTTTCTTATGAAGTGTTTGTCTACTTAAAGGGAAAAAAAATAATTTGTTTATTATTTTAACTTGAGTTGCATAATATTTAATAATTTAATTTATTATTAAATGTCTACATCTGAATTTGTTGACATAAAAAGGTCTAATAAAATTCTCTACTGTTAACATCTACTTTCTATGTCTTTATTTTCTATGTCTTTCTATGCGTTATTTTGGAAGTCATTGCTAGAACTTCTTTTTATTCTGCTTTTGTAGCATATAGTAGAGCAATGTTGAAAATATGAAACCGTATAATCTTTCAGTTATCTGGTATTAGAAGAATTAACTTGCTGAATTTTAAAAGGCCACAAATATTACTTTTTTTATATTCTATCCGCACCATTGACCTTTTCTACAGTTAATTTATTTATTTATTTATTTATTTATTTATTTATTTATACTCAGAATCACTGCTTCGCTATCTCAAGAATTCTTTACTTATTCTTAAATTAATATTAATGGGAGATATTCTTAATAACAATGAATCTTACAATTTGTCATTGACCTTCGGAATGGAATCGTAATAAAGTACTCCTTACACAGCCCCGCAAAATTAAATTCATTAAAAATTGCTTTAACTTTCAAAAGATTTATTTGGCTATTATTCGTGAGCACAATTAAAAAAGGCATTTCAAACGTTTCTATTTTACTTGATATGATACATTTTTTTTAGCAAAAAAAATCATACTTTTAAAAAAAAAAAAAATAATCATAAATTGCATATTTTAGAAACATCGATGGGTGAGACCAAGTGTTCACGAAGTGACATCCGAGAACAGCTGGTTCACGCTCATTGGCGATCGTCAGCTAGGAGTAACCACTAGTAAACAGCGAGGTCTCGGTGAGAGGCTAATATAGGCTCAGTACCGAGGATATTGTTCCTATACTTAGTAAATTCTTGGTCTCACCCATCAATGTTTATTTTATTTAGATGCGCTTTTTTTAGTCTTTGAGTGCGCTGAAAACAATTCATTGAAGCCGGCGAAATACCATTACTTGAATTTTCCCACCCACATTTTTGGTGAGTTTTTTTATTATTTGTTTAAACTTTGGAGGCTCCACACTAATTCCTACGATTGCATATTCTATATTTCGCGTGTTAATAATTAAATTCTTAAAATTTTTTAATAATGAAATTTTTGGATAAATTCGCATTTGATATACTTATCAAACACAACAGTATTTATTGATTTTCATATTCTAATTGTTTTGGGTTTTGTCACTTCTTGGTTGTATTTTTTTTTTCTTTTGTTTGAAAATTTCATTATAAGAAATCGAGTTTTGTAAGAAGATCTTACATGACAGAGAAAAACGAATTTCATTTCGGAATTCGGCATCCAAAAATCTAAAAAAGTCACTAAAGTATAGTAATGATGAAAACATATTTTTTTTTCACTGTAAATCTGTGTTATTTATTCTATTTTATTTACGTTGGTGTGTTTGAATTTTAGCTTTCTGTTGAGAAAAAAAAAAGATAAGATAGGTAAACACGATGTAGGAGTTTAGATGGCAAGATGAAGTTATCAGAAAGTCCTTATGCTTCCCTGACCAATGTCCTTACACGGCTGCCTATTACTGGAGTCAGCACAGATTCTTGCCACAGGCAAAACAAAACAGCTGAGAAGGTCGAAGTCTTTTAGAATTGAAGTTCGTCGATTTCTTTTTTTTTTCTTTCTTTCTTTTTTTTTTCTTCCTTTCTCCCTCCGTCGTTCTCTTTTCTTTTTGGCTTTCTTTTCTTTCGCTATTTGGTCAGTTCAACAAATGCCGTTCTCTAATCTTCAACGGCATTCGCGCTGTCACAAAAACTATCGTCCGGGAACATCTGGAGGTATTTCAAATCATCTCTTCCCTGGTAGATATTGATTTTTATCAAATAACTTGACAGAGGCGAGACTGGATGGGTGGGTGGGGAGTGAATGCAAAGAAATGTTTATCTGTTGAAACGATCGAAAAGAATAAATAATAAAGAAAAGAATAAATGTGTTTGATTCAAATAGGAACAGCGGAAAATTTTCATTTTCTTCCAAAGATGTTTGAAGTGAAGCTAATGTTACAAGTTTCTACTCCCACAGAATTTGAGTCCTCTTCTTCAAATACACAAATGAAAAATCGATTTACGCTGTTTTTAACTTTTATTTGCTAAGATTTACAAATACATCATCCTATTTAAAAAGAAATAGTTAAGTATAAAGCAAATACTAAATGATGAAAGAAATACATATTTATTGATTGAGTCTGCGCTGTCTTACTATTCTAATCGAATATTTTTTTTCCTTTATTGATCTTTTTTGTCTATTGGTCAGAGCATAATGTTGAAATGGCTGGACAGATTTTCATTAAATTTGGTATGTAGCTTATTTAAAGACCTCCTGAAAACTTAGTTCCTTTTATTTTGATCTCCATTCCTCCCATCTCTCAAAATTGAAATCCAAAACTGAAATATCAAAATTAACATCTCCCAAAATGTCTCGTTTAAACTGCTAGACAGATGATTTAAAATTTGATAGGACACTTCTTGATAGTCCAACTTAAATATGGGCACGATTATTTTGGTCTCCACTCCCACAATCCCCTCTCCTTGGAATGTCCCCTTCCTGCGAGCTCAGTATGCACAGTTTCTAGTATGTATACTGCTAGTACTTTATATTCAGTCTAGACCAGGGGGCAATTATACTTTAATATCCAATATTCCAGACATACTTCAATTCATCTTGTATCATAATGTTACTGAAGATGATTTGTAAATTGCAACCAATACAGTTTTTATTAATTATTAATCGTTTTTATTAATTCTAAATACACAGCTTATCAGTTTACCACTAAAACTATAGTTACTAAATCTTAATATGCATGTATTTCTTAGAATTTATATTTTAATTTATTTTTAGTTTTAGTTTAAAATTTCAGGTTTTAGTTTACTTGAGATATTTTTGAAGAAATATGTTTGCAATTGGGAGCACCCACACTTAGAAAATACATATATTTTAAAAAACTTATTGCAGTACATGTGGCGGGATCGACGTCCGGACACCTTCGTCAGGTGATAATTAGAACAAAAAGGGAACAGACAGTCTGTTTCAGTTGGCTCGTTATCACCTGACGAAAGGGTCCGAACGCGGATCCCGCAACATGTAGTGCAATTTCTTTTTAAAAATATATGTATTTTTTTTTAAATATGTTGGTCTTAGTAATAATTATCATTGAAGTACCATTGAAAGTACCAAATACCATTGAAAAAAATGAGTTTTTTTTTAACCATAACGTATGCCAGGCTTGCAGAGCGAAGCCTCCAGAGCGTGATAAGTAATCATCCAGTATTTACTTAAAAAAAATTTCTTTAATCATATACGTACACATATATACATATATACGTAATCATATATACGTAACACATATTAAAATATTGAATATAAAATTAGATTTTACTAAACTATGATTCAGCAGTGCATGTAGTACATACAGTAAAACCTCGATACAACGCTCCCGCTTATAGCACTATCCCGTTCTTTACGCTACTTTTATACGGTCCCTGGAATTTTCTGTATAATTCTGTATACTTTTACCCTCTTATAACGCTTCAAATTCCACTTGTAGCGCTTTTTTATATCGGAAATTTTGTATCGAAAAGAAATGTAACACTGTAAAGATTCTTTTTTTTTTCCCTGATAGAAGGGAATCCTAGAACTCTGAAGTGCGGGTCTGTGATACCGTTGTGTAAAATATCGAAGCGAAAATCCTTTTCTATAAGTGAAAAATTGCAAATTCTCCGTAAGTATGACGAGAATTCTACAGAAGTCAGAAGGATTTCTCAGAATCTCTAGGAATTCCCTCGTCCAGCCTGCGAACAATAATGAAAAACAGGGATGCAATTACCGATGCAGCGAAGGGTTGTTGCAAACGTAAAAAAGTATGCACTAAATCTGCTCCGAAACTATATTAGTATTGCTCCTAGTGGTGTATCAATTGATGTTAATAGTTACCTGAACCGCATTGAGAATGTCATTAGCACATATACACGGTAAACCACAATCAAAGATCTTTTTAAGAGAAAATAAGCTCATATTTGCAGTATATCTATTGCAGAATCATTTTTGTTTCTGGTAAAATGGTGTCCAAATCTTTCCCCGTCTCATAAATCATTTCCCGTCTACAGCGCTATCCCGCTTATTACGCTTGTAGGTCAAGGTCCCTTGACGAGCGTAATAACGGGGTTTTACTGTATTTACAAAAACTACACACCAATGTATCAGCTTATAGCTCAGTATAATAATAATTTAATATTCCTGCTGAGAGCGATTTGTGCTTAACGAGATGTAAATGTGGATTTCCGATTTTAAAGTTTTAGGAATTCTTTTAATTCTATTTTAAATTACGTCTAATAATCCTCTTCTATTAATTATTGTAATCTTTATTTTATTTTATCTGTTAAAAGTTATTTTAAATCCTTAGGCGTTCAGTAATAATGAATGTACTGTAAAATCCGTTATTAATGCCATTTTAATGAGTTTTATCGATTTTACTAAAAGTCATCTCTATAAATTTGAAATTAGGGAGTAATGTCGACAATAATGATATCAGATTATTATGGAGGTTAGTATGGAGGGTTTTATTAATAAATAGAATAATATTAAAATCTCTTATAATAAAGAAATTTCTTATATAAAGTCATCACTCGTCGTCTAAATACAGATCATTTTAATAGTTTACAAAAATTGGAATAAAATATATATAAATATGAGGGGTTTTAAGCCATACTAACCTAACCCCAACAAGCAAATTATTTGGGAAATAATAAATATTATATAAAGTCAATATTTTTTATTAATTCTGACATCAGAAGTATTTTACTAATGTAAAGCAGAAAGATGATACCAAGGAACGCAGAAGAAAAAGATTTTAGTGGAAGAATCTTTAACAATCTTACATTGCAAAAGTAACTCATATTCAGTTTTTAATAAGTTTGAAGTAAGGGTAAATATTTTACGGAAGTGTAAAGCAGGGGGAAATCTTTTATGTTCATTCTGTCCGTCTGTTCGTCCGTCTTCATCTCTACAGGCCAAACTGCAAGTCGGACAGACATGAGTCACACGGTATTGGAACCCCTACGATTTACAGAAGTGGCGAAAAATATGTATTGCGGTCAGCAGTCACTTCTTGTCTCAGAGGAAGTAGCCGAAAATGAAATATATGTAGGCTTCTATGGCTTCGCATGCACTATGAAACCAAATTTAGTTGCCCTCTTAATTTAGCTTGATAAGTTTTGAAAATCACATTAGGATACAATTTGATGTGTTATTAATTATTTTTAATTCAGCTCTAAATGTACTTCTTTAATCAAAATATTGACAGTATTGTGATACAGAACAGAAAAAAAAAGTCCTGGAAAAAAATATAAATACCAAAAAACCGATAATCAATTCAATTCAATTCATGACATACAACGTAAATCCTTCTTATAAAATGCATATTTATTCACGATATTTCGTTTCTTTCAGGAAGAAACTTCGGATTAATTGAGGACAAGAAAATTTCTTCTCTATTTTCCTCTGAAATTCATTATTATACATTTAGAATTTAAAACCTTGTATTTATAACGGATCCTACTTACTACTTATCCCTTGTTCTTGATATAACATATATATACTATTGTTTCCAAAAACCGATAATTTCATTCAATTCAATTTATGACATACAACGAAAATCTTCCTTATAAAATCCACATTTATTCACGATATTTCGTTTCTTGAAATCCTAAATGTATAATAACGAATTTTAGAGGAAAAAGAGAAGAAATTTTCTTGTCCTTAATTAACCCGAAGAAGTTTCTTGCTGAAAGAAACCAAATATCGTGAATAAATATAGATTTTAAAAGGAGGCTTTTCGTTGTATGTCATGAATTGAAAAATATATACCATTTTTAATCGATTCTTTCTTAAAGCTCTATAATCACCAATAATAAATGTCTAATATCCTGAAAACTTCACATATCCAGTTTTTCTTTGAATGAGTTTGTTTCGGTCTTCCGGATGCCGTTATTTCGAAAGTTATTACAATTGTGAGCTACATTTTGTCTACGTTGAAGTCTGAACACTTAATGAATACTTGTAGGTTTTAGCAAACTTCAGTCAATGTTGACTTTCTGGCTTAAGTTTCTCATTTCTGCAACGATATAAATCATTACTACTTCAAACCTTTCAGCACCACTGCTATGAATTATAAATTATTGTTGGCAGTTGAGATGATAGTCTTCTAAAATATTTAGAAACTTTTAAATTTATTGCTGTAAACTCTCTTTCGCAATAAAAGTTATCTGCTTCGTTTTCAGTTGCTATAAAAACTGTTTTTAGATTCTAAAGACTGAAATAACATAACATTGTCTGCCTTTTACATTAGTTCTGACGATAACCGTTTGCTCAATTGTTATGGTTTGAGGAATCCAAAGATAAAAGCTAAGTTTAACGAAGTTTTCCAAAGACAAACCAGTGAAACTTTTTGCAGCGATAACTATGTACACATTTAATATAACTTTTATCTTCTAGTTGTAAACAAGTAACTTAAAAATTCAAGATGTCAGTAAATCGTAAGCCTTTATTTTACTCCTTAATTATTTTTATAAAAAAGATTATAAATAGGAGAAGTTCAAGTATTACGTAAGAGGAGGTCAAGATTTTATTAATTTTGGTGACAAGGGGGAGGGGGGGAATCAGACAAACAAGCATGCGTTAAAATTTTGATATAATTTTGACTGTTTTAAATTTATTTTTCAGTGATATTTATTGTTAATGACAAATCTTACGGAAGCACAAGGAGGTTATGGCAACTTCAATAGACAAGATAACTTTACACTCACTGTCTTCTATTGATTTGCACTAACAAAATAGAGATTGTGGAACATCTTTTATATCATTGTTCACAATTTGAATTCAGTAGATATAAATTAATCTTCGATTTGTCTTACTAAGAGATTTCAAGGACTACCAAGATTATCAACTAAAGCAGAAACTTAAATATTTTTTTAGTAATGGGTGATACCAAGTTGTATACAAAATGACATCCTAGTATAGCTGTTCAATATGGCCGCCATATTAGCGTGAAACAGCTGTACTAGGATGTCATTTTGTATACAACTTGGTATCACCTGTTATTATTATTAATATTTACCTGCGCTTTCTGATTTGTGCGCTAAAAAAATTCTTAGCGGCCGCGTGTAGCATGCACATGAATTTTCTCGCCTTTTGTTCTTTCGGCGAGTTTCTATTTGTTTAACTTCTGCGGGCTCCATATTGGTTCCGACGCTTTCTGATTGTTTTTAATTCCAAGAATTTGTAAATTCAGTAAATGTCACTAAGTTTAAATCAGTAAAATTAAATAAAAGATTAATCCACATTGGTAAGCATTATGATATTCTTTGTTTTTATTTTCAATTTACTATATTTTTTTTTGCAAGAGTTCTACCAACTGAGTTTTACCAACAAGAGTTCTACCAACTGAGTTCTACCAACAAGAGTTCTACCAACAAACTGAGTTCTGCCAACTGAGTTCTGCCAACAAGAGTTCTACCAACAAGAGTTCTACCAACTGAGTTCTATTAAACGAGTTCTGCCAACTGAGTTCTACCAACAAGAGTTCTACCAACAAGAGTTCTACCAACTGAGTTCTGCCAACAAGAGTTCTACCAACTGAGTTCT
>JAFIDM010010028.1:12262680-12301215 GCA_023159025.1 Thereuonema tuberculata | reverse complement strand
TTCTACCAACTGAGTTCTGCCAACAAGAGTTCTACCAACTGAGTTCTACCAACTGATTTCTACCAACTGAGGGATGCATTTTGAATAAATTCTACTCTATTATTTATTTATGTAGTAGTGATTTCTTTATTCCCCCTAACAATTTTGGAACCAGCGAATGATACGGACAAGTGATGACCTCATTTTTGTGCTTGTTTTCCATGTGTATCCCAGTCTAATAAAAAACCACTGCAACTGAACGACGAATTATCATCGAAGTTTTTTTTCAAGCACTGTACTTTTTCTTTTTTTTAATTTCCGGATTCTTTGGATTTGATAAAAATTAATTGGATTTACATTTTGAGAAGGCGACAAAAATTCCCATTAAGCATTGGAATCTAATGAATTATTTTCTATTGTTATAATAGTCATTGTCTTTCCCGTCGCAGCAGTTTCATACTGAAACCATGGTTTTTCTCCAAACTACTATATTGGAATATTGATCCTGAATAAAATAATCATCAATACTTTGTGCTGCCCTCTCGTATTGGAATTTGTAACTACTTAATTAGAAACTTGCGTTTTACAGCCATTTTTTTATCATCTAATTTCATCAGCCTTAAACGATGTTTAAAAATCGTTTTTCCCTACTTTTAGTAGAAGAATTGAGGTAAGTATTTCCATTGATAAGTGCTGTTAAGCGTGTGCATTTGATCTAAATAAAAAGGAAGCCGACACACAATTAAACAGATTAAAAATTAAACATCAGTTGAAAATGCCCTGTTGAAAAGGCGAAACCGGTCCTACAACCATTTTAATTTGTTAAACCCTTTTAATTGTGTGTTGGCGTTCTTTTATTTATTTGTATTGATATTATCATAATGAATAAAGAATTTCATTCTATACTTTATCTGCACAGTATTTACTTTGCAATTTGAAAAAAAAAAATGGTGGTATCTGACCAGTTGAGAGGGTCCGGTTGTCCAATGGTATAGGCGCTGGATTGCGGAGTGGGGGAACAGGGATTCAATTCCCGGCGTTTGTTGGGGATTTTTCCACGGTTATTTCTCCACCAGACGGACCCTAGAGTTCACCTAGCCCTCTGTCAAATGGGTACTGGGTTTCTTATTCGTAGGTTAAAGGCGGGCGGGCGTCGGGTCTATCATCCAAACTCAACTAGTTCCTTTGGTCAAGAATCACCGGGAGCCTAAACCTCTCGCGTACCGCTGGACCTTCATGGCCTGTTGCTGTACAGTGTAACCTTCTTTTTTTTTCTTAACTACACCGTTGACTGTTGTATAATTTTCCTTGATTTTTGCTTCCTGTAAATATTTTTTTTTAGTTCTTTATTTTATGAAATTATTTGCTGTTACTTTACAAATAATTATTAAATACTTAATATATAAATAATGTATTATTCACTATAAACTTTTTTCCTCAGAATAATTTGGTTTTATATAGAATACTGCTAAATTACTTGTTCCTACTTGCTTTGTCAATGCCATTTAATATCTTTTAATGCCACTATTTATAATTATTTGTTAAATTAATTAAAAGAATATTTCTATTTTTGTTTTTTATAGTAGAAATTACAGTAATTTTTGTTACACTGTATTTTTAAAATATTTTTTCTTTTCTTTCCTTTTATTGTTAGAATACATTTTTATTACAAATATGCAATTTGGATACATAACCTGGGATATCTTTAGTATTAACTTTGAGTAATCTTTTCCAGTCAAATCACCATATATGATTATTAATAAATATTTATATTTATTAATACTTTTTAATTTCTTTATTGAAAAACGGTTTTTAATATAATGCAATAATAAAATTTTTTATCATTACAATATACTAATACAATGAAGTATTTAAATAATCTTACTAAAGAAACTATTTTAATTTTGTTTTCATAAATGTTTTTATTTTACTAATAATAATCTACTTCATTATAGGACAATGAAAAAAAAGTTTCGTGCAGACGAAGTTAACAAGATAGTGCCATTCCGAATGTTGACAGCGAGAAAACCATTCATTTCGCTGTGATTCTATAGTATTTAATTTGCAAAAACAAAAAAAAAATTGTGTAAGCGTGCGTACGTTCGCCAACAATTGAATTCGCACTCCCGTTGCCTGGCAATAGGAGTATTATTGGTAAATCCTGTTCCCAACAACGTAATTTCGCATGCGCGTTTACAGGCAACAAGTTTCCGACTGTTACAAATGGATTTCAATATTCTATTGCATGTATTTTTTTAGAATATAATCTTTAATTTACTTTGTTTTTAGTTTTTAGTTTTAGATTTTAGTTTACTTGATGTAATTTGTCTTTTTTTTTGTTTTTGTTTTTGTTTTTTTTAAATAAATATTTTTTTCAAGCAAAACAATATTTAATTCATTTTGCCTGAAAGGGTTAAACACTGAATTTGAATTCCATTTAGTTAATCGTTAAATTTAGGCATTGCTTAAAAAATGATTAAAATTAATTCTATTTACGCAACTTAAAATAAATAATCCGGATTTAATTAATTTTTTTTCAGATTACAAAAAATCTCTACTATTTGCTTTCAGCAAATATTAGAATTTGGAAAAACAATAGAAGCTTTTCGTTTTTATCGTTTTTACGACTTTAAAAAACTAAAAATAATTTTAAGAAATAACATTTTAAAGACAGCTGACTTAAGTTCTTTGGAATTTCTTGTTATTGTAATTTTGCATCAAATTGAGCCGCTTTTCTTTCTTAAAAATCATAATTGTCCCTTTAATATGACCTCAGAAGATTGATATATATAAAGCTGCTGATGTTACACTAAAGGCATAATTACAATTTTATATATTCAGTATATTAGTATAATATTTGTTACTCAGTCATTATTTTATTAGAACCGCGTATTCAAATTTATTAAGTGATCTCTACATATTTTTCCTCTTCAACTCTAACATGTATCGTTGTTTTCCTTGAATTTCAAGAACCCTGATGTCTTGCAGCTATATTAATCAAGCTGACATTTTGACTCCAGAAGATAAGAGTAGCGTCTTCCCGAGGAGACAGCTTCTGCTGAACTGTGTAAGACCCATCCCCACTCGAATCCAAGATCTATTTATGCAGTTTGATTTACCAGTGGCTTGCAAAGCTTTCTCTTCTACACCCCCACCCACCATCATATTTATTCTCTCTAAATACTCAGAAGATTATTCCCCTTGAACTGCACTCTGGGCCTGGAACTCATCATTGTCCATCATGTATTAATGATTGCGTGCTGCCAGAAAATACATTGTAGGCATTCCACGAGAAGACTGCAGAGATAGGGGTGTGTGCTTATAACGGATGTATGAAATCACATTATACCAGCCAAGCGTTTTCTCGACATAAAAATGATTTTATTTCGTTATAGTAGGGAATTTTTTTTTGGGGGAAGGGGCGTAGCTTTAAGGCAAATATTGTTTTTTTCTTTAACCATATAAACCCTGAGAATGAGGGAATTGAATTTGCTTCCTCCATCTAACTTAAGAAAGCACTAGCGCTGTGCAAATAACCCGCTGCTAGGTACGAAGTAATCTTGATATCCTTGTGGCTGTCAGGGGATATTAAAACTTGCTTCCCTCGAGCGGTTCATTAACACTCGGGTTTCTTTTTCTTTTTACCTACAACGTTTGCATTGGGTGAATGATTCTTTGCATATTGAATTTCTGTGACACCTGGACAATTTCTCGTACAATTTGCTCTCGTAAAGTCTGCCAGTTTATCTTTTTTTTCCTCTCTCTCTGTTGTGGTTTTAGAATCATAGATATTTTCCTAATATTGTTATTTATTTCGTATCAAGTGCTTGTAGAATTTTGTAATTGAACAATCGCTGAAATTACGAACTAGCAACTAGGCCTATCCAATTTTCATTAAAATAAAACATTAAATCTTGTGTTATTTAACACATTCAGACCAATCTTTTTGAAAATTCTACAGACTATCACATTAAAAGTTTTAAGATCCAGTGTTTACATTTTATTTTAATTTGATCAGAAGACTAATATTCACGTTTTGTCTGTCTGTGGACAACTATCATTAAAATATCACAATCACAACTATTGTTAGCAACAATCACAACAATCGCAACAATTGCGTCTGTTGCATGCGCAACAATCACATTTATAATACAGCTCTACAACAATCACAAAAAATCACAATAATCGCAACAATTGCGCCTTTTGTATTCACAACAATCACATTTATAATAAGGAAATTAAAGCAATATCAATTACATTTTCTTACGTATCAGAAGACGTCGCGAAGCACTGTGATTGGTTTACTAATCGATATCCCTACCTTGTTTTGCTTTTAGTTTAATCCTTGAAAATTCCATATTCCTTCCGATTTCTATAGACTACCATATGATTTCTATAGGTTTCTAACAGTGATACTTACTCAGGCTTTTTTTCTGTTAGGTAATTATTGTATTGAATAGTGATGTATAAAATTCAATATCATCAAGACATAATATAAAGAACCAAACATCAGTTTCATTGATAGCAACCTAAAAGTTGTCTGCAAAAACGTAAACGAACTACAAATCTACAGTACTTTAAAAAGCTCTTCAGATAGATGAAAATGGGCGTTAACTACAAACTCGTAACTACAAAATTACAAATTATTTAATATCTTAGCATTGTTATTCTGGATGTTGCATGACATTCCAAACGCGTAAATCTTAATACGGAGCCACAGTTTTTGTCTTAAGCTCTAATCTTTATTGATAGAAGTATCTAATCACCGAAGATATCAGCAGATAATAATCACAAGGAATATTTAAATTGCTTTATTATATGGAAATCTTATCTAACATATAAAATATACAGCATATCCAATGATTCTGTGATATTTTGCTTTTTAGTTACTCTTAAAGCTGCTAGTAGACACCCTTCAATGTTATATTAATAAAATCTTCCAATCTTTCCACTAAAGATTTCAATGCTGATTTCACACAAGGAAAGGAAGGCTTTCGTAATAAAAGTGCAGTTGCAGATCTGTCAATGAATAGCTGTTATATTATCATTTAATAGAAAAATATTACTGCTCTCAAATTTGTATTATATAATTCGTGGCATTATCTCATTGATAGACATATAGGCTAATAGTTCATACATTGTTTTATACACGTTTCCGCCATCTTGAGATCTTTCAGCATTGCTCTATAATTTATGCTATGAAGTTTCTCCTTCTAACGTTTCCTTCTGAAATCTAAACAAGCACCACTGCTATAAAACGATCGCTTCTCATGCAGTTTCATCCGCTCTTTGTAATAACCAAATGCGGACAAAATAAAACGCGGATCTTCGTATGCAAATCACGTTAACTTAAGGTCAATCCTTTTTTGGCCTGAATCCCCAAAATTTTTCTTATTTTTTATTCTTAGATTTTTATCGTGAGGTCTTTTTTTATTCTTGTGTTTTTGATATACTGTTCTTTTTATCTCTTTTTTTGTCGGAAATATTTGTGGCCGACTCAGACGACGTAGAATTTAATTCAATTTTCTGCTTTGGGTTTTCGGTGGTATTACAGCATTCCTAACTGTTCCATCTGCGCGTTCCGATGTTGTTAATATGGAAAATAGCCAAATCTGCGAGAAACCATTAATTTTCTGCTACTGTGATTTGTATTCTGCGAATGATTAAGCATTTCCGGGTGAACCTAACCGCGAGAACGGTTGAAATTTCCACTATGGCGTGAAGGTAAGAATTTTATTAGTGAAGTTGGCCTTTTTTTTTATTCTTGACATTGGTCACATTCAGGTTAAAGTTCAAAAATCGTTGAAATAAAAAAAAAAAGAAGAATATAATTGGTGAGACAACTTTCGAAGACCCCATGCTGATATACTTAGTAAAAGAGCATGAGAGCTTAAACTTTATGCAATTAGTGTTTATTTACCGAAATGAATAGAAACTCCAATTTGTTAACCATTATCTACCGTTAGAATTTCAGTTTTCCAATGTCAGTATTTTTAATCACGATTACTGTATTTTAATGACGATATATTTTCTCAATTTTTTGGTTGGTCCTTACTTATTGCCAAATAAGGATCTTTACTTTAATAATTTAATTCTACTTCTACAATTTTAGCTTCCTGGGATATAAACAAGATGTCGCAAAGGTTAAGGTCATTCTTTCATGGAGTTTATAGCATTAGTCTTTCTATGATAAAACAGTTTCTGTGAGCATCTGCCCTTTCCGAGGTAGACCTATTTAAATCTCGTAGGACTGAAATTGTAAATTTATAATAAATAAATAAATAAAAAATAATGTACAGTTATTAATAATAAAGGGATATTACATATTGTTTCTAATATTTATTAGGGACTGAAAAAGTGACAAATTCGTTATAGTTTATGTAAGAATTCCACCAATAGACTTACAGTATCTTAAACAAACCATAACAAGAATAAAAACAGCACTTGAATAAATTAAATTGCCTTTCTGAATCAATTTATCGGAAGGAATTGGGAACGGCCGTTTCGTCCTTCTAGGGACGTATTTAAAATAGACATCGAATAAAACTGAATTCACAATTTGCTAGTTTAACAATGCATTTGAGATTTCTTTGGACCATTGTTATATGTTTAACAATGACAATGCGTATGCTTTTTGTTTTTTATATGTGGGCAACAATGGCTCGGTGCTAATTCAAAATCGTTGATACTGCACTCTGTTTTAACAGCTTTCAATTTCAAGATGACATTAATGTCAGTATTAATCACCTAACAGAGATACAGAATATCCAAACAGACTACAGCAATGAGCAATAATACGCAAAAATATAGAATCTTATATATTTTATCAAATTTATTTTTATTTGATTATCAAATTTAAACATTCTGTATTTTCTAATAAAGTTTTTAATGAAAACTCTATAGATTTTAATTTTTTTAAATGTAATCTTTTATCACATTCAATTTTGTAGAATTAAACCCTGAAATTTACTAGTTACTCGTGTTCTAACTTTTGGACTAGCATTGCTACTCAGTTATTTTGATAGATTTGCTATATATTTTCTAGATATATAGCTATGCTATATATTTTGCTATATATTTTCTAGAGAAGAAATGCTCTTTACCATCTTAGTATTTACAAAATGCTTCCTTATTCACTTATTCGAATTTAAAAAGAGAATTTGAAACTAGGAAGCATATATCCATAAGCATGTGATTTCAACAGCTTCCTTTATTGGATGTTTTACCGGCAAGTCATTATCTGGGGATTTATTTGTTTGTTTCTTTGATTGAGATTTTTAATGGCATATCAGGAGCAAATGCATTACATTTTCACTTCTATTTGTCAATAAACAAGAGGAATGAACGCAAACCCTGTATTCATAAATCTTATTTTCTTAAAAATTAATTATTGTTTTTTTTTTCTTTTCTTTTTTTGGAGAAATTGGGAAAACACAAACAACAAGTGCAGCTATTTTTAACAGAAATTTCTCAGCTGAATAAAAGCAGTAGAAAAATTCCTATTTTTAAGAAATAAGTAATGAAATCCAAATTGTTTACTTAAGATGATTAAATCCGATTAGTTTTAAACAAATCAAAGCACTTGAAAACCCGATTAGTATTTATTGTTAAAATCATTATTCCTGTTCAATGTTTTTTCTACAGGATTTAAGTAATATCGTATTCTACTTTTATTTGATAAGAATCTACAAAAATAAGATTTTAAATATAAAAGTTAATTAATCTCTGATTTCTTAAATCTGCATAACAAGTTTCAAGAAGGTTCATCCACTGGTTCAAAAGTTTTTAAGGAAAAAAATATACTCAGACTAAGTAGTTTGATGAACTTCCCTTCTAGGTGAGAAGACTTGATATCTGATATAGGCTTGATATTTAATAATAGGCTTGATATTTAATATAGGCTTTCTATTTGACATAGGCTTGATATTTAGAGTAGGCTCTATATCTGATATAGACTTGATATTTAATGTAGGCTCTATATCTGATATAGACTTGATATTTAATATAGGCTTTATATCTGATACAGGCTTGATATTTAGAGTATGCTCTATATCTGCTATAGACTTGATATTTAATATAGGCTTTATATCTGATGTCGACGGAGGCCTAAACGAAGACTGATAGGAGGTTTTCTTTTTTTTTTGCAACCATGAAAATTAGCAGCAAAATAACAGAAATCTAAAAAACAGTACTCGAATGATATTAATTTTTTTTTTAGTTTCACAACCGCTTTCAAAATGACTAAAACAGTCCAAGAATAACATGTAAATCTTGCTTTCCATTTAGGGCTTCGCCACTATCCATTTCCGGTCTAACTATTCTATCGGAATGCCTGAGCTGAGATTCTGTAATATCATAATTTTATTGTTTTCCAAAATTGATTAGAGAACAGCATCGCTTAAGTAGCGACTGCAATCATTCACGAACGAGTTTCTGCGGAAACAAGGCAGAAATAACAACAAAAAATTGAGAAAAAGCTGTGGATGTCATTAATCTAATGTTAGTCACTCAGACTTAGATATTCTTCTAAAATCTGCGGATAAAAGGGTTTGTTCCTGAATTTAAAAAAAATCTAAAGAGCTGTTCCTCAGATAAGATCTATGTATCTATGAAAATAAGATTCTTAAAGGATTTATCTGCGATCCGTGATAGTATCTACATAATTTAAAAACAAGGTTTTGTTCTAAATGTGAAAATGAAGAATTGAAGAATCTATTTTAAATTGTGGCTTCAGAAAGTAATTACAATGTGAGTTCCTTCGCATTGTTTCTAGTTTGTTTGTTTTTTAGTATGATATCAAAGCCACCTTTTTAATTTTGGGAACTTTTGGAAGGAAATGCTCTTTTTTTATCAAATACTTTTTGTTTGTTTAGTGACTCATGGAAGAGTTTAGAATCATTTCCCACTTGATTAGTTAGCAAATGGTAAAACCAAAAGGACCTTCGAAGAGGATTAGTTTCAGCCAATAGTAAATGTCCACTGGGATCACTGCTTGATGTTTACACGTATTTACTATGGGAATTGATATGGTACACGAGTCTGCTTCATTGCAGCGATTCCAAATGCACTATCAACAGTAATTAAAATTTTCAGTTGACTAGCAACGCATAGGGATCAAATGACAGCTCAGTGAAATGTTGAATCTCTATTCATAGCGTGACACTGAATCTATAATATGTAATTTTTACATGATAAATATATGGTCACTATATTTTGACTATTGAACAGTTTTCGTACTTTCAGCGAAAAACTTGTCTTTTCTTTACAAAGGATTTTCACTTTCATATTATGTTTTTATAGAATATTAAGCACTTTTTTCTGACCTTCAATGTAACTAAACACGGCAGAGATTAAAGAAGCCTTTTTGTTTGTTATTTTTTTTACCCTATGAGTGTAATTTCGTAACCACTAACCACTTTTCTAAAACTTTACTATACATCTCTACGATATTTTTCGGACAAAGTTAACTGAAATACATGTCGCTATTTGAATTTTTTTAAAATATAGAATAATCAAATCAAATTTTCCAGTCCTTTTTCCTGTTTCGTTAGAAATGAATAAAGCTATTATTAGGTAGCTAACAATAGCGTTAGTAGGAGGAGCTTGAGTGAAGGTTAGAGGAGGACTGAAGGTTCAATCCCTGACCCTGAAGGATGACTTTTTTCCATGACTGAATTCTCCCCCAGACGGCACTAGGGTCTACCCAGTCCTCAGTAGAAGGGATACCAGGTTTCTTTCCCGAGGGTAGAGGCGGGCTGATCACCGACCTCATTTCAGTACCTGGTCAATGAATATCTTGGGTTCCCGTGGGATGTACTACGTACATAACAATGGCATTGACGTTTGCTTTCTTACAACAGCTGTATGTGACAGATGTTTACTTCCGGTATAAACAAACCATATAAGCTACGGAAGACCCATATCTTTCAATAAATTACCACTTTCTTAAGACTAAACAAATTCTTAAAAATAAACAACATTTCTGTAAAGTAATTACATAACTGCATTTATTAAATAACAACTCAAATGAAACCGCAGAAGAACCATTTGCGGAGTCTAAATGGGCGGTTAAAAATGTCTACAAAAGATTAGGAATAAACCCGTTAGTTTTCCCAATACTACACAAACCAATTCCAATTCATTACTGGGAATCAAATATAAGGAAACAATGGATCAACATCATTGTTTGCAACTAGCAATTGTCCTAAGAAACTTACTGCACTGTATTATTTCCGTCAGTCTATTTATGGTTTTTCCTACTTTTTTTTTAATAAATCCTTGCTTTTCACGATTTCTCTGCATTGTGTGCAAAATCCTTCTCGTTCATCCTTAATTGGTGTGTATTTACTTTCTAAGGAGAGCAATTCAATGACTTTTATGTTTACATAAGTTCGGCTCAGCATTTTAATAGGCTTATTTTAAATCCTTTCCTCGTTTTAATCGAAATTTTGTTCTTTAAAACTTTCCATAGAGAAATCTAATTATTAAAATGAACGAGATTGGAACATTTGCTAATTTAGTTTAACCATATGAAATTCCTTGGGCGAACTTCCACTAACAAATTTTATTAAATAGATTATTACTAAATACGACTTTTAAACAAGACGTAGTTGGAATACCAACTTTGTTATATCCTTCCAATTTTCAAATATCGCATGATACGTAGTGTTGTTTAAATGTAAAAAAATATAAACAAAAACAGTGGACCAGTTACATAACAATTGTTCCTTCACCACAACCCCTTAGTTACTTATCCGCTTTTTAATATCTTCTTCTTTATAGGCACCTGAATCACAATGAAAGATGACAGTTGAGCCAGGCGGCCTTTTCCCAATCACAGACTTTTCTATATGCTTATCACTTCTCAATAAATTATCTTATTGTGTGAAAGTCTTTAATGGTTTAAAAGGTAAATAACGTTTTAACGTGAGCATTTAAAATCTGAAAAGTAGACACCGACATTTAAAATTGTGAAGTTTAAAATCGACTGTTGATAAAGCCTGGTCGCAAAGGCGACACCAGTACTATGTGTTTGTAATGTGTAAAAACTTTTTAAACTTTTGTTTAAAAGGTACCATCAACATAATAGAATAAATAACTTTTTTTTTTTAATGAACATGTTTTATTCTTAAACAACGTTTTATCTGCTCTTATCATACGGAAATTCGACAGCCGTTACGCCCACTACAACTTGTTAGCGGAGATCTTTTGATCTTTTGCGTCTTACAATTCATTACATTCTCAACGGAAGACAATGACTCCATTAAGACTGAATTGCTTTCGAAAATTAGCCAATGTAATAATGGCTATTGAACTTTTATTCCAATATGGAAATTGGTTTAATTGGCTTTCGATAGCAATGGATCTAATAGCAGCCATTATTACTGATGATCAGATGTTTCAAATGGCTTTTAAGCAACATATAAACGCCATATTCATTTTCCACCCTGAGAATATTCAACAGATATTGAAACCAGTAAGAGACTATAAGGAGATCTAGCAAAAATATAATAAGTAAATTTCAAAATTTACATTATTATATTCTTCCCAAAAAAAATGGTGATGAATTTAACAAAAATTAATCAAAGTTCATGATCCGTAAAAACAAAAAAATAATTCTTCAGAACCAGGTCATTTTATGGTGCAGATAATATTCCCTGTTGGCTGGTTCAGATTAATACTGCCATCTATGCCAGAAAGTGCATCCCAAGTTGGATTGGAAAGAACGATGATGAAGCGAAGCAACTAGCCTGGCGTCCTCAGTCACCGGATCTTACAATGTAATCGAAACTGTGTAGGACTTATAGATGGGTAGGTGAGAAGAGGATTTCCTCCATCGTAATCTCTCCATTAAGTGACAGAGATTTTTACAAGAGGAATATCTTATATTATAAAAGCGTTATTCTGTCTGTCATAAGACTTTACGTTTTTCCAATTTTGTGACCAAACTATAAGAGATAGATTGGTCATGTAAATGGATAAAATGTAGATATTTTTAAGACAAACAAAATGCTACAAAAATCTTTCGAAAAAAGTTTTTGGTTTCCAAGATGGCGCCTTTTAAAGGATCAAATTCTGACTTTTTCTCAATTTAAACGAAAAGTATAAAAGATGGAAGAGAACATTATATTGAGAAAATGTTGGTATTTGAAAGTTCTATCGAACGATGTATCACTTATTCACAAACGCTTCAGCGTTTGCAAGATCCATGCAAAAATATGAATTTTCGGTGTGTGACGCCGACCCGCAATACAACCGAGTTATTCGGAGAAGCCACAACGGGCTGGGAAGTTATACATTCTCCGACGATCGCAACATTAATTTGCTAAATAAATAAAGTTTGTTTTTTGAATGCTATATATGCAAGGTTTCCGGAGCGAAGCGATGATACCCGGCTATTATTATTATATATTACAAAAACGGATATTATAAAAACATTATTCTGTCTGTCATTCTGTAAGCAAAATGTTAAATTACAAATTACTAAAATGTTACAAAAATAGAAAATCTATTCATAAAGATGAAAATATATTAAACAACTGTCCAACTATACTGATTGGCGACGTAAATATAGATATTTTCAAAATGAATAAAAACAATGCAGTACAGAAATACGAAAAACTTATGTGCAATAATGGTTTCAAAAATCGTCTTTGCGGAACAACAAGAAACAAACTGTACAATTCATGGAAATACGAAAATAATTATAGATCGTATTTTCATAAATAAACATGATATCAAAACACCAGGAATAATATGTAAAGAACGAATCGGATAAGAGTTGATAATGAGAAAATAACAGATCCAAATATAATCTATAAAGAACTAATCAATGATGTTAACAAAACAAAATTCATGAAAATCTACATACCGACTTGTCCAACTTTTAGGAAGTTTCAGCACCCGGCGTATAAGATGACTTTTTAAACCAGAAAATCTTCTCAAAAGTCGGGAGTCGTCTTATACGCCGGGTGCTGAAATTTCCGAGCCGGACTGGAGAATCTGCGGTCGCCGCATATGGTGGGGGGAGCTCAAAAACGGCCGCGGCTGCATCCCCGCCGTATGCGGCAACAGTATGAAAGCAGCAAGGACGGCGCTGTACAAATACGGTAGAAGAAAATCCACTCAACAGGATTCGTGGAAAGAAGTGACTTAACGCGGTCCCGATGATGAGGTGAGAGGGCGCCTCACCGGGAAGGTGTAAGTGAAGGGCGGAGCAAGCTGCAGTTTGTCATAAAAACCTGGAATGATATTAATGCAGAAACAGTAATCAAGTCTTTCAAGAAGTGTGGCATATCAAATTCATTTGATGGTATGGAGGATGACTACTTGTGGCAAGATGAAGAGGAAGCCGAAGCTGAGACCACACCATCTGATACGGAATTCGATCCATAGGATGACTGCCTTACAAATGTATCACAAGATGTCATTGATTTACTTATGATATCAGATGACGAATAGGAGGATTTTGAAGGCTTTTAAAGGAAAAGTTTAATCCACTTGCACTGTTTTATAAAGTAAGCTATATGTTTATAAGTGACAGATTTCCTGCTAAGTATCTGCATGTCATAAGCATTTGAATTAAAATTACCATATTGAAATCAAATCTGATTTTTTTTTCATTTTTATTTGGTGTGCATTGGAAGAGGGGTAGTCTTATATGGCGAGTACATCGCAAGCTCTATATTTTAAATGGAAAAATTGGGGTCGTCTTATACGCCCAGTCGTCCTATACGCCGGACATTACGGTATATAAAAAGAAAAGTCCTGACTCACTCACTGACTGACTCATCAACGCCCAGCCCAAACCCTTGGACCTAGAAAGCTGAAATTTTGCACAGAAGTTTCCTTTATGATGTAGACAAGGAATAAGGCCGGATTTTTCGAAATTCTTGGGGGATAGGGAATAATCTGGCAAACTGACGATAAAGTGTATGGCGGCAACCCCAGGTGTGTGGCGCCAACCCGCAATACACCTGAGTTAAGTGGAGAAGGCCACAACGGGCTGGGAAGTCGTATACCGATATTCTCCGATCTCAATATTAATTTGGTAAATAAATAAAGTTTTTTTGTGAATGCTATAGATGCAAGGGTTCCGGAGCGAAGCGACGGTACCCGGCTAGTTAAAAATATTATCTTACTTGTGAGGCTTGTATATCATCCATCCATTGAGTATTCATAATGCTCAAAGTGAACCGACTTCTTATTAATATGGATATAATAACCAAGTAGCCTGATATTTATATAAATGGCAACTGTTTCCTTGTATGGGTGGCTACAATGATGCAGCTGATGGCGCCCCTGCCCCGCAATTACTTCACTGTTAAACTCATATTCACAGGAGATAAAAAAGAATACCAAAACTTTTTCTATTTCTCTAAATAGCTTATGTAATCAACTAGCAAGAAAAAAAAAAGTACACGAAAACAGAAAGAGGGTGTTCTTTGAATTTATTATCGTATCATTTCCAACCATCACTTTTTCCTTCTCATTTTCGTGAAACGTGTTAAGGCTAATGGGGGTAATTTAGCGACCACTCTCTTCCTGCTTCTCTCTCTTACGAAACTGAACCGTTTTCTCCGTCGAGGCCACGTTGTGTAATGAAATTAAAAGAATTAAAAAAGAAGCCCGATGCTAAGTGGTGTGCACGTGGTATCCGGTTTAACAGCTTTTATCTACGGCGGACCAAGATGGACGATCCTCGGGGGACTTTCCGGGACATCTCCGGCGCTGTCAACTCACCGCTAGGTAGACGACGACGACACACCGGGTGACGCCGCTCTTCAAGCTGACAGCGTAAAGTGCATTGGAGATGCATTCAAGGGTATCGTCTGATGGTTCTTTTGGCATTTCTAAGATCGGTAAACCGCCACTTCTGCCTGGAAATCCCCCGCTCTCTTACTTACCTAGATTGAATGGAAGCAGGCGATTCAATTTTTCAGCAACGAAGCGTTACAAAAATGCTTTAAAAATTGCATCTCGGATTTGCAGAGAAAATTAAAAAGAAACTCAAACTTTAAAATAAAAATCAAATGTTTACAATAACATGAACCTGTCTATTTTTATTTTGTAAACCTCTACGAATAACACAGATTTGCATTTAAAATGACTACTAATGAATTAATATATAATCAAAATGTTTCAAGCGTCGTATTTTTCTCGCTTTTTCTTATTTTCCCACAGTTTAATTCAATAATTACTTAAGTGTTCCTTAATTTTCTAATCTTCCGGTTTAATTTTTGTTAATAACAGGTTGAGTCAAAATCTGGCATCAAACGAATCAAAATAGTTAATATTTATCATCATTAAAAAAAAAAGTAGACAAGGTTAATCGTAGCCAGATCAGATAAGTAACCGGAAATTTTGTGCAGTAAAATATGTTGGACTTGACGGCATCATCATCTTTATTGATTTATTTTGTTGTTTTTTTGGGGGGTCTTTTGTTTTTAGGGTGGAAGAGGGGAAAGAGGTTTCGATTATCATGGAGGGGGTTCGCGAAGCAGGTTGAGAACCGCTGACATACAATGTTGCGAGAGTAAGGAGAGAAAAGCTAATAATTCTAATTTCGCAGCTGATGAAACTCTGAAGCAAGGTTAAATAATACATTAGGTATTTGAAGCCTGTATCCCTAAATGAAGTTACATAAACAGAAAACTTAATAAATAATTAGAAATCGCATTGCTCCAGAAGCCTCGCATATGTATCGGAAAATAACATTTCATTTATTTAAAAAATACAAATTACATCAAGTAAACTGAAATTAAGACTAAAATATAAATTCTAAAGAATACATGCAATACAATATTGAAATCTATTTGTAACAGTCGGAAGTTTGAGCAGTTGAGTTGATCACGCCACAATACTTCCGTTGCCTGGCAACGCGCGTGCACATTCCATTTATGGACAATTGACCGTGAAACAATACTTCCGTTGTAAAAAGATACTTCATCACTCATAAAACTACATATTTAATACATTTAATGTGCTAAAAGAAAATTTTTGGAAAGAATAATACGTCTTTCCTTTGTCAAGCTATTACATGATGGAATAAGAATTACAAAATAACAAAACAGGAATAACAACCCTTAATTTAAAGAAACTTCTACAACAATATGAATCATATGATTATTAAACATTCTCATAAACAATACACCCATAATATATCAATAATAATAGATAAATTAAACATCAAATTATTACCTACATTGTGGCAATAAAGACAATAATAAAAAGTAAATTCAATAATAATTAACAATCAAAAATAAACCCCGCTACGTTAAATTATAAGGTCTTCAAATTTTGTGGTTTTGTTTGAGCTTAATTTTATCATTTCTTTAGCTGAATTAACGAATACTTCTGTTGCCTGGCAACCCGCGTGCGAACATAAATTGTTGCGTAATTCAATTATGTTGAATATCTGCACACTGTTTTTTTAGTAATATAGATATCGACAACAATTATATTTCCGAATGAGAAGTTTCAAGAAAAAGGAGAAAGATTGTTTAAGTACGAGTAAAATAAATTACAGCAAAAACATTTCAACGTGAGCAATACACCTTAATATTATCGAAGACATCAGATATGCAAAAATAGTCAAATGTGCGTTTTTTTAGTAGAATCGAGAAATTTAGTACGAACTTTGTATTGTGGTACAGATGGTACATTTGGAAATTATTGGTCCATCCCTCTTCATCATAATTCTTCATCATTACAATTATGGTACATCTATCGAACTCTTCCTTGCAGATAAGATGAATTGTGTAAATTGATCGTCTAATATCAAAGTTTTACTGATTTGTAATTTCGAAAAAAGTGGAATGACCTCTCACCTCTCCGCAATCTCTTTCAAAACTTCCAAAAACCGTGTAGGAACAAGAGAAAGGAAAATGCTTCTAATTCAATAAGGAATGAAGAGTTGATTAAGTCCAGGAATTATCTTTCAAAGAAAAAGAACAATGATTTATCTGTAATATTTTGTAATAATGGACTTAAATGTTATTTAAAATAACAAAATTATTGTGACTTATGAAAAAAATATTTCTTCAACGCATTATTTCTTTAATTCAAATTACATCTCCACCTTATTATCTGAAGATGAGATTCATGACGTCACATATCCTTCCGCCTCCTGTATTTTAGCTATAACTGTCGTCTGATTGGTAGAAACAAATTAAAAACAAAATCTTACTTCAGTAAAAAACAAAGAACAATAATTCGGGATTCATTGATTGATACAGCGGCAAGCAAACAACAGGATCTTACAAAACTACGAACAACATTTATTAGTAGTTTTGAACTGAAACTATATTATTTGTGACATTTCAGATTAATTTCATGTTATTCGCGAAACGAAAATATATAGTTTTTTTTATCGACTGTATAAAAGGAAAGGAAAAAAAAACCATGCTTAATAAATTAGAATAAGATATTGAAAAAAAAAATCATTATGGCTAAAAGTTTTTATTTTATTTTTTTCCAATCTTAAAAGTTGATAAGAACGATATCTAATGATTTTGATACTTATCATACCACTGCACTGGTACTATGTTAACAGAGATGTGATAACTACAAAATACTTGGCATTCAATTCCAATGTCAGAAAACAAATGGAACTAGCTTGCATCACAATTAAAATATACAAGCACACAAATACGGATTCATTGAGCTATTTTTAATATTTTTGATACTGGGAATCAAAGAAAGCTGTTCTGGTTTCATAACATCACAGAATTCAACAAAATAACGGCCCTCTACATTAAAACAGCAATATATAAATTAAGATCACTGGGCTGTAGATACTGTGCGAATCAAGCTGATGACTTAGCGAATCCTTACTTATATGCGTGTACGTTTTTATTCAGATGTTATTACAATTTCCGCGCGTTAAATTTGTTGTTAAATGTATTTTTTTTACTACCAATTAATCCTTTATCAGTTAAGCGTCTGCTAGCGGTCATTGAATGATTGGCCTTTTTTCATTCTTAATTTATATATTGTTGTTTTGTAATATGGAGGGCCATTGTTCTGTTGAATTATGTTTTCTTTACATGTTTTTTGAGATCACTGAGCTATTAGATACTGGACGAATCCCGCTGATGACTTTTATGAAACCAGAAACGGCTGTCCTGGATTACCGGTATCAAAAATATGAAAAACCAGCTCAGTGAATCCTTATTTATGTGCATGTACGTTTTTATTGTGGTGTTATTATAATTTGTTGTTAAAAGAATTAGCTTCACTGTCATGTATTCGTATCTGCTCAGTTGATCTTTGAATTACATACATATAAAGTCTTTCTATTTAATTTTGGTAGTCTCAAGTGACTTCTTATTTCATTTCGTAGGTTTCTTACTAATGTATCGGTGCGTATTTTTTCTTTCTTCCGTTTCATCAACATCTTTTTCAATCCTACCAAGCTGGTGTTCCAAAGTTGACACGCCCACTACATCTTGTTTTCAAGATGTACTTAGTTTAGTAACTTCTAGCTGTGAAGTTACTTAATTAAAAAGTTAAGTATGATCCATCAATCCTCTTCAAATGTATTCTCAGAAATTTAGATTTTGAAACGTAGTTTTCATAATGGTGGTCGTTTGAATGATTTTTTTTGGGGTGAATTGAGTGATCTACGGAAAAAAAAAACTAGTACTCTCAAACTTCTTCACTGAAAAATATTCCCATAATCTTCTATAACCCAAAACTGCTACTGCTCTTAATTTCAAACCTCTTCGAACGTCAGGAAGTCTGGCGTCTTCAAAAGATTGGCTCCAATTGAGTTGCTGAAAATTTCAGGAAGTTTTCAGTTCACATCAGAGTAATAACGTAATAAAGCCATGGATACGCTCTCGTAGATTCAATTACAAGTAAGAACCCTCTTGAAATATCCTGTCACATGACAGGAAGGAGAGAAAATCATTGGCTACTTGGAAGTACATTCCGTGGAAAGAATAGTAATTAAAGTGCCAAAGACGGAGAGATTTTCCTTCCCAATCCGAAGCAAATATTAAAATGTTTACCGATAATGTAATGACTAAAGAGATGGAAAACAATTAAAAAAAAGAGAGAAAATGGTGAAAGAACTGGAAAACTATTTTCACATTTTTTTTTCTTCTATATTTTCCAAAATCTCGAAAGTAATACAAAAGTCTGAATATTTTGATGAAGATAAACAATATCTTTCCGTAGATAATATTAGCTGCTAACATTTGTCAAATACGAAAGTTGCATACATGGAATTAGTTTTAATCGTATCGAAGCACGCGCAAATGATGGTGGATTAATAGGCAGTGTTTCACACTCTCAGAAACTCAATATTTCGCAGCAAAAAATCAAGGTTTTTCAATGGATTTTTTTTTTATCTCTCACGTGCATTTTTTTCCAAGGAGATAAAGACGGACAAATTTTCAAATATAAAAGATACATCGTCTTTACGTCTATAAAAAACAAAACAAGGTAGCGATAGCTATTAGTAAACCAATCAAATGCTTCGCAACGGCTTCTGATACGTGTATGAAGAAAATTATTCAGAAGTTATAATTAGCTAACAAGCTGTTTTTATTGAAAACTTTATAATTCAAAATCCACCACAATAGGCTCATGAACACTGAAGAAGGATGAGTAGAGTAGAGATTGAGTCATCTTTACGTTAGAATAGCCGGGGTCATCTAGAAAATGCACGCGCGAGTCTGTTTGCGACCCCATGTTATCTTACCACCCCTATTTATATGAAATAATTGTAATTCTTAACTCAAACCTTGTTAATTCAAACCTTGAATTCCTAATAATGATTTTAAAAAAAGAGTTGCAAGTAGCTCCTATCTATATTACGTAAAATACAGAAAATTCACTATTTATATGGAATAATCGTCATTCTTAGCTCAAACCTTGTTAATAGATTGAATTCAATAACTTTTGAATAATTTTCTTCATTCGCGTATCAAAACCCGTTGCGAAGCATTGTGATTGGTTTACTAATTGCTATCGCTACCTTGGAGCCCGACCAGCTAGAGACAAAAGCTCTACGACTCTTTTTTTTTACCTCGATTTTCGGAACAGGTTTCTCTTCTTGATTTCCAGCATATTTATTTCACATATTCCTTTTTATTTCTATTTACTATTTTTTTAAATTTCCGCATTTACTATACACTATATTCGGGAGTTAAGAATAGAGTGCATTATTTGTAATTTATTTCTTAATACACTGTAATTTCCAAACTGTTCTAACTAATGGTGCGCCTTAGACTTTTCGATGAGTTGTCATTTTTATACTTATTACACATAAAAGTAAAAGTTTGTAAGTTCCCTGTACAATTTTACACCGTTTGACTGATTGAAACCAAATTTAGCATAGATACTCTGCGAAAAATATAGGCTACCCGGTTAACCATTACAAGGGGATGAAAAAGAGGGCAATCTTTCAAATTGCGCCACTTATAGACCTGGTGGCGACAATGGAAACTACACAAATATTGTTCTATAACAATTAGGGAGAGTTTGGTGTCGTACGGTTGTGGAGAAAGGGATAACTAGGACTCCCTATCCCCGCACGACCCTTTCCTCACCTCTACCCCCTCCCCGGGTAACGCCGGATACTTGAAGCTAGCAATGATATATTCGTCTGCCATTCTCACGATTAATGTGTTACTTCGCAGTACTTTTCTGTATGTAGGGTTTATGGGCTTCTTCAACTGAAAATATATTCAGAATCTTCAAAGACCTTAAAGTATACTTTCCTTAAAATGTTGTCTAAAAAAATTTTTGTTTTTTGTTTTTTTTATTTTTTAAATCGTGAAAAACCATGAAAATCTATGCGTATGTTAAAATCTACTCAATTGTAATATCTCTTGTATCCAAACAGTGAGAATTTTTCTCCTGTTTCGACCAAAATGGACTCAATTCGCTGTACGTACAATGTTTAAATCCTATTAACTTGAATCATATGAAGGCACGCGGAAACAGTGATTACCTAAAATACTCAATGATGGATGTTTTGATTCTCATGACTTCCTATGGGAATTTTATTGACTTCATGCGCTCATTTCTATACAAGCACTTTATAGAAAATCAAATCTCTACATATAAAAAGAAAAGTCCTAACTCACTCACTCATTCACTGACTCATCAACGCCTTGCCCAAACCTTTGGACCTAGAACGCTGAAATTTTGCACAGAGGTTCCCTTTATGATGTAGACAAAGTTTTTTCGAAATTCCACGGGATAGGGAATAAAGAGGATTTATATTTTTGCTTTAAAATGGCCATGAAGTGTGTGGCAGCCAACCCGCAATACATCTGAGTTATCCGGATAAGCCATATCGGGCGGCGAACTTGTATATTTTCCGATATCGATATCAATTTGCTAAATAAATAAAGTTTTTTTTTTTATGCTATGCATGCAAGGGTTCCGGAGCGAAGCAACGGTACCCGGCTAGTCAAATACAAAAATTATTTCGTCTCTTGTCTATAAATAATATGCAAGGTATTTATCCAGCAGTTCAACGGCTTTTAGAAGAGAAGACACATACAACAATCAGTCTTATTTTTAAATGATTAGCTTTCAAATGATTGATTGAAATCTTTGCTTTGCGAAACTCAAAGGGCATGCTTTGAGCTTTGCCTGTTCGTTTTATAATATATAACATTTTAATATATTTCCAAATTTAAACAACCTACTTTCAAATTTTCCATTTACTGAAAATCGATTTTATTCGCAAATATTTGCAGAAAGTCGCTTAACTTAAGTGAACTTCAATCGAAGCATACGCAGATTTACAATAATATCATTAATGCTAATCCAAGCGCATTTTTAGATTTCAATTTTATGTTCATTCTTTGTAAGGGAGAGTTAATTATTTGATCTCTTGTCCTTTTTTTGTAATGAAAAAAATTTGTCACCATAACAGATAGCGACAGGTTCTTCATGTATCCTTATTTATCATTGCAGTTTACTTTCGAGGTCATTTTACTGTTCGATACTCTTCATAAAATTAAAGAGAGAGGCAATTCCCGTAGGAACTCTGTGACAGTAAATAATACATTATGAAAAGTTGAAGCTAAGAAAACAACTTCATTTTCTAATCAAACTAAGTGCAAAGCCATCTTATTGGTGCTATTATTTTTAATAAGGTCTCTTAGTTGCTATTTTCGTTCAACTTCGTAGGAGAATGCTTTCTATGCGTCGAAAACATTTCTTTTTTAAGATTTTAAACCAATAAAGAGTTTATGAAAGAATTTAAGTCTTCTTTCCATAACAATGTAAGTTTTGTAGTTTTTTTTTACTGTTTTCATTAGGAAAATAAACTATCAAATCAACCAGTGTGTTCTTATAATTTTTGAACTGCTGAATGTATCTTCTTGAAACTCAGTATGCATATTCGAGTATTAGGGTCGATCAGACTTTGACATCCTTTCTAAATGGGTCCTTGTCCAAAAGTCAGTGAGAAAATGGAGACAAAAAAATTCACATAGAAAAGCATTTGAATCTAAATAATGGATTTCTATTCTACTTCTATTAATATCTTAATGTCTTTAACAATGAATATTACACCCTTAAATCATTCTGCTTTGTTGACGATTAACAATTTTTAATAACAATTTGTGTAACAATTTTGAAGAGTAACAATTTGAAAGTGACTCATCCCTCCAATCCCCTTGCTTCTCATGTAAAAACAAGTGTTTAAGGTTTTAGTGCCTTACGATGTTTGCAATTGCAGACGAAACCAGTAGCATTCTTTGCAATTTTAGTTTTAAATTGTAACATTTGCTCAATTGGTGTATAATATTTTACTGACTTAAAATTACTATTTAATTACGAATTACATAAATCATGAAATTGAAGGCTATGGATTTTTTTAAATATCATCACGTGACTTTTTCTATTTTCAAGAACTGTACTAACGAATTGTCGTTGGTTAATTTTTTGGTTTATTTTTTACTGAACTTTTCTCGCAAGAAAAATGAGCCACATCTTGAGAGCAATTGTCATTTGCCACGAAGGTTATCGGTGAAAAGCTTGCCAGTTATCTTCCACCAACGCGGATGGTGGAGGCAACCCAAGGCACAGTTTGTTCTTGGCTCCAACACAACGCAACGAATAACTGTCAGCTACTCGTTTTACAAGAGTCAGCCTCACATAGCTAACATAATATTAGCCCTGTCGTTTCACGCCATTTGCCGACGCTTGGACGGTCAGTCGGCGGGAGGCAATTGCCGGGGCACCGGGGACCATTGGCCATCGATCGCGGATCACCGAATAAAATTGTGGACGACTCGGCGCCAATGAATGGATCACCTATTGGTCAGATATCGACAGAGTTTGTGCGCGTTCCTCTCCTCTTCTCCCACCCTATCCCCTCCGAGTCTCAATGTAACTGTCCTCGAGTTTCGCGAAGAATCGACTGTTGCCGTCACAGGATGGACTCTCTTGGAACGGGTCCAGCAGCCTTCCAGTCATTCGTCTTAGTTCAAGATGAAGTAGATGGCGCTCGCAGGTGCACACGAAGAAGAAATCTTCTTTCCACTGTGGATTACACTTTTGTTCATTAATTAAATGCAAAATATTGTTAAAATTAGTAATTTGATTTAATAGTAGTATTATGTAAACTTTATAACACTTATTTCCTAAAGTCACTTAAAGTTATTTACTTGTTATCTATACAGTCTTTTTAATTTCCATAGTAATCCGCTAATCAATAGATTCACATGTTATTTTTTTTAGAATAGTGACTAGTCTTATTTTTATTGTCATTCGTAAAAAATAAGTTTTAAATTGTGGAAAATTCACTTAGCGCTCTTTTTGTCTGCAACAATAAGAGCGTTAACCGGGGAGGCGGAATTCAAACACAGATTTTAGAAACTGCACTTATTTTTAACTGTCATTCAAAAAAAAAATCTTAATAAGTTTATTTAATTGTGGCTGGCTCACCAAATATCCAACAAACACACAAAAATAAAATTTTAAAAAACGCTTAATAGACCGGTTTCGCTATAGCCACAAGTTTCCCTTCAGCCATACTTGTTTGTAATGAAAAAGCTAAGCGTTGGCTATAGCGAAACCGGTTTATTAAGTTATTTTTAAAGTTTTATTTTTGTGTGTTTGTTGGATATTTGGTTCTCGATTACTTACACACAATGCATTGTTCTACTAACTTAAAGCTGTTTTCTTTTCAACACTTAGAGCGTAAATCGGGAAATAATATTTTGAAAAGTAACTGGTCTGGGTTTTCATTCCATTCATAAAAATAAGATGATCATTTTTTTATCGTATCGTCTGCTTTTTATTTTTATTTTTTTGCTTTTAATTTTTTTCCATAGAAACATCGTTAATCGAATTATTGATAAACGTATTCAAAATTTCCGTAATATTAATATTATACACCGGATATGTGAGGGTCACAATCCCTGCGGCAGAAAATTTCATTATGTCAGTTTCTGGGTTGGTGTATGCGAATACATCAGTAAAACTATAACAAAAAAAGTAAAGTCGGCAAAATATCCATAGTATTCAAAATACAAATGCTTATGTATTTCATCTTTGATCCCTTTCTATATCTGTAGAAAATGACAGTATGCAACCGTCAATAAAGACATATATATTATAAATCAATTTTTGCATTCATTTTGTTTCGAACGGCGCCCAGTAGTAAAGCGCTACAGCGAAAGATAGTATATTAGTGTGAAGGGGTTACATTGTTAGTGATATCTTTAAAATACATAAAACTATTTCTTATATGTACATAACTAAGTGAAATAATTTATCAATTTCTATATAATGTACTAACTTTCTTACATACTTGGTGGAAAATTTCTTTCAAACAGTTTTTCTTGTATAATATTAAGATTCGGCAAAACTCCGAACGGCGGTCCCAAATTATATAAACCTTTTTAATGACAGATAACAGTATGACTGTGAAGGATAACACATGAGTTATTACACATCAAATCATATGTTTTTTGCTCAACATATTTACAAAAAAAATATGTATTGTCCGAATATGTGCGACTTATGACTAAAGCGTTATTACTCTTGGTGCTTGCGGTCTACCAGCCATAGCACGTTTAAAGTGATTTTTAAGCAACAATACACAATGTTTCATTAATAACAACAATAACGATGTCATTACACTTGATACAATGTTTCATTAATGACAAGACAAATGTTTCATTAATAACAACGTTGGGACCGCGTTCGGAGGTTATCATAATTTGGGACCGCCATCATAATTTGGGACCGCCGTTCGGAGTTTTGCCTAAGATTCCATTTAGCGAATGAAAAAACAATGAAACACATCTTACAGTTCTTTGTTTTATATATCCACATTAATGAAAATTTTATGTAAGTAACTAAATGTACATAACTAGAAAACCATAGGAAGCCAAACATTCTGTCTTATCAACAATGTATCCTGAACGATTTCATAATATATTTTGTTTTGCGCGTGCTTTAATTGGATTACAAGTGATGATGAGATTTCAGTAAATATTTACGAATTGGATCAAATTCATTTTTCATTTTTCAGAAAGAAAAAATTTGAAGTTTGTTGGTTAAATTTGACAGGTCTTATAATTTATAACTTGATAACAACTCAAACCTCAAAACTCTGTAACTTCTTCATTCAATTCAGTAAAATATTATTCGCTGGTTCATTAAACATTACAGTTAATAGATGTTAGTTTTTGGAGGGTGAAAAACAAAATACTGGCACTCTTATTTTAGGTTGTCTAAACAAAATCTTATCAACTTTCAAGAAAACTTGTCCAGCAATTTTAGCGTGATGCTCATTAAGTACAGACAGGTAGACTCATAGGGCGCCGAACATGTAGGCTCTGATGTTTCACTGACCATCGGGAGTAGTTGAAATTGGGTGGCCAGTCCAATGCTCGCCCGGCTGTACCCTCGGGAAAAAAAATAATCTGGTTCTTATTTTTACAGAAGACTGGGTAAACCCTAGGGTCCATCCGGAGACAAAAAAATAACCTTGGAAAAATCCCTTCTTCCGCCTGGAATTGAACCCAGCTCTTTCAGCTCGCAGACTTGTGATGTACCACTGGACCACTGTATCCATAACATACGACAGGCAGATAAATAAATAATCAAAGTAGAAGTTGAATAGCGTAAGCTCTGTCCTAGACACATTTTCTTGATTTTGTTTGCACGACTTTCACATGCAAAGAAAGCCAGCATTTTAAAAAAAAGTACGCTTTAAATTATTTCATGAACTTCTATTGTAGGAATAGTAGAAGTGTGTATCGTAATATGTGAAATGTGTATCATTTCAATATGTTTTATAGTTAATTTTTAGAAAAAAATGTTTAATTTTGGATGTATCTCACTCTTAGCTGGGAGTGGAGAAAAAATGATTGCCGTTGGTCCATAAACCCTCCATCTACGAAAAGCGCAATTCAAAGGGAGGCTAACTGGACCTTAGAGAACCGGGATCCTCGGTTTGCCGTATCTGTCTCGGGGGTGTTCCAAATCTTTAAATGTCAGGTTTTCTGAAAAGCTCGCTTCCATTTCTCTCTTTTTTTTCCTTTTTTTTTAGGTGGTTCCAACAAAGGATTGAAAGTCAATGAAAATGACAAGAAAGTTCAACTGCTTCATATAGAGCCCACGTAAATGAATTCAATCAATCTGCAACTGAACGATCTAAAATAAGACTCCCCATTTCACATCGTTTTTAAACTCGTAGATATTACAAGTTTCGTCTAACATATCTAAACTCAATTATTTAATATAAATAAGGTAGAAGCCTTACAATAAAAAAAACTTAAACAATTTTAATGTTTTTAAGTCATTTAAATTAATTTATATACAATGTAGTTTTTTTTTAAAAAAAGGCCAGACACACATAATTAAAAAAACAACATAAAAATACATTAAAATCTCGACCAGGTTTCGATTGGATCTGACCATCTTTTTCTCACTTGAAAAAGAACAGCAGGTCCAATCGAAACCTGATCGAGATTTTAATGTGTTTTTATATTTTTAATTATTGTGTTTTTGACCTTTTTTTTAAAAAAAACTATACCATTAATTTCACGCACGTTAAATTTTTACAAATACATTTGTATATGTAAGAAGGTATAATGTGCATCAAATGTAACATGAAAACGATAACATTGCACAAATTCGTTCTTTCACACCTTGAGCCACTATCGATAGCAATGTGGCACAGCTCTTTCGTTCTTATTAGGACTCATTAGCCCGATTTAGCCTCGATGATCAAGCTCAGAACACGTGAGCTTCGATCCTTCTGCCGATCTCGCAAGTGGGACTCCGCAATAGTAAGCAATCATAGAAAATTCGCTGTGACCGTACAGCGTAATTACCTTGTCCCGCTAAGTGCTGAGCACAAAAGGCATTTAATAAAAAGATAAGCTAAACATATAGGCGAAAAATTAATATATAAGAAGGTTTAACGTGCTTTATATGTAACCAGAAAAACGGAAAAACGATAAAAATGTACAAGTTCGTTTGCTTTCACGGCTTGAACCACCATCGATAATCTGGTTCCACTTTCACGCGTTCTGAGCTTCATCATCAAGGCTAAGTTTAGCTGATGAGTACTAATTAAAACAAACTGCTGTCCCAGACCCCCGTCGATGGGGGCTCAAGGCGCGAAAGAAAACGAATTTGTGCATTTTTATCGTTTTTCCGTTTTTCTTATCATATTTAAAGCAGTTTAAACCTTCTTACATATTAATTTCTCGCCTATGCGTTTGGTTTAACCTTTTATTAAAAGCCTTTTATGGTTACCTAGTACTGTTCGTAGCGATTTTTCTATTATTGTTTGCTTTTACGTGAGAAGAATCTATAGGCGTTCTGAGCTTGTTTGTTTGTTTGTTGTTGTTTATTGGTATTTTAATGGCGCAAAAGCAGCAGTGGCTAAGCTGCGCCAAGAAAGGTAAAATTCAGAACATTGGAAAAGCAAAATAATCAAAGTAAATCAAGATAAAATGGGCAAAAACAAGGAAATAACTGTTAATTATAAAAGAGAGGCAAGGCCACATTGAGAAATGAAGCGGAAAACTGCGGAAATAGGTAACAACTCATTATCATTCAAAAGTAAGGAAATATGAAAAGGAACGTGAAATTTAAAAAGAGGATAAAAGCACTGACGACGATGTTGATTAAAAGCAGGACAGTCAATTAAAATATGATGAATAGTTAAAATAACGTTGCACGTAGAACACTGGGGAGGTGGAGTTCTGAGCTTGATCATCGAGGCTAAATATGGCTGATGAGTCCTAATAAGAACGAAACAGCTGTCCTAGATTGCCGTCAAGGCGCGAAAGAAAACGAATTTGTGCATTTTTATCGTTTTTCATTAATTTAAAAAAAAATGTTTGTAGTCAAAATTGGTTCGATATTGGTTCAATACCTCAGAAGCTATATATTCTAGAGAGCTTCAAGGATTAAAGAAAAAGTTAAAGTATCCTGCTACAGATTTTTATGGCCGTTGCGAGGCAAGGATCCCGTCATGTCACTACCAATTGTAAGATGTAAGATGTGGTCAGGTAGTTAGGCTGGTTTCAAGCATCGGGAAAGGATCCTGGTGCCATCTTTCACAGTGTGATGGGAGAACGGTAAGTCCCATCTGGAGGGGAAAAACAGCGGAAAACAAGTATCCGATTACGGCTAGGAATTTCATCCGGCTATTTCAGCTCCCAATGAATTCCATTACGCTACCAGCCTTCGAAACTTTATAAGTAAATTTTCGTGGACGATCTCGCTGTTTACATGGGAGATCTCTTAATAATTTTGATAAAAATCGGACACATTTTTAAGTAAAGAGCTATAGACCAAAGACTGTTAACATTATTGACAAAACGTTTTTGAAAGAAAAACTGGTTTACTTTGACTTTCTACAAATGGCATTCAAAAGGTGGCAGGTCAACTTTATCTCGTCTGTTAAATATGTTTCAGCAGCAAAGAAGACGTAAAACGTCAACTTCAAAAAATTTAGGTTTATGAACGTGGTATACATATTGTCCCAGGAAGAAAAAGTATTTTATCGATGTAGGTCATATTATCGATCACTCTATGTACTTAAAAAAAAAAATGAAACCTTTGCGAACCTGTGTTCTATTTTTCGAAATATTTTCGAGATACAGCTGTTTAAATGTACTGTATTTTGAATTTTGTCCTTCTTTACCATCGTAATGCGATACTGTCTAAAGTTGCTAGTACATTGATATTGACGGTGGAATTTTTAAAAATGAATTTAACAAACAAATTTCTGACGTTAACCTTAAAACGTGATATGACATTTGTCACCTTTATTGTTAAAAACCGCACGTAAATACCTCTTTCTTATCAATAATTTTACCATTGTTCATTGAAATTGCTACCTCTAAAGCATTTTGGAAAAGGACACATGTCTATATTTTTTTTTCTTAAATGATCGGTATTATGACAGCCCTCTTCCCACTGATCTTATTACCTGGGTTATCCTGTATATAATATGGACGTTCTAAGATGAATAAAACAGATAGATACTTCAAATACCATTATTATTATTTAGATATAATAAATGCAACGACAATTATTTTAGTGCTGCAGTTATTACAGCTCTGCAGTGCTTTCCAGTGAGGCTATGGCAGACTATAACATCTATCACAATGAAACATTTAATGATCAATCAAAACTTATTTTATTGCTAGACAATACTCTGTCAACGATGGTGCACCACATTCAAGAGCGGAAAAATAAGTATCTTAGTGATTGGAAGATGTTTCAGCTGACGTCATCCTTAAGTTAACGAATCAGCAAACAACTTAAAGAACAAAGAAAAGAATGGTAGACAGAGAAACAAAATTCAGCTTTAAGTGAACACCTTTCTTTTGACAAGAAGTACTTGAAAGAACTCGAGGCCTACTTAACTTAAATCTATTATTTTATTTTATTATTTAACAAAGAAATAAAAACAAACGAAAAAGTTTCCTTTTTTGTTTTTTTTAATGTAATATCCGCTGAATATAAACAGTGGAGATTTAAAGGACATTCTCTGAAAAGATTACTTAAATCTACATACACGTATTTAAAAAAATCTGATTCCAATTATCTTTATTCATATCAACGCTAGCGTAGACATAAAGGGAATAAATAAGCGGATTAATGTCCGTTGTTTGAAGATGAAATCCTTTGCTTCATTGCTAATGCTATTCTTTGTTATTAGGGAATTTTTGTAATCTTCTCATACAAACACACACACAAACTGCATAATTTGATGAACTTCCTTTCACATAATTAATTACAAAAAATAGTTTTTTGAATATACCACATTTTTAAAACGGACAAAAAGTATAAAATAATTTTTCCTAGCCCCATACAGATAGTCCTGAAACTTTGTGATTGTAAATTTTTAATAGATATGAAAATACTTGTAAGATTTAAAACGAAAAACGTGGGGCGCATGCAATAGATAATTGAGATGGTATGAATGGAGTCTATAGTATCTTGCAATAGATAATTGAGGTGGTATGAATGGAGTCTATAGTATCTTGCAATAGATAATTGAGGTGGTATGAATGGAGTCTATATTATCTTGAGCCCCACGGTTTTCATTTTCAATTTTACAAGTATTTTTATTGCTATTACAAATTTACAATCACAAATTTTCAGGACTATCTGTATAGGGTTAGGAATCTGTCTGGGACTAGGAAAAATTATTTTATTTTTAGTTCGTTTTAAAAACGTTGTTTATTCACAAAACTTTTTGTAATTAATTATTTTCTGTTTGTAGTCGTGTATGTATGATTTTTTCAATCGATTTTAAACAGTTTCATGAGATTCTAATAGAGACATGTAGTAAATTCAGGTTTATTTCAGTTTCTCTTCACCTGATCATAATATTTATAAAAGGAGAAGAAAACAACCTTTTAGAAATGTGCTGCGAAAGTTTTGAAAGAAATAGTTTTAAAGATGTTGATTAAAAATATCTTTTAGTGTTTTAAAAAACATATTATAAAAATTCAGATTACACACTAAAAAATTAAAATTTAAAATTTAAAACATTTATACATTTAGACAGGCCATCCCAGGAACCACATGAATTCATCATTATCAACCAAACATACTAGAATAATTTCATCCAAGGCGATTTTATGTAAATTCGTGGTTATCTCAATGAATATAATATAGGACCTTCTTAATTTTACTGTATATTGACAAGGAATTCCGTGTAGGCAATTCGAAAGCTCTATTTGTATATATATTTTAATTGTATTGTCTTTTTAATGTATAAATGTTTTAAATTTTAAATTTAATTTTTTGTGTGTAATCTGAATTTTTACAATAGTTAAATCAAACACACGTTAAACTATCTTTTTTATATTTTATAAAACATCACATTGTCATAAAAAAGTAAATGAACTCTTCAAAGTTTCATAAATAGTGGAATATTCTTGTATATGATAAACTTACTAACTTGAACTGATATTACAAATTATTAAATATTAAATATTCTAATAATTATTACTTAGTTATTAAAACTAAAAAACATCTATGATAGATTTGATGCGGAAATGGAAGGCTAAATAAACATATTTACATGAGAAAGTCATCTCGTGGGAAAACTACTGAACGTCGCGATTTCTTTTAATAGTTTCAAAACATTTTGTTGACGCACTGACATCTACTGGCAACGATGTTAACTCAGTATTCATTTTTAAAGCTAATGGCGCTTCAGGCATTTTATTACTTTAGATTTATGAGGAAACTGCTTTTCAGAATATTCCTTTAAGTAAACAAGGGGAGATGAAGGATAAATATTGCATTGTCATTCAGTTCTGAGCTTTATTTAAAGTTTCAAGTCTCTAGCTCATCGGGAAGTTGGTATAAAATTAATTGCAAAATTTGTACCGAACAAGCAAACAAGAAAGCGACCTAAAAAGCTTTTTTAAAAAGCTCATTTTCACGATGTAAGCGAATAGCTGAAATTTATTTTCAAATTCTAATATTTCCTGAATTCAAACAGTAATAATTCTGTATTCAACGTTGCGTTGGAAGAAATTTTTTCCGATGTAAAACAATTCCCCTGCTTATATTCAGCAGAGAATTTGAAAATAAGCTTAGGCTTCTCGTTTGTAGCGTTTTCATCTCTTTAAAAAAATTTTAAAGCGAACAAAACAGAAACCAAGATAAACAGAAACAAATAATAACAATATTTTTCTTAAAAGTATTATTAGGCTTTAAGTTCTTCTTAAGCTTCTTGTTTTGTATTTAAATAACTATTATATTATAATTTAAAATTTTTGATGAACAACGTAATGCTTTTAAAAAACAAAAAACCAAGGGCTGCACAATGAATGAACAAGAACGCCTTTCGGGTCAGTTATAAGAGGGAATCTAGAAAGGCCGTTCCGTTCGGATTGAGACTCATCAGCCCGATCCGCCCTGCCCGATAACAAACCCTGCAAGGCTTGAACATACGTGGAGGTCAACCCTCACACCCGACAGTGACCCCCGAAACCAACAAAACAACAATAATAAATTAGGAGCTATAGTATAAAAATCTTCTTCCTAATAAGTGGATAGGATTAAAAGGATTTTACATTATAAGAAAACCATAACTGAAGACGGTATTAATCCCAATAAAGAGCTTAACATGCAGAGAAATTATTTAAAAAACAAGAATCGGGCTGATAAGTCCCAAGCAGGACGAAACGGCCGTTCCCGATTCCCTCTTATAAGTAATCCTAATGGCGTTCTTTTTATTCATTTCTTGTTTTTAAAATAATTTCTCTACACGTTGAAGCTCTTTAACATAATGTTTTTTTTTTGTTTTTTTTTTCCATGAATCTTTGTTATATCGTTATGTAAAGATGTGTTGTTGTCTTATCGTAATGTTTTTAACGAAAGATTCCCATCTGTTCTATGTCAAAGTTGGAAGCAATTTCTACAAATTCCATTTTGTTTTTCTGTAGGTTTGGATTTACAAGATTAGAAAACTTTATTTCGAAAGTCTTCTGAAAACAGGTTATCTTTTTATATGGACACAGTCTTTTATGTACAGTATATAGATTACTTGTCAAACAGTAGCTTACAAATCTTTAACTGTGAACGTTAACCAATGACCTTCAATTTATAAATACTGAATCCCTTGGTGATGTCATTTCTTTCCTGCGAACTCAGTTCATTCATTTTATTAAGCCTAAAACAGGGTTTTGTTTGAATTCTCTCAGCACGCCTGTCACAGAAATAATAATGAAGTGAATATCATTCATCACAATTAGAGGAAAATCACTAGTGTAAAGTAATATATTGTAAGGAGAAGAAAGAACAAGAAGAAGAAGAAAAAAAAAAGTAAAACCAATTTTTAGAGGTAATTGTCATTAGATTTTGATAGGAGCAGGAAAGCAGAAGGAAGGGAAGTTAAAGCTGATAGAATAAAAAAACTCGAAAGGTTTTAAAAATTTAATAATAAAAATTGTTTATCCTTTAAAATTTATTTTTTTTACTTCACAAATTCATAAAAATTAAACGAAAACATACACTCTGTGTATCCCAGATTGAATTTTCATTTATTTTTTATTTAACAAGTAAGTTAAAAATACACGTGAGATATTTCAAAGAGATCTGTAGTTATTTAGGGGTTAGGAATTCGCAGTTTCTAGATGTTCGAGGTTGTTTAATCCGTTTCCCTCATTCAACATAAAGATTTGATAAAGTTTTTTTTAACAATTTGTTTGTATTTTATGCATTTTGATCATGTTATGTCTTTTCTTGATTGACTGTAAAAACAAAGTAAGCCATCAAACAAATAGAATAAATAAAATAAATACTAAATTAAAAACTCTCCCTTAAAAATAAGTTTATTCCTTGTCTTTTGGCCTATTATATATTTTTAATATTTATTTTTTTTCTTCGTTTTCCTTATCGACAGATTTTTGTGATGTGTGAGTTGGTTTCCATATTTCAATCTTGTATTTCTTCTTCTTTTTTTTTTAGTTTTATTGCTTGGATTGCCTTTATTCGCGTATTCATGTGAGTCATTACATGTTGGGAAGCTCTAACTGAAGAGAGCCTAATACGCTCAAATACGTTGCTCCAGCATGATTTAAAACATTCCCATGGACGTCTTTACGATGGATGTCTTTGATCGTACTGTTTGTCCACCACAACTTGAGACTTAGTCACGCCTCCTCAAACGGAGAAGACATTTCACAATAGGAGTAAGGGTTGTAAAAGAAAAATTTGGGAAAAAAAAAAACAAGATTAGGAAAATTTTTTAAAAATATTTACTATTAAAGAAAAAAATTATTTATAAAATAATTATGAATAACATTTATAATTTGAGAATATTGAGTATATTTAACTATATTGCCAATGGTCTTAATTTGTATATTTGTAAATGTTCTGAGGATCTTTACGGGATTGTTTTTAAACAAGTTTTTTTTTGATTGATGATTACATTTATTTCTGGCAAAAAGTCAAGAATTAGTGTTTGTAATTTCGTTAAAAACAGTTACGATCTTTCATTATTAAAAATTTAAATCATCACCTGCAATATTGTTGTTTATTCTAACAATTTTATTTTGGTGTTTTGATTGACTATTATTATTACAAACAATATTATATTATTTTAGTTTTGTTTTCATTTCCATTATATCAAAACTTGCATTGTAATTCATGCAGTTATTATTATTATTGTCAATCTAATTCTATTTTTAATTTTTAGTACAAGTGCCAATGTTCTTCATTTGGATATTTGACATTTATAATTAACATTTATAATTTGAGAATATTGAGTATATTTAACTATATTGCCAATGGTCTTAATTTGTATATTTGTAAATGTTCTGTGGAACTTTACGGAATTGTTTTTAAACAAGTTTTGCTTTTTTTTTTTAACTGTCAGCAGTTAATTGTTAAATAAAACATTATTACCATGAAGTGTATATATATTTATTACTTACATAATTAATATAATTTATATATAATTACGATTTTTCATAATTTAAATGAATAAGAAACAGTATAAATATAACAGTTCTTAAACAGCAAATCAGTTTTATACATCGTTACAGTTAAAATTTAACCTAGTTATTATTATATGTAAGAAAAATAGATGTATAATGTCGTATTTTATATCATCAATTCCTCTGTTATAATCAAGAAACAAAATCTGTGCATTTCCCCTGAAAATGGAAAACTATCACACTGACCCCTCAAATGACTTCTTGAACTCTTCGCCTACCACGTGAAATAGGCGTGGCTAAGGCTCAACTGTTGGTGGACAAACAAGAAGTATAGTTTTTTCCGAACATTCTTTATTCCTTCTTCCATCACACAATTAATTCTTCACATTTCCTGTCTTATGACTTCTCCTTCTTCTCTTTTATATTATTCGTTATTATTTTTTAGATATATTGCTCCCTTTCATGTATTTCTAACAACTTATCCCCGTTATTCCTTTTCTTTTTCCTTCTTTCCTTCGTATTTCTTATCGTAATTGTCATATCTGAAACCCAACTTTCTTTTAAATCGAAGTTTATATTACTGAAATGCTTATCAAGTGTTGACAGATTAACGTGCAAGAAAATGAAAGTGAGATTAGTTTGGAATTACACTAGAATATATAATATAGAATATAGAATAATAAAATTAAGAAAAATTACCTTAGGGTTTCAATACTCCACGGAGTATCATTCTCAGCGGTAGGTTGTTAAACCATTTAAGAAATACCTCTGAGCATGATATTCCGTGGAGTATTGAAACCTTCTAGTAATTTTTATTAATTTTATTATTCTACATTATACAATAGACTCCCTCTTAACCGGCTTAAATGGTACCGAGGGTAAGCCGGTTAAATGGAAATCCGGCTAAACCGGAGAAGTGAAATAAATTAAAATTCGGATGTATTTGTCTTATAAATAAATACACAATTAAAATACGTATTGCGTATTTTATTCAATGTATTAAAGTATTATAAGTTAAATACCATTTAAAAAAATGAATATCTTTTTTTTTTGTTGAAGTCTAGAAGTTCGGCGACTTGCATCATAGTTTCGCCATTTTGAACAAATTTTCAACGCGTCTGGTACAACCGAGAACAAACAATGATTTAAATGATTTCGTCGCTCATCCAAAATCACCTCTCTTTCCACCCCTTGTAACTGTATTGGATGCGTTGTATCTGAAATACTGAAGAACGAAACACATGCTTTTTTTTTTTTTGGCTATTTTTTACATTTTAAAGATTAAAAAAAATCAGCCGGTTAAAGCGGAGATCCGGTTAAACGAAGTCGGTTTAAGAGGGAGTCTACTGTATACCCTAGTGCAATCCCAGCCGAATCTTATTGCTTATCAAGTGTTTTCCTTATTATTATTTGTAAATACAAACGTTAATTAGCATTTTTGATTAATGCGATGACCTAAGACATCAATATCTTTGTTGACGTCAATGTAAATGCATCAATTTTAATATTAACAGAATATAAAAAGCATTTCCCATTTTTTGAAGAAAAAAAATGGCATTGCTTATTTGTTTCAATTTTCCTACATCAAAATTTTATCATTAAGGATTTAATTTTCGTTGTTTACGATGATGAGATATTAATAGAAAATGGATAGAAATCCTTAATTTAGATTCTATGCATTTTTATGGGATTTCTTTTAAGGAAAGCAATTCTTGTGCTCATTCGCGACAAGAACCCATTTGGAAAAGATTTCAGATATAAAAATTAGTTCGTACCTAGTCATCGAATAGACAAACAAACTGTGTGATGGTTGGCTCAAAAAAACAAGGTAGGGAAAGCGATTAGTAAACCAATCACAATGCTTCGCAACATCTTCTGATAAGAAAATATCATTGATATTGCTTTAAATTCCTTATTATTATAAATGTGATTGTTGCGAATGCAAAAGGCGCAATTGTTGCGTTTATTGTGATTATTGTGTAGCTATATTACATATGGGATTGTTGCGCATGCAAAAGACGCAATTGTTGCGATTGTTGTGATTGTTGTGCTTAATGATAATTTAATGAGATTTTAAAGATATTTTAATGAGATTTTAAAGATATTTTAATGAGATTTTAAAGATATTTTAATGAGATTTTAATGATACTTGTTCACAGAACAGACAAAACGGGAATATTAGTCTGCTGGTCTTAATCAGAAGACTAAAAAGCGTATTTTTATGCAACAGAATAGAAATCATTGCTTGAACGTCAAGTTCGCGATAAACCTTGAATGCTGAAAGAGGTTTTCGAATCAAAAACTTTGGGAACCGCTGATGTATAGTTGGAGCTGACAGTTTTCCTTCCGTCTACCAATTAAGTAAGAATCTCTCTCCCAGCCTTAAATCCGTCCCCTCACGCCCTCCAGTCTGAGAATCACTGCTACATGTAGATCTCTGGAAAAATCTGCCTAACATCCATATTTTGTTTCAAGTGTCCGTTTTCCTTCCATTACGTGAAAATTTCCCGCCATTATATGGTTTCGCCTTTTCTCATGTCGGAGCACTTTCCGTCAAAAATTCCCTTAATGGAGGTGTTTAATGGAGAATCTCGTCTTCCACTTATGGCTCCAGTCCACAAGACTTAAACTTCATATTCGCGTTTCACGATTCCCGCGGGTGTACCACTTCCAACCACCCCCCGGGGACGTCGAATGAACCGACCGCGAGTTACAACCCCGCAGCGTCTCCTGCACGGGCTACCAGAGGGAGCTGTTTCCAATGATGGATCTTCAAGCCAATGATAGATCGCTTCGATCTCTGCTCAGAAAGCCATTCAGCCAACCACTTCATAGAAAGAAAAAGAAAAAGGAAGAAATCAACATTCAAATTGCACTAATTGCTTTCTTCTGAAGATTAGGATAGAAGAAAAAAAAAGAGTAATTGCTTTTACAACAAAAAAACAATTCTTTTAAAGTCTCCATCTTTATGCCTTAATAGCCTCGACTTTGGAGTTTTAACTTTGTAAAAAACTTAGTAGTTTCAAAAATTCTTAAGATTTGTTTGCTTAAGATAAAGAAACTTCAGACCAATGATGAGGGTCGGAATTTTTATGACAAAAAAAATCTTAGATACGATCAAAATAGGAAGTAAAAACCAACCAAAAAAAAAAAGAAAGAAAAAGAACCGCTTACATCCTATCACTTACTTTTTGTACGAATGTTTAGTTTATTTGCCAATAGTAAAGTTAGCCTTGTCAAATTACTCAGTCTATGTTTGTGTCACCCCCAGCCCCTCTGCTAATAACTTTAGCAAAAACAATGAAATTTTAAGCATTAACATTTAAAGAAAGTAGGCTTTCAGTTCTTTCGACCTTTCTTTATTTCCTTTGTGCTTTGCAATATATGCACCGATATTTTCATAATGTAGCATCTTAAAGAATTCTTCTCGGGTTTCCAGCCAAATAAGGATTTTGGAGAGATCGAAGCTTTTGGACGCTGTCATGGAGTCCATCTTCAGGGAACGAGAAGCGAGATCACTGTGCGCTTTTTAAATCGTTTGAGCGACTGGAAATCGGCTGGAAACCAGCGAAGAATTGTTTAATCTTCGTCACCATACCAAGGAATTGGTAATGTGAGACTCAGTCATAAAAGACTACTA
>JAFIDM010010028.1:12224968-12247912 GCA_023159025.1 Thereuonema tuberculata | reverse complement strand
GAAACTCGAATTGGTGTCATTTGAGTTTGGCCATCAGATATATATATATATATATATCAGTATTAATCATATTTTTATTCATAATACACAAGGTCCTTTCCAAATTTAATATTAGGTACACAAATACACTTTCTTAAATTCTGTCTTTTTAAATTCGTTTAACCGAAGCAAAAAAAATAGCTCAATCTCGTTAGTTTAACTGAAAATTGTAAATATATCTTAAATTATTACAAATCGTTTGCTTTAATGACAACAACGTAACTGTAGACCCATTTATTTAGACGATAAAGATCTTTTGATAAAGTCCATTCGTGCAAATTAATTATTTAAAGCTATATTTGCAGATGTTATTGAGTTCAGGAACCATTCAATAGCTCTTTATCAAGATTCATTTTGACCTATCGCTTTTAACATCAGTACTGCACTGATAAATAAATGTCATTGTCCGAGCTTGGAAACGTCCTCTTCAATGTATTGCTATCCAGAAAATTGTGAATTATGATATCTGAAAGCCTGATAAAATTGTCTATTCAGGCATATAATGTGAAATCAAACCAATCTGTCATAAATTTATTTATTTACAAATCTCGAGTGTTTTATTGAAAAGGCATTATAAAAATTTCGGGATTTTTAGTTATAAAAGTTAAAATATCTCACTGCAGTCTATTATAGCTCTTGGAGCAGGATGGGTCCTAGGTACCGTCCTTAGAAGAATTCAATGTAGAAAAAAATAAAAAAGAAAACATGCACGTACCCCCAAAGCCCAGATTCATCAGTGAATCAAAGAATGGATTACCCGTGCTGTAGAGGCCATCACACTGCACGTGCTTCATCGAGTCTGGCAGGAATTACACTGCCGCTTGGATGTGTGCCGGGTGACGAAAAGTGAGCACATTGAGGGACGCACATCAAACATTGACATTGTAAATGTCATGACTACACGTTACGCAAACTAGAGAAAATACATGTATGTATTTTCCCACCATTCTTGTATGCTCACCCTGCATATATCTACAAGATGAATCAAAATTCTCTTTAAAAACTTTGAAGGTCGGTCAAGATTACAAAATAAACCGTATTCATAGTGGAACATATGTTTGCAAACGCCACCCGAAGGTGCTTGAGGGTGCTGTTTGGCAGCACATTAGTTGGGCAGTGTGAGCCATCGTCATTTGATACGTTAACTTGTATCTCAAAATCTTTCTCTGGATGTGTCCGCGAAAGACGTCGCATTTTTGCACATGTTCGGCAATCCATGCATCGATTGTGGTGACTATGGAACTACGGAAGGAATTTCGAGCACCTACTGTGAACCTTATTTTTACACCTTACAATCATATGACAGTAAACAGGGCTAAAAACCATGTTGTCTGCCTTACTTGTCTTTTATTTCTGAATCTTATTGCATCTTCTAGAAAATTCAGGTGGGTTTGCGGACATACGTTCCACTAAGAATACGGTTTGTTCTTATACTCTTGCCTACGTTTATACAGAGAATTTTGAAACACCATATACATAATTAGAATTATATTATATAATGATTAAAATATATCAGAATTATGTATATGTAATTGAGAAGTAGTTGTGTACGTATATAAATGTCGCCGCCTAGCAGCTAGTCTCGATAGTAATGCCTTGGCGGAATAATTAATATAAAATATATTAATATATTATTATACCAGTATTTTATTGTATTGTCATCAGACATAAGCAAATGTGCAAAATTTCTAGGTGATTGATCGATGGAAGGAACTTAAAAATTGATTACGAGATTTGACTCAAAAACCAGACAGTGAGTTAATAAAAGCTTGGTAACAATAAAAACTATTAATTTTTCCTTGATGCCTAATAATTGGTCCATATAATGATTATTCTGATATTGGAAATAGAACTTTCAGATCAAGTGACACATTCATTGCTATTTGACAACTTTCCGATTTAATGAATCCAGTTCAACAGTCATATCCATTTCAATGTTGTATGAAATCCAATAACATACTAAATTCAATATTACATAAAAGCCTAACGGCTATTCTACATTAGTACTTATTGGTAGATTCCAATTATTTCGCAGTTATAAAGAAATAAAGAAAAGAAATAAAGGTTTTAAAAGGCTTCAAAACAGAAATTGAATGGAGAAATGCTTTGATTACATAATCAAGAGAAAAGTTCATAAGAGGGAGCTTTCAATCATATGTGACTGAGTAGTATGACTGTTGTTCATTATAAATGATCAACTAATATTTCATAGATCTACGTAAAGAGAAGAGTAATTGTACGCTACAACCTCGTTTATCCGGCCCTTGTTGATCCGGATCTCCGGATAATCCGGATCAGACTTGTAGATTTTTTTTTTTATTTCATGTTCACGTAGATAATAATTTTAACTATGATAACAAGAACATAACTTTAAGTACGCCAAACATTCATTTTTTATTTTGATTAAATGTAAAGTTCCTGCATAGATTGTACAATAAATTATGCTTTTTGTCGAGTTTAAGAAAGCTTTACTAGTGTCATAGTCATAGTGATAATATTTTTTAATCGTAATAAACTTATTTAAGGATTTGTTTTGCTTACTATCCATATTACCCATACTATCCGGATTATCCGAATTTTCGATTTTCCGGATTGTCTTTGGTCCCAGTTAGTCCGGATAAACGAGATTGTAGTGTATTTTATTTTGTATTTTTATTATTAACTAGCTATACTCAGCCACGCGTTGCTGTGGCTCAATTTAACAGTTCAGTTTAACAAAGCAATCGGAAACATTTAAAATTTAAAATTTAGTGACAGCAGCTGTCAATAAGCACGCTGTCCGGCATGAGCAATGTTTATTATTGCGTGTGTTGCTTTTACATCCAACAGATGGCGCTGTTTTTCAAAAAAAGCATGTTTTTACCTGTCACAGGTGTGACATCTATATAATAGGTATATAAAAACACGCGCATATTCGAATGCAACGTTGTGTCAAAATTTCAAAGCAATCGGTGAAGAACTTTCGGAGATTTAAGATTTTGAACAAACGAACATTTACATTTTTATTTATATATATAGATTGAAATAAATGAGTGATCTTCAGAAGCATACAGCCATTATTATTCTGCTTGAACATGTTTCTCCTTTGTTTGTTTATTTCTTAAAATAGCTGGGCAGATTTCCTTCAAATTTGTTCCTCATCTTATTTCGGATCCAATTTGAAACGTAGCCACATTTGTTTTGGTGTCTTCACTTCCCCATCCCTCAAAAATTGACTCCCGAAATACTAAACGCATACTGCTGGATTCCTATAGAATTTTGGAATGTTGCTGATTTAAGGTCCAATAAACTATAGCAACATTAAATTTGTCCCACCCCCACCTCCATCCCGCTGCAGATTCAGTCCCTCCAGTAAGTAATGGAAGCGTATACGTATTATAGTTACAAATTAACTTAAACCCAAACGGTATTAGTTATACATAATCTCCTTAAATTTCATTATAATATTCTGCAATACTACTATCAGAAAACTACTTATAACCAGAGAGAACGAAACTCTGTGTTTTGATGCGGCTTTGTTTCTTACATTTAATTAAGAGTATTAGGTTTGCTGATTAATATTTTCCGCTCGTGATAGCACACATTCCTCTTTTCTGAAAAGCCCAAATGAATCACCCTGACATTTGCTTTCTGAAGTCCCTTTTCTTTTGTCAGTTCAGATGTCTACAGTTCTTAAAAGTGTGGATTTTAAAGAGAAAAAGTTCGAAACTAGAAAGTTCACTTTGATCATGTGATACCTTAAGATTCCAAACAAGAAAACAGCTAGTCCAGTAAATCCGTCAGAAAAAAGGGGTTTGCTTTGCAAAAGGTCGGGTAGTTTTAATTTTTGGATATATTGTGAATGTTGGGCTTATAACATAAAATCCAAGTTTTCGACCCCCGCGCGCCATGGCGCGCCACATGGTAGCAACAAAACAACAAAATTTTTGACCTTCGCACAGGTTTTTCCACAATATCTCCTGAACGGTTGGCTTTACAGAAAATAATATCCTTTTCAAATGTAAGAGTAGAGTAAATTTGTCACAGTTTGAGCCCAAAACCAGCTGTGTAGCTGCAATAGTGACCTAGATACAGGCTTCCCAAAAAATCACGATTTCTACAAAATTTATGAAAATTGAGGTTGTCCGACAATTTTTGTTGAATATCACCGAAACCAATGAAATAGAGTAAACGTCGTAAGGAACAAATTTAAAGGCTAGGAAATTTGCTGTAAAGAAAGCACAATCGGATGTTTCTACGAAACATCAGTTGATATACAGTTGCAGTTACAGTATACAGTTGTATACGAAAGGGTGTAAAAAGTTTGACATCAAAATTAGTCCAGGAAAATGATACATTTTGGTATGCAAAAGGTCGGGTAGTTTTGATTTTTGAATATGTGGTGAGTGTTGGGCTTGTACCGTAAACTCCAAGCTTTCGACTTCCGCGCGCCACAGCGCGGCACATGATATGAACAAAACATCAAAATTTCGGACCTTTTCAATGTTTTACACAATATCTCCTGAACGGTTTGTTTCACAGAAAATATTATCCTTCTCAAATTTAAAGTAGAGTAAATTTGTCACAGTTTGAGTCCAAAACCAGCTCTGTAGCTGCAATAGCGACTGAGATACAGGCTTCCCAAACATCATGATTTTCTCAAAAGTGTATGAAAATTGTGATTGTTCGGAAATTTTTTGTGGAATATCGCCGAAACCAATAAATAGAGCAAACGTCATAAGGAACAAATTTAAAGGCTAAATTTGCTATTATGTGATTCACAACCTGTGGAGCGCGCGATAAAACTAAAGGGGGGGGGCGCGAGGATATCGAGAAAAAATCTTTTTTTTTTTTTTTGGTTGAACAGATTCAAAAAAGAAGTGGGGGGGGGGGGGCGCGATGAGATGTGATTGAAGATTAGGTCGCAAGTACTAAAAGGTTGAGAAACACTGCTATAAAGAAAGCACAAGCGGATGTTTCCACGACATTTAGTAAAGGATATACAGTTCTTCAACGAAAAGGTTTAAACAGTTTGACATCATAAAATAATAGGCGAAACAAATGTACGAAGTTTGCCCAGGAAAACCTGGGCAGTATTTGGTAGACATAAACCGTAGAATATATGGTATTTAACGTTTTTGTCTCTTTGGCGGGCCAGTTCGGACATCTTCAAGCCCTGTCTGCTGCTCCCTGTCCTCTTCATCCAGCTGAAGTTGTAAATCGTCTATAATGTCGTAAGGAAAGTTAATCTGGATTTTATGATATAAGCCCAACACTCACAACATATCCAAAAATCAGAACTACCCGACCTTTTGCATACCAAAATGTATCATTTTACTGGACTAAGCATTACAAGTTTAATATGTATTTAATAGGAGTGCGTTCATAGGAAACAGCGATTGATTGATCTTTATGATGCTGTCACAATACAGAGTCATGAAAGGTCGAGCACAAATAAATGCAAAAATTAATAAACTAAAATTCAAATAATGTTTTAGTAATTTTGTAGTCATTGGTCCGCTATACGTGGGGATGGTCTTGTATCTCGGCCACCTGTATACGTTGGACTATACTGATTGTAGGGCTGTACGTTTGAGTGAAAAACCAATCGGTACATGGATTTGCCACCGTTAGGCCTCTAACAAGTTGTTCTCGTTGATAAGGCATGCAATGTATTGATAGAAAAATTGAAGTCAATTTTCACCTATTAAAAATAAGTATTTTTCAGTTAATTCTTTTTCTTTTATAAATTTATCTATTTGTTTTTATGTGAAAATTGTAGGCAGGTCTTATAAAGCATTGTATTAGCTACAGAAACATGTGTTTCAAATTTCGGTTAAGCTCCAAATTAGTAGCCATTGTTAGAAACACGAGCATCTATTGTACCATGAACCTAGTGAAAGTGTTGTACCTCGGACCGGTTCGAAGTACAAAACTATTGCCATAAATAGTACTAATGTATAAAATTTGATTCGTTCAAATCATTAAATAAAATATTAAATAATTAAATAAAATAATTAAATAGTTTTATTTCTTCAAAATAAATATATTTCTATTTTTGATAATTTTGCTTGCAAGAGCTTCACCACATGCATCTCTTGTATCATCCCACGCCTTTGATTACAATCATTATACATTGTTTAACGTCTTCTCTTACTTCTCCAGTCTTTGGTACTTCGACTTCTTATGAGCAATTGTTATCAACAAACATCATCTCGCCTTAAGGTATTACCCTACGTAAAAATACACAAAAGGGTAGACGTAAGGGAAAATTGTGGATTTTAATCGCGGTTTTTTTTTAAAAAATAAGTAATTTCTTGGTGTTTAAAAAAAAAAGCCCTCAAGGCTGTAAAAAAAGAAATTGACTTACAGCTCGGAATCTGAAGCAGAAGTAGATGCAGCCAAGTTTTGAGAAGGGTCTGAAGAGGATTTTGCTGAACTAGACGATGCAGATAATGAAAAAAGTGAAGTTGGAATGTTTGTCTTGGTAAAACTCACAACTAAAAAGATTGTTAAATATTTCATAGCAGAAATAATAGCAATTCATGAAAATCTCTATTAGGTTCAATATTTGAAAAGAAATATTCTTAAAAATTCAATAAGGACGACAATACATTATTTGATATTAACAAAGATGATGTAATATTTAAACTTCCCTATCCAACATTCACTGGAGGATCAGCTCGGTAGTTGAAAAAATTAACATTCGGCGACAACCTCTTGCAATTTAATGTTGGAGTGCGAACTGATTTATTAACGAGAAACCGCAAGCCTGAATAGGGACATGACCTAATAGTGAAAGTGACCTAATAGTGGGGAGACAAAATAAACAGCGGGGATAATTGGACCCACCCAATCGATAGTATTCTAAGAGAGGATCATTTTATCCTCTAGCATCCATACTTGGAAAAATGGTTTCACCCTTACATAGTTAAAAATTCCCTTTACAACTATATCAACTTAGCATCTTCAAATTTGGCATGCATATACACCTCAATGTATACCATTATACCATATACGTTGAGGCACCTACTCCAAAATCTTGACTTATGGGCTCATAACCAGTTGACCATGTCCAGGTCACATGGTTCTGGGGTAGTTGGAGGGGTCATGTGGCATACTGTTAGAACCAGAATCTCCAGGGCAGATGAATGCAACAAAAACCAGAGCTTATCTACAACGGTGACGGAGCAATTTGCAATCACAGTTGTAACTTGACATAGGCATTATCCATGAAACGGTAAGAGCTGGAGAGGTGGGCCCATAGACATAATTCCTTAATCTATTTCTGACCTCAAATGGGTCACTTTCACTATTAGGCCATGTCCCTACGCAGGCTTGCAGTTTCTCTTTGATTTCCATTTTTCTTTAGCAGTCTGTATTATTATTTAAGATTTCATTTTCAGACTGAGAAAACTAGCACAAAGTCTACAAGTTTCCATTAAGAATTTTATATTATTTTTAATGTAAAAAGTGCCTAAGCATACTCTTATATAATGATATTAGTTTTTATTCAATATAAGTAATGTTCGTTGCATTGAAAACTTATATTTAAATGTATGTTTCTGCCTATTTACTGTAGTTCAGCTACTATTGTATTTAATAAATGTTAATTTCTTTTCAATTTGAGTTTTGCATCAAAATCCAAAACATGGTCCAAGACAAATCCAAAACATATGTAGAACCAAGGTACAACGCAGGTGATTTACTTCAGTCCCAGTATAAACTTTTTTTAAAAATTAAAAAATTCACAGAAAGAAGTGCTATATAAACTCCTTAGTAATATATATAGTGTATAAATAACTAAGTTTTCATGGAAAATATTGAATCCTTTTCTTTAGTAAATTAAAAGTTCCGTACAGAGATGGGCCACATGAAAGATATATTAAAGATGGATGAGTTTTTGACGCCAAGATAACAAAGATTAATTACCGGAATATGTACTTTTGGCCATATCGAAGCAAAAAATAACGTAAAAAGAATTCTTTTGTACTTTTTAAGACATTAAAGAAAGACTGAAATAACATTTTAAGGAAAGTTAAAGCCAACTTTCTTAAAATATTATCTCATTATTAGTGTTGTTGTTTTTACTTTCCGAAAAGCTGCAAACACTGCTACTTAGTGTACTCGAGATTTGTTGACTCGAGAATTCTCTTTCTTTCAAATCCTCATTCTTCGAGAACTTTGTGTTGAAAAAAATTGGGAATCTCGAGATTGGAAAAAACTGAGAATTTTTATTTTAAAGATTCTCGAGAGCTTTTGCCAGGTTTTAAATAGTAATTCTTTGAATTTACAATTTACTTGCATTGGTAATATTTCCCTCCAGTTACGATAAATAATATGATATTCAGATAATCTCTCACCACCAATTTCTGCATTCTATTTTTTAAATAAAAGTTATGTATTAGATGTAACTTGTCATGTCAGAAGATTTTCTTTGAAAAAATTCTATTTTGTTAACGGGTTGGTCCGGAAATCAAAAGAAACGTTAGGGAATTACTACCATCCATGCCATTCAGAAAACTTTATCTCTAAAACAAAGGTCTGATTATCAAATAATTCAGTAAGCTATAGCGTTTCAAATACGTATTTTTAAAATAATAATAACTAAAACACATTATAGACTGTTCTTCATGCTGATATATATTACAATCTTTTTTTATCGTTAAGATTTAAGTAAAATTTACTATATATTCAAAGTAAGGGCAATAGTAGTTTTCATTGATAATTATCTGTGTGTACATGTAAAAGTAAGTCATCCGAAAAATGAAGGTTGAGTAATAGGGATGCACAGAAATGATAACAAAAATGATACTGAAGAATTAGTTATCTGTGGTGGCTGAATGGCTAAGATTCACTGATACTCTGATTCGTATTCGAGTCCCGGGTTAGGCTGGGGTTTTGTATTAATTCTGCTGCGATCGCATCTATCATTAGAGAATACGTGTAATGTAGACTATCTTCTCTTAGATTATCCTGGCAAAATTGTCTACAACTGTCGTTCCTAGTTAAGGAAAACAGCGATTCCCTGGCGTGGAATCGAGGAATTACAGTCTTCAAATGCCTGAATTTCTGTAGAAAAGAAACCTTTTTAACTAATGAAATTATTGCCTGTTGTGATTCTAGTATAATCACATTGCATGTAGCTTATGCTTTGCACGGTTGCAAATTTAGAACCACTAAAACTGACAAGAAATTAAAGGAATGACAAAGACTACTTGAAAGAGTTCTTAAACCATCAGAATTAAGGAATTAAAAGTGGAACTGACCTCGCCAAGCGGAATGGACGCTTCAATAGAATCCCAGCAAATCAAAGATCAACAAAATTAACTTAATGAGACCAGGAAGTAAAGACACTAAAGTCTAGACTAAGGAAAACAATTTCGAAAGACCTTGGTGCAATAACATATTGACAAGAACAAGTCGTAGGCTACCCTGTGGATAAGAATTTGCCGTGCTTTTTTGGGGGGTTTACTTATTTAACTAGCATTGCAAAAGCAAAGGAGAAAGGAATGAACACACCGTCCATTTAAGCATTACTTTTACAGACAAGGACGAAATTGAAAATAAATCAATTACACCGTGTTTGATAATGCCAAGTTGCCTCTGTGAATCTGAAGTCCTGTGTAATGCAGAATCCCAGCAGCAAGAAATACTTCAACGGTTCAATGATATAAAAGAATAATGTTAAAAGTAACAGGAGAGAAAAACTCTCACAAAACAGGCAAGAACATTCTTATCAACCTCGGTGATCGAATCATTATTTCTTTGAAGTTGAATTCTAGAATTCCAGTTAGGGCTAATTCAAATGCTACTGGAAAGTGGAGTCTTGTTAGGAAGATCCCCCGTTCCTCTGTACTGTCGAAGAATTTTTGTCCTGCCTTCCCTTAGTTGAAGACCTCGGAGCTGGTCAAAGATATAGGTATTCTTTTTTTATGGCCACAAGGATACTATCTTAGACGATTCTTTAAGTATTTTGTGTTATGAAGTCAGGAATTGACTTTAGAAAATAAAAACAATTAAAAGAACATATCTGTAAACTTTGAAACTTTACCAGTAAAGATACCAGTAATATTAAGAAATAAATAAAAAGCCACACAAACTCTCCTTTTTGAAGCATAGTTAAATATCTCACTTGTTTGCCGATAGTTAGTGACAGTTTAAAAAGTTTTGTTGTTGTTTTTAAAGTACACTACACTATCGAAAATGAATTCTTAATCTTCACAATTGTTCGGAAACTCGATAATTTTGGCTGATGACTTAATGAACACGAAACAATTGTTCTAGATGTCAACCTACAGTATTCCTGAAATTAAATGCGAATATTTTATTTCTTACTTATTTTCATCTTTTAAGTAACTGCCAACTGGGATGTTGAAGTCGTTCATAAGTTTTAATCAGATTATCATTTGATGCTCAAAGATCTGCGATCTTATTCTTAAAATGCTGAAAAGCTGAAGCAAATTCCACAAAAGGCTTATTTCCTAATGAGTGAATAGTGATTTAATTTCTTGCTTTAAAAGGAGAGAAATCCTTACATAATGAAGATGTAAGAAGACTAATAATCTAATTATATGGGATTATAGAAGTCGTTCGAAAGGTGGTTTCTAAAAGACTTAACTTATTTAAACTTTGAAGATAAATTAGAGGTAAACGAAATGTGAATTGATTGAATTTTTATTATTAGAATTTAAGAGAAGGCAATCTATATAATAGGAAATATTAAAAGCAATCTGAATTAAATCATTATCTCCTTTATCTTAAAAGTAGCTTATCTATATTCTAAGTTATCTTCCATTCGCTACACAATACAGGGTGTTTCGGAAATGGTAGACAAAGCGAAGAGATACGGGTTCCAAAGGTCATTTTGAGTCGAAAATGTTCCACGACATTTTGTTGTACGGGCCTCAGTTTTCGAGTTAGGAAATGAATGCTTTGGGAATGGTTTATAATCAAAAACAGCTCAGTTCACAATAGGAAATGTAAGTAAATAAGGTAAAGGTTTATTATAAAAAGCAATTCGGATAACAAATGAAATGACTGAAAACAGATATGATATGAAAACAGATATGATAATTAAAGAAAATGCTGAAAATAACTAGAGCTTTCTTTGATTAGGGACTATTCCCAAAGCATTCATTTCCTAACTCTAAAATATACAATATCTCGTTACAGTATAAATACTGTAAGAATGTATAAATGCTTTTCTACCTACCGTAGAATATTTCCTATAGATCTTGTATGCTACATGATATCTCATACATCCTCTGTATCGTCTATACTGTTTATTACAGATCTGTCCTTTACTATACAGTTTGTCTTTTACAAAACGTAGTATTTACACTCTCCTACATACTAGATAATGTTTACTGCTTCACAAAGGAAATATTATGTAATATACAGCATTTTCTATTGCCTATAAATTGTCCAGTTCCTCTATATTTGTAATTGAAAATTGCATCTTTCAAAAATTCACTTTTGATGAATTAAGTAATAGTAATTTTAATTGTGTCCCAGGACAAGAATATACCGGGTGATCAAGAAATAACAGAAAGTGTTCGGAGCTCTGTAGCGTGTTATGTACTGGACGAAATAAAACAAAATTTGGCCACCATACACATTAAAGTATGCTGTTTCGATTTGTCAAGGAAAAAAAAAAAAATTAGTATCAAACAACGCTAATAGGGGAAATTCTGGCGCTGCAACAACATAATGTGTGAAAAAAGAATACATAACTGCCAATGGAAACAGTAAATAACAACACACCAAATACCAATGAAAAACGTTTATTATAGCAACCTACAAATTTGGCCCAAGGTGACCACCAGCCTGATGTTCCACTAATTGCATGCGTTACACGAGGTTTTTTACGATGGCTCGCAGCATACCGGCATTTATTCGTCTGACATGTAACGTTATTTGATCTTTTAAGGTAGGAATGTCAGGAACATGTCCTTGATACACAATGCTTTTCAGGTAGCCCCACAACCAGAAATCGCAAGGATTTAGATCAGGGGACCTTGGAGGCCAATTCATGGGAAATGCGCGACTAATTACTCTAGCGTCTGTGAAATGTTGACGGAGGACATCCTTCACCCGTCAACATTTTTCATGAAAATGGTAGAATCGATACAATTTCTTTGCTGCAGTTGAGGTATCACAAAGTTCTCGAGCATATCAGCATACCTGTCGGAATTGACAGAACAAGTCAGTAGTCCATTTCTACCAACTTCTTCATAAAAGTACGGGTCGATGATAAAAGAAGCAGTGAACCCACACCAAACTGTGACTTTCGGCGAATGTAAGGGGATCTCTTGACCAACGTGTGGATTTGTATCAGCACGAATACGGCAGTTGTGTGTGTTGATATCACCGTGCACATGGAAGTGAGCTTCATCGCTCCATAAAATCCGCCACGGCCACTCTTCATCCACTTCCAATTGAGCCAAAAATCTCAAAGCAAACTCCCAGGGTATTTACGTCCCTGGGAGCAATTCTAGAATGGGTGTTATCTTATACGGATAAAATTTCAGGATCTTACACAATATCTTCTGCACCGTCGACAACGGAATATCTGTTTGTCGTGATATTAAACGTGCACTGATGGTACACTGCTTATTAGCTATCGCCTGATCCTGAACGGCAGTTGCGACTTTTTCAACTTGTTCCTGCTTGATACGTTTACGTCCTCGGCCTGGTTGCACATCAAGAGTTCCTGTTCTTTCAAATCTTTCAACCATTCTTCGTAAGTTAGTTATGGTCATCGGTCCTGTACATAACTGTTTCAACCGCCGTATTCACGAAGAGCAGCATTGGCATTTTCATCCCGCTGATAAAACAGCTTGACTAATAAAACACGATCACGTAGTGACAACGCCAACGACGGGCGACTTCCTGCAGAATTACTAGAATTTCCGCAACCTCTCCTTTTATCCTCGATATCGTGTCACAAAGTACCCGTATATGCAAATTTCACGATGCATTTTTCCTTACGTTTTCGTTACACTTTCAGTACTTTATTCCTCATAAGTATACTAATGTCAGCCCAAATATTTCACCCGCAGCGCCAGATTTTTCCCTATCGGCGTTGTTTGGTACTAATTTTTTTTTCTTGACAAATCGAAACCGCATACTTTAATGTGTATGGTGGCCAAATTTTGTTCTATTTCATCCAGTACATAACACGCTACAGGGCTCCGAACACCTCCTGTTATTTCTTGATCACCCGGTATATGCAACATTCGACCGAAAATTATATATTATAAAAGCGTTATTTTGTCTGTCATAAGACTTTACGTTTTTCCAATTTTGTGACCAAATTATAAGAGATAGAGTGGTCATGTAAATGGATAAAATGTAGATCTTTTTAAGACAAACAAAATGCTACAAAAATCTTTCGAAAAAAGTTTTTGGTTTCCAAGATGGCGCCTTTTAAAGGGTCAAATTTTGACTTTTTCTCAATTTAAACGAAAAGTATAAAAGATGGAAGAGAACATAATATTGAGAAAATGTTGGTATTTGAAAGTTCTATCGAACCATATATCACTTATTCACAAACGCTTCAGCGTTTGCAAGATACATGCAAAAATGTGAATTTTCGGTGTGTGACGCCGACCCGCAATACATCCGAGTTATTCGGAGATGCCACAACGGGCTGGGAAGTTATATATTCTCCGACGATCGCAACATTAATTTGCTAAATAAATAAAGTTGTTTTTTTTTTTAATGCTATACATGCAAGGGTTCCGGAGCGAAGCGACGGTACCCGGCTATTATTATTATATATTATAAAAACGTATATTATAAAACGTTATTCTGTCTGTCATTCTGTCATTCTAAATATACTGAAAATATATTAAACAACTGTCCAACTATACTGATTGGCGACGTAAATATAGATATTTTCAGAATGAAAAAAAAAATGTAGTACAGAAATACGTAATACTTATGTGCAATAATGGTTTCAAAAATCGTCTTTACGGAACAACAAGAAACAACTGTACAATTCATGGAAATACGAAAACAAATATAGATCATATTTTTATAAATAAACATGATATCAAAACACCAGGAATAATATGTAAAGAACGAATCGGATAACAGTTGAAAATGAGAAAATAACACATCCAAATATAATCTATAAAGAACTAATCAATGATGTTAACAAAACAAAATTCATGAAAATCTACATATATAAAAAGAAAAGTCGTGACTCACTCACTCACTGACTCATCAACGCTCATCCCAAACCCTTGGATCTAGAAAGCTGAAATTTTGCACAGAGATTTCCTTTATGATGTAGACAAGGAATAAGGCCGGATTTTTCGAAATTCGGGATAGGGAATAATCTGGCAAACTGACGATGAAGTGTAAGGCGGCAACCCCAGGTGTGTAGCACCAACTCGCAATACACCTGAGTTAAGTGGAGAAGGGCACAACGGGCTGGAAAGTCGTATATTCTCCGATCTCAATATTAATTTGCTAAATAAATACAGTTGTTTTTTTTTAATGCTATACACGCAAGGGTTCCGGAGCGAAGCGACGGTACCCGGCTAGTGTTCTATAAATTTTAATAAACATTCTGGGTTCGTATTTTACTAATCGTTACATATGACAGCAAAAAAATTAAAGAAATATTCGTATCATCATGTTTGGTTTTTCTGCAGAAACAAAAGACTGAGAAGATAAAATTTGAAGTACGATTTTAAAAGAAGGCACTGTTATTGGTGAACAGGATTGTTTAAACACAGAACAGCTGAATGGTTTCATTTTTAATTCCTTTTCTTTCCTCCCATTCCTGATCTTCTATTCCTTAGATCTTAATTATTTTTAATTAATGATAATGTTACAAAAAAAGATTTTCAAAAAGTCATAAGACCTAGTATCTGTAGGTGACCGATTATTGTAACAGTTTACATGTAAACAATTTCAGAAATCATTTATTTGTACTTATCTGTATAAATCTGTATTTTATTCATTTTAATTTTTTTCGTTATTTATTTTAAATCATTCGTTTTCTATTTCCTAATTATTGCTGTTCTGTTTATTTTTAAATTCTTTTCCGTTACAGCCGTTTAATTAGTTAATTAATTTAAGTTCGTTATGTTTCTTGTCCAATCACTATGTATATTTTTAATTAATCTTCCAATGAAATTCAACTTTGTAAAATCTATAAGAACCCACGTTTTATGTTTAATAAATTAATTCAGTTCAGCTCCAAACTTGACTCGTTGTTTCTTCGCTCCTACAAGACTCCCACAAATACCATTACAATATGATGTTTGAAAATGGCCATTACTTTCCAAGCTATATATGTTACATGTTACAAATATAACATTACTCGAAGCCTATATATTTTTTTTGTGTTACTAAGCAAAAGACAAGTAAATAAATTAATAAAGCCCAGATTTGGTAACATATCTGAATATACGGAAACCAGTTCACTGAAATCTGAAAGAAAGATTTACAGACATTAGTTATAACGAAAGAATTTGAGCTTTCAGGGAAAGTTCTATCCTTGCAGTCTTTCTAAATGGTCGTTTCAAAGGGACATATTTCCACTTGATTCCCTTAAAACCTTCTACCATGAATCAGAGTCTTCCATATATTACTCTTTGGTCTGGTCTATTTTATTCAGGGGTGGCTACGTTCTTAAGGAATTCGTTATTTCACGAAAACTCAAGTCATTCATTTTATGAAGAGTTTTTAAAATAAGTAAAAAGAAAAAAAAAAAAAAAGTTTTTTTTTTTGGACAAAATTTTTACATATCTATGTATTTTTGCATGCATTTATGCTATTTCCGTTTGTTTTCGCTTTATTTATGATTATTGGTCATGTTTTATTTATTTTGGTAATACTATATTTCACTTTATTGTTCCCGCTTTTCATTAAATTACAGGTAAAACTTTCGTTAATCCTGCAAGATTGGAGTCTTAGATTTACCGGATTAATGATTTTTTTTTTCCGAATTACTGATGGTTGCTTCAAATAAATCTTTGTATTTCTACAGGACTTCTACAGCTATCAGTAGTACTATACAACAAAGAAAATAAAGAAAACAAGTCAATTCACAGTGATAGTAGATACAAAATAAAGCAACCAGTACAATCAAACGCTAGCGTTGTTAAGAGTGACAAAAGTATTGATTGATGCGCAAATCTCATTTTTGGAGTCGCTGTAATTCAAGGATCAAGTACAGTTTCCATCTTTCAAATAATGTTTTCTTTATATTGATGGCATAAGCGTATTTAAATATATCAGATCTATCTTGGCCTTCTCGGTACATCATTGGCACAGAAATGGACTTACAGGAGAGTTGTTGCCGCCAAAGCAGTCTCAGTGATCCAGCACCGAAAGTGGCTGTCAGTAGAGACAGGGCCCAATTTTGTCCCATTACTACTATTTTCCTAAACCGATTAGGGGCCACCTAAAACCGGAAGTTGGATTTTTTTCCCCCAAACCTCCAGTCCAAGTAGAGTTAAGAATAATGGGGCTCCGACTACCGGTTTAAGTTGAAACGGGAGACACACACACAGAAACGAGAATCCTCAAAGCTTCCCTTCCACACAGAATAGCTAAAAAAATAAGCATTAAATGAAAAGCAAATGAAATTTTAGTAAAAATGAAATAACTTAAATGGTGAGAATGCGGATACTATTCGTGGCGTCAATGTTTAATAAGTGAGTCATCGATGAAATTAGAATAACTCCAGCGTAACAGCGGATGATGGATGGATCCAACTTCTATATAACACTATATTATAAAGATACGTAAATTTTATGTTTTTATACAGAGTATTTTAAGGAGGTTTTTAAGTGTGAAATATCTGTCAATGGTTTCCTAAATTTATTTCTTAAGTTTCTATATGTTTTCATTTACTTTCTTTCGAAATTGGAAAGTTCTTAAACAGAAACTGTGATTCCCAGCTTCAATAACTCACGATTTCAGAGTACTTCCTTATACTCTGCTTTTCTCCTAATAGAGGAACTGAGTTGACGGAAGATTGACCTCCTCACCCTTCTTGAACTGCGGTCAGAGACTCTGTGATGGACTTTGCCCCGCACCATTCCGTTTATCCTCCAAAGACTGACTTAATCCACCTACCACTTACTCACCCAGTCTATGACGTATAAAATCTGGGAAGAAAAAAAAGACGCAACACTTCTTTTCAATCTAGAAATACAGAGCTCATGAAACATTTTTTTTCTCTCCGGAAAGATAATTTCTATAACGGTATTTGAATTTCAGATTGCTATTTAAATTTTACTTTATTGATAATTTGTATTATAACCCGACTATTCCTAAAAACAACTAATTTAAATTCATATATTTATAATTCCCAAATATTTACAACTCCTGTAACAAAAATTATGCTTTCAAATATTACTGTATTAAGGGTGAAAAATATTAATACTCCATTCTTAATGTAAATTTATGTAAATTGAAACAGATATAAATAAACAGCTTTTGTTTAGATAACTAAAGTATATAAATAAATATATTGAAGGTTCAAATAAATTCGTATAATAATTTACATTTAAAAACACCCAGCAGATAATTAATTACTCATTAATTCCAGAAAATATCATATTCCAATGTTATTAAATGAATTGTCCTTCAGGCGTGGCCGAGTGCTGAAGGCATACCTGGCAATTCGGCTGTCAATCAGGTTTCGATTCTCACAGCCAGATTGAATATTTTTCTGTATTTCTTCGTCAATTGCGGATTCTTAGCTATCTCATTATTAAATATCGGATATTGTTTATTATCTGATAAAATCTTTTTCGAAATACACTATAGCGATTTTCATATTTTATGTGAATTTTTTCTATCTAAATGCTTATTAAAATTTTGTGATTTGTTTACATGAAATTCATCTATCACTGCTACGGCTACTTCTGATTCTTTTTACTCCCATTTCATTATTTGGGGTTTAATTCTCAAACGTTTATTATAACTTCGAATAAAACATTTTTCAGAAACTACAGTCTTCGCGGCGAGAGTTGAAACTCCCAGAATGCAATGCAGATTATAGATTTTCCTTTCCTGGCCGGTCGCTCACACTCAAATAAAAGAGGAAATGGCGGTCGCTGCTTCACATTCAACATTTCGACGAGGAAAAGATCTCAACAGTCAAGCTAGGGAAATTATTCTTAACGTTGCTCGTCGATTTCAAGATGCATGTGAGATTTTTGATATTTCCTATTTTTTATAATTGAGATTGATATTTTCTGCGGATCTCATGGCATTGATACTGGAGAAATTAGTCAATGATAATATGTTTCCGGTTTCAACACTCGCCGCGACGACTGTAATGCTTTCAATAACGAAATTTATTTCACCCATGAATTTCAGTGACTTTTAATTGGACGGTTACAGATTAGTTACCAATCATTCTACAAAGCTTTATATTGTTCACTAGAAAAACAAGAACTTCATAAAAGAACTTGAAGCCTACTTTCTTTGTTACTCCTCTTTTTTTTTTCTATTTTATGTGTCTTTAGTATTTAAAAAAAGGTGAAAGTGATGCAACGGAAAGTATCCATTTATTTTTAAATTACATTTCTAAAATGCAAACAGATTTATGCTATTTTATGAGAAATTAATTAAATCCTTATTTATTTGCTTAAATAGTCTAAATTCAATTAATTTTGATCTCATCAAAATAATTCAAATAAAAATGCCGACACAGTAATGTAAAAAGTTAAAATTTTCTTAAACACATTAAAAATACATATCAATACGAACGGTTTCGCTTTTCTGACAAAGCTTTGATAAGACCTGTCAAACACTCGTTAAAGCTTTGTCAAAAATAGCGAAACCGCTGTTAATGATATGTATTTTTAATGTGTTAAAAGATTTTAACTTTTACATTTAGTGGGTCGGTATTTTTATTTGAATCAATTATTAGAACACGTTAAACTTAATTCTATATCAAAGTAATGTTAATGTATTACTAAAAGAATTAAAAACTTATTGTTAAGCAACGTTAAAAATCCTTTGTTATTGGTTTATTTTTTTTTATTTCCTTCAGGCATTAGTTTCTCTTCAAGAGCCTGTATCAACATTAGATTGTGTCTTATCAATATGCCTCCCAACTCTCAAGAATAACCATCCAGCGATTCAAACATTACAAAGGAGAAACACAGACAAAGACACACACTTAACACATTACTGAATGACTTTATAAGACTGTCATTTCTAGGAAAGTCAAAAACAAAACGAAAGAAAGAAGGAATGTATTCACTAAATAACAAATTGGGACACTAAATTTCAGTGTTGAACTGAGAATATAATTTCGATGTTTTTGAAATCTTCCGTCTGAATATGACATCTTTTCTCTGCACAGACCCGACTGTGTCTCCTTTGAGTGAAATGACAAAGACAATGATTTAAACCGAAAAACGGAGAACCACAAGATCAAAAGACCTGCCAATCACAGCTGGGAAAATAACTGATCTCAATATCAACGTTACGTCGGGTTTTCTGTCAGCTTTGAAGGAAATTGTAAGCTATTAACTTGGATTTAAGTAGGCTAAAAATTGTTCAAAATTAACAAGAAGTTTATGACTTTCAATTTACTTCCTTAAAATCTTGATTTATTTATTTATTTTTCTAATTCCTAAAAAAGAAAATACAAACGAAAAGTCTCCAGAATTTATTAAATAAAAATATATACTGAAGGTAAGAAGAGATTTTCGTTTTTGAAAAAAAATCATGTTACTTATTTAAGGTATCTGAATCTAATCAACTGTAATCAAATTACATTTCGGGCAGACATTAAAGGATTACTAAGAGGATTAATATCTTTGTTTAAGACATGAAAAAAAATATTATTTCAGTTATTTAGTGCTTATTTTTTCAATTGCATTCAATTGAAAAAAGTTAGATCATCTCTTACCGTCAAATGGGCATGCTAACTTTCAAGAAGATTAATCCAGTGGTTCATTAAAGATATTAAATAATGATAACATGCAGTTTTGGCAGCCAAAATTGTATGGTCCTAATAACTTCTTTTAAGGTATCGTAGATTATATATTCTCAGTGCATAACCACAATAATTCACACAAACTTAAAGTGGAACAGGAACTTCGCCTTAAACCTTAATCATTCCTGGAAATTCAGGTGAAAACAGTTATTGGAATAAAACAAGTAACTAAAAGTCACCGTTAAAAAATAAAGTTAGCATTTTAATTTACAATAATAATAAAAATAGTATAAGGAATTACAATACTAAATAACATTGCATTATTACTAGCTTTATTCACGAATGGTTTACAATAGTTGAGGATTTCAATAATAAATATCGTTGAGACACCTGGAGTGATTAATCCTTTAGTTACTACCACGTTCCTTTTGCATTCTTTCATGAATTGAGCTACAACTGCATTTTACTTTCGATGTCTAGTTACAACTTTAATACTCTGTCGCTCATTCAATTTCGCTATTTCCTTCTTAAATCACATTTCGCCCCGTCCACCCTTCTCTTTTTTCTCATTCTCTCCGCTTTTATCTTCGTCTTCTTCTGCCTTTCTTTATCTTCAGCGAAATTACTTCCTCTCGAATTTCCATAGTTCATTTTCCACTGCGCTCGCATCTACTCTTCTTATTAACCTTTCAACTCGACCAATCACTTGTTCGTTTCTTTTCTCCCCCCCCCCCCCGCTCGCCCTCATCAACTCACCTTATTTTCTCACTCACCTTTAGATCTGGTCAAAGCTTTTAACTTGTGGCAATGCTTTGCGAAATCTTTGAACTTCCTACATCTCTTGCTAAAACAAGACTCCAGGCTTTTGTATATTTATTCAATTTTAAAGAGAACATTTCCATATATTTAATTTATTTCTTGAATTAAACTTATGTAAGGATCTAAATAATACTTATATATCCGACAGTTTATGTTTACAATTTTAGCTTAGTAAAATGAGGCTCATTACATAGTCAGTCTGTGTGATTGTGAGTTTCTCTGAGAATCTTTGTATTGCTGGAATGAATCTTGAATCTTGGTATGCTTATTAAAGGACAGCAGACGATCTAACTATTATATATCTGACATTTTTTTTCCAAGTTTTCTCTGTCGAGAAATTTGTGATAGAAAATGGCAAATGTTACCCTTGAAAAATTTAAAAAACGAAACGAGATGTCTATTAATCCCTTTATTTAGTAAAAGGATTTCCACCCGCTTTTGTAGCATTCAAGCGTAAGTAATGCAGATTTCCATTATTTTTTTGTTCTTTAATTTAATGTAAAACTTGAATCAGCAGAGTGAATGTGTGTCTGAATAATGAAGAACAGACTACACCGGAGGTAACTCAGCTATGTTGTTAGTTCTTTTTTTTTTAACAACATAACTGAGTTACTTCCGGTTTACAAGAATCGTGATCGATTCATTCACATTATTAGCTCCATGTAAATCTCCTAACCGTAATAGTCTACAGTTCAGTTCAATTCTTAAAATTAATAGTCATAGCTGATATCTAATTATAGTTAAATATTTCAAATGTCTTTGGGAATTATTTCACTATTATTGAAGGCAATATCTTTCATCTCTAGTAGATACCCGTAACTACAGGCTTCGTTGTCATGAAAATAATACTGGCTACTATTGTAATCTGCCTTTCTATTATCGCAATAAAAATATTCACTGCTTACAGGAGTATTCACTTTAAATATCAGTGAAAATTGCTATTTATTCCGTGGATTGACAGGTTAAATGACTTCCTATTTAGGGGTTTTTCCTTTAGGAGCCATTATTCACCAAAACATATCGAAGCCCACTATTCTAATCAACCCGTTCTTCTTCATTTTAACACAGCAGATGTTTTTTTTTCGTTGCACTTCCATTACTGTGCTTGCTATCATTTCCCTCGTGTTTCCAGACAACTATAAATTATTATATAACCTATATGCATTTCTTTCTATGAAAATTATTTTCCATAAACAGTAAATATAATCGTTTCTGTTGTTTTACGATTATTTCCCAAAAATAAATAAATAAATAAATAAAAATAATAAAGAAATGCTAAGATGTAAGGAAAGTAGACTTCATATTCTTTCAAGAACTTTTTTGTTGAATCTATTTATTTCAGTTATTGAAGAATAAAAATTTCCAAATAATTTCACTTGTTCAGAAGGGATATTCTGGATATTCTTATAAATTTTATGTACTTCCAATTATATTTTATCTACTGTATCAACTTGGTGGATGTAAATTAAACATACATAAGCTACACCTTAATGGCTCAATTTTTAAATTTTAATTCTTCCTTTCCAAAGATTTTGATCCTGGATATTAATTATGTATGGAACATGTTCCTTGCGTTGTTTCGGTAATGTCTTGAAAAGGCATTGAAAGATTCCTTTATTTACAGAATATAATATCTCAATTCTGAATATCAATAATGAGCAGACAGACATTATTAGCCAAGATTTCTTGAACATTCTGAAATGTAAATACAAGCATTAAATATTTGAAATCAGCAAAATCTCAGCAGGAATACGTAATTCATAACAGCACACAAATAAGCATAGGAATTACAATACTGTGATCACTAAGCTCTATTGAAGACCATGATTTATAACCCCCTACCACACGCTAAAGAGAGACGTTTGTGTTTCATTGGGTGACCGATGGAAATCTCCTTGGCTGATAACACTTCTTGTACGTGTTTGAGTGGAGGTCTTCCTCGTTGACCTCTTCCGCATTCTGACCGATATCCTCCCCTCCCCATTCGGCACGCGCACTTAATTAAACGATAGTTTATCACGACCGAACCACCCACCAGGGAAGTGGCAGGGAGGCAGCACAAGGCATGTCAGGAATGGCAGCATCGTCCGTTGAAGCTTCGTCAGATGATCGATCAAGTCACACTTCCCTCAAATCGTATAACTTCTCTTTTCTCATCAAGAAAGGACCCCTACCCCTAC